>PVKU01001280.1:0-320845 GCA_004027475.1 Anoura caudifer
AGAGAGGAGAGAGAGGAGAGAGAGAGAGAGAGAGAGAGAGAGAGATGAGTCTGTCTGTCTCTGGGAAGAGGAACATCTCCGCTTCACAGTGATTTGCACTGGGGGAGAGGCATTAGTTGGCTTCAGACCCAAGGGGGAGACCAGACCAGGTCACCCCAGTTAAGACTAAGTGAGCGTCGCCCCTCCCTCTCCCACCTCTCTGTACCCGGGAATGTCTAGGCGAAAGCAGCGGAAACCCCAACAGTTAATCTCGGACTGCGAAGGTCCCAGCGCATCTGACAACGGTGGGTGCCTGGGGAGGGAGTGCGGGTGGGAGCTGTGTGTCCAAGCCTGTGTGGGTCAGACCAGGGCAAGGGGAGGGCCCCAGGGCCATGGGAAAAACCGGGGGGAGGACATAGTCCCCGGGGGTGTTTGAAGGAGTTGAGATGTGGCGACTAAGGAGATGACCTGTGCTGGGGAGAAGCGCCACTTGGCTTTTCTCAAGATTGATTCTGTTTGTGTTTTCCTTGTTGTTTTTCTTTGGTTGAAATGGAGTTTTCAAACTGGCTCCGTCTCCCCACCCAAGAGTTTTCTCCCCAGGTCCCCCTTTGCTCACTGGTCTTTGTGCCGTTGCTAAGTAACGTCCTCAGACCTGAAGACTGTCTCTTAGGGGTGGGATTTTCCCCCCTTTTCTTTCTGGAGAGTTGGGTTGCAAGAGAATGAATTGGATAAACGTGAAGGTTCCCCTGAGGGAGAAGAGAAAAAAGTTTCTCATTGTTGAGCTGAGCCGAGAGCAGATCCGAGCTCCCAGAGGGAGAGAGGTAATGTCGGTCAGATGAAGCCAGGTTTGGGATGAGTATCCATGTCACCTGGGGTAGAGACTGAAGAAGAGGTCTGGATGAGGAGCTTAGGTCTGGGCTTCAAGGGAGGCCAAGCTAAGAAAAATAGTATGCGTTAATGTACCTGGTAATACATGCATGTCATTTTATATGGATATTATCATCTGTTTTTTAAGTAACAGATTTTCTTTATGGGGGGGAGGAGAGATTTCATATATTCTTATAATATTCCAGCAAAAGACAGACGGCAGAGAACTAGGATACTGAGGAGTGACACTGCCCAAAGCCTCAGAAATGGAGGCAGAATCGAGACAGAAACCTAGGTTTCCTGATATCCAGGGCTGGTGCTGCTCACTCAACTGAATCAGAGTTTCCAAAGTTGCTTGATGGGTCGATCTGGGCTAGAGCCTGAGAATCTATATCTTTGTAAGCATCCGGGTAATTCTCAGGATCAAGCAAGCGTTGGACATACAGGTTAGTGATATGGCTGCGTATGTGCTGTGCTCACTGTGACAGTCCAAAAGTCCAAGCTCAGGGATAAACTATTTACTTAGCAAACAGTTGATTCACCCAACAATATAGCGTAGGATTAAGCACAAGGGTTCTGAAGCCAGACTTTCAGGATTCAAATCCTGGCTCCACTGCGTGGTTAGCTATGCAATCTTACTTGGTTTACTTTGCTACTTTATGCCTCAGTTTCTTCACCAGTAAAATGGGGATGAATATACTAGCTACCTCCTTAGGTTATTGGGAGAATCAAAGTGAGTTAATGTATGTGCAGTGCTTGGAAAAATAACCAACACGAATAAGGGTTAAATGCATGTGAGCACTGTTATTAGGGTTCTATGTTAGGACCGTGGCACTTCCTGCAAGTTCTGAAATACAACCAAAGCTCAGGAATCTCTTGGTGAACGTCAGCATTTCTTTATGAGATGTGCACCATGAAAAGCTCTAGGAGAATGTATCTGAAGTGACCAAAACTAAGTCATGGATATGGTTTCCTACTGTTGTAAAAAAAACGACTTGAGATCACATCAGTGCTCCATGTATAACAGAACAACCTTAACAGACATACTGTGTTTGGGGTGGGACACCTCCTCCTCGGAGTCTCTGCTTTGCTGGGATCCCACTGTGCCCATATTTAGAGGCTCACGGTGGTGACATTGTTCCCTTCTGGGACACATTAGCCCTTCTTAATGCCTCTGCAGGCGGGATGTTTCCTCCTCCTGCTCTACAGGAAACTTCTCTCAGACCCTCAGAGTTGCTTCACTGCCCTGCTCCCCTGCTGTCTTGACTATGGAACAAGCTGACTCTCCCCCAGCCCAAGAGGCATCCTCTCTCTTCTCCCAAGTCTGCTCACCCATTCTCATACCACAGCTGAGGAAAAAATCTGTGAGGGAGTCAAAAGGAATCTTTAGCAACTGCCTGGGCAGTTTCTCAAGCCCCTTGAACTCTAGCTCCCACTTGGGGCTGTGAACACTTGAGGGCATGGAGATGCGGCTCCAAAGCCATCCCCATAGAAATAGCGTAGGCTTGACTCCAATGTCAGAAACAAATTTCAGTTGAAATGTTGCCTTTGAGCCATGAAAGTCTGAAACATAAATGGAAGGAGCAAGAAAGTAGTAGTGACCTGCCCCGGCCGGGTGGCTCAGTTGGTTGGAGCATCATCCTGTACACCAAAAGGTTGTCGGCTCAATTCCTGGTCAGCAGGACACATACCTAGGTTGCTGGTTCGGTCCAAGTTGGGGTGCATATGGGAGGCAACCAGTGAATGTTTCTCTCTCACATTGATGTTTCTGTCTCTCTCTCCCCCCTTTCTCTTCCTCTCTCACTAAAGTCAACAAACATATCCTCAAAAAATTAATACTTAAGAAAAAGTACATAGTAGTAACCTCGTAGGATCTGCCTTAAGAAAACTTAGATCAGCACGGTCCTGAAAGTGAAAGGTCCTGGGGTTTGCACGGAGTGTTGCTGGGTCTCATCTCTAAGATGTGATAGCTGTGTTTGATGAAAGCAAAAGTTCCTTCCTGCTCTTATGAGATACGTGCATTTCTCATTTCCTCCTTTTCCACAGAAAGGGTTTCTGTTTGCATAGGTGATCTTCAGGTTCCTGAATTTTCCTTTCATCTCAGAGATGTTTTCTTGTTCTGCATGCCCCAAAATTAGGTAGGGAAGGCTCTTGTTTGTGGGCTCTTCTACCTGTTCCTTGGTGTACCTGTGAAGCTGTGGCCATCACTGCGAGCATCAGCAGACATTCATTCGGTAGCCTAGGGTGCCACTGAGGTTTTCAGGAGTCCTTGCTGATTAGCAACGTTGCCTCCATGTGATAAGCAAATGCTGAGCCTTTGTTGCACATTTTAAAAGCCTCGTCTGGGCAGTGACCTAAGACGTCACCAAGAAACAGTCTGTAAAACCTGTTACCCAGCCCTGTTTTTGCTCAGCTTCTTTGACCAGAACACCAAAAGCTAACAGAATACTTATTGCACATAAGTGATGAGAAGGAAATAGTCTATTTACTTAACAGCTCTGGAGAGGAAAAAAAAAAATCTCTCCCCTACAGAGTCTAGAAATCTGGATTAGAGAACATAAGGGACATGAATAGGGGAAATGTAAACTAGTGCATCTGGGAAATAAAGGAAACGATCAGAAACCCAGATATTTAGTGAGAAGGAGAAACCAGGACAACAGCCAAACAGATCTAGAGGGAGAAATGGAAGCCAGCTGACAGCAAGAGCAGCAAAAGGGGGAGAAAGCAAAATTAGCGTTTTAAGGGCTCTGTTTTCTTTATATCTAGCAGTAGAGAGCATCGTCTCTGTCTGGTAAGCCATAGCCTTTCAGCCCTTGGTACCCCTGGCTCAAAAAGAGAACATTTCTAAGGACATAGAAGTAACTCGGGCATGATGTAACAGAGGACCGGAGAAGGAAGAAGAAAGCCTGATTTTCAATCCATCTGGTACCTTGAAGCTACGTGACCCTGGGCAAGTTCCTCTTTCTCCCAGGGCTTTAGCTTTTAGCCTGTAATTAATATCACTCATCAATAATATTTGTGGAGCATTTACTATTTGTCAGGGACTCTGCTAGGCTCTTTATGTATTTCCTCTTGTTTATTCCTCCTAACTACTCTATTATTACCCGAATTTTAGAAAACATTTTTATTGTGGTAAAATATACACAATAAAATTTACCATTTTAACTACTTTAAGTATACAACCACTTTAACTACTTTAAGTATACAACTCAGTGGCCTTAAGCATATTCAGTGTTGTACAACAATCACCACCATCCATCTCCAGAATTCTTTCATCCTGCAAAACAGAAACTCTATACCCGTTAAACACTAACTCCCCCTTTCCTTCTCCCCCAGTCCCCGACAACCACCATTCCACTTGCAGTCTCTATGTATTTACCAATTCCAGGTAACTCATATCATGGAAGCATTTAATTTTTGTCCTTTTGTGTCTGGCCTATTTCATTCAGCACGTTGTCACGGCTCAGCCATGTTGTAGCATGTGTCAGCATTTCAGTCTCTTTTTTTTTATGGCTATACCTCTATTTTAAAGAAGAGAAATCCAAGCCCAAGATAAATGAAGAAATTTTTCCAAGGTCACAAAGGTTGTTAAGTGCTAAAACTCAGGCTTTAACTCAGGTCTGATTCACAGCCTGCGCTCTCAATGACCGAGCTCAACGAATGGGTAAGATCTCTAAGTCCCTTTCAGCTCCAAAAGGGTATGAATTCTGTGGTTACTTCTGAGTCTTTTGATGTCAGAAAAAATATCCACTTAAAAAACTTTTTGATGTCTGACCTAAGATATTCCTAGGTTGGAAACAAATATATTTTTCTCGCTTAGCACCAGATGTACACATGATTGTTGTGCCTGTTTATCTATTGTGTTGCACAGGCCAGGGCTGCAAAGGAGTATCTGCGTGTGTTTGTGAGAGAGAGGTGAGGAAGAGAAGATGGGATGTGACCCCTTAGAAATAGTCCATAGCAGCAGTTACAGAATTAACTCATAGTTGTGGACACTACCAGTTCGTGTCGGTCCAACGTTAACAGGAGCTTCAGGCAGGTGCTTAGGTAGCGTGTTTTGTTTCTTTCATGGCTGGAAAATTCTCAAACTCTTTGCAGAACAAAGCCTTTCATCTTAAAGTTAGAAATGTGGTTCAAGATGCACGTGTTGAAAGGCAATGCAGTCACTAAATTCACGATGAGGTTTAAATCAGCAAGTTTTGTTCACGGGGAGCAGGATATCAGAGAGAGCTAAAGCGTGGCTACGGGCAGGGCAGAGCGGGTGCCTGACAGGAAGACGTAGCAGTTAGCAGTTCATTGTGCCAATGTCCTCATTTTGGCCAGGCTGAGCACAGATAAGGGTGGAAGGTTTGGTGGGAAGGGCAGTACTCTGATAGGCAGTGTGGTTCTCATCCTTGTCTGGGCAGTGGAATCACCTGAGGAGCTTTACAAACATCCTGATGCCTGGGTCCCACCCTCAGGGATTCTAAATTGGTCTGGGGCGTGGCCTGGCTGTAGATATTTTTAAAAGCTCTCCCAGTTACTCTGATGGGCAGCAAAGTTTGGGAACCACTCTGCTGAGCGCTTTACGCACCTGTTTTTCTCTTTTTTTCTCCCCAGCCTTCTCTCCCTAGCTTAAAGCAAGAGGTTGATGGGCCACCAGTTTTAGGGAGCCACCTGGTTTCCCTTTTCCTTATCATTTCATCTCTTTATAAATTTAAACAATCATGTCCAGGTCTTAGGCCTTCATCCATCCCAGATTTTACATGTGACCCAGAATGGCTTACTGTACCTTATCTGCTATCTAGACACCATTACCAGCTTAGTTTATTCCAGTGTTTCTGACTTCATTCCTGTCTGCCTAAGAATCCTGCTCCCCTTTTCAAGATAGGCGGTGAGTGCAAAGTGCTGAGAAATAGAGGATTCCTCTTACAGGTGGCTGTTGATCCCTCACCTTTCACCAGGGACTAAATTTACCTTAAAGAAGAGTGCAGATCAAATTACGCATCAGAAAGCAAGTTTCATTAAAGAGCAAGAAAGGGGACAGTGTTTCCCAGGAGAAGATGAAAAGAAAAGGATTCCTTTTCTTGTCAGAAGAGCTGACAAAACAGCAACTCGATATCAAATGTTCAATGCTAATTAACAAATGCTCGGTAGAAAGCTTCCATCTGACTCCCCAGCCCTTACTGGGGCCAGAGAGCAAATGGCAGGTAAGAGCTGCTCAGGGCCCCTTTCCGCAGTGTTAGGGAAGCCACACAATGTTGCTGTGCTTCAGAAAGCCCGGGGCAGGAGTCAAAACTCTGAATGCTCCCTTCACTGAATTACCATGTGGACTTGAAAAAGTCACTTAATCTCTCCAAGCTTCAATTTCCTTATGTGTAAAAATAAACAGCATTGCACTAACCTGTGACTTGCAGTAATTGCAATAGACCCTCCTATTCCCTCATTGTAAAGGTCAGGCTGGGAAGCACTTAGCTCATCGGTTTCAGAGCCATCATTTCCAGCATTACAATCCTTATGATTATCTAATGTTTCAAAACATAATTCAGTGAGGTGTTTTCAATTAAAAAAAGATAGCAGCCCTGGCTGGTGTGGCTCAGTGGATTGAGTGCCTGCCTGTGAACCAAAGGATCGCCGGTTGGATTCCCAGTCAGGGCACATGCCTGGGTTGGGGGGCCCAGGTCCCCAGTAGGGGGCATGCAAGTGGCAATCACACATTGATGTTTCTCTCCCTCTCTTTTGCCCTCCCTTCCCCCTCTTAAAAAAAAAAAAAAAAGATAGCAAAATTTCTGTTGAAAAGTGGATATTACCATTAGATTGTTTCAGCTCCTTCCAAAAAAGACTCCCTACCCTTGACATATGCCAATGATATTAGCCAATAGCTTACCTCTGAAATTAATGATTAATAAGCAACATGACAAACATCTAATTTTAGTATATGTGTATTTCAGTTAGATTGTTTTGCCACTGACAATATACATTCTCGAATCCATAATATTTGGTACTTCCCCCAAACTTAAAGTCCCCATGTAAATACTAAGAGTTCTCAAGGTTTTGTCCCCACGATACTTTCCTGAGGAAGACAGCACAGCTACAATGTTACCACTTTCCAAAAAGGGAAATGATGGCGCACTGCGGTGTGACTGAGCACCATGCCTCAATTTACCAGTCAGGCAAGAATAGAACTGGGATTAGAACAACGTGGGTTTCCTGGCGCCCACGCAACCACAAAACTGAAAGCTTGCGGTCACCTGTTGTAAGTGCCATAAATTCTTTTAGGAAGTGGGAAATCCATTAAGACTCAAGGTAGAAAGAGAATGCAGGGTACCGGAGGCATCTTATCCCTACTTATGTTCCTCTAAGTAGGAGGCCAGGAGGTGGCCTCAGTGGCAGGGAACAGGTGTTGTCACTTCTAGGGCATTCAAACCTGGGTGGAGCTGGAAGGGGCTTTAAACGCTGAGAGGCTGCCTGGCAGGAGGCTGCATTGTTTCAGGAGGAGCGCCACCCCCCCTCCCCGGGGGTTAGAGCTAGGTGTGCCTCGGTAGGCCAGCTTCTCTCCATCACCAACTGTCCTTAACGGTGTCGGTGTGGTTGCAGGAGAAGGACGATGAAGGAAGAAGGGTAGGGAAGACGGCTCAGTGAAGAGGTGGCTCCTTCAATGAGCACGAACTTTGTTAAGTTATGTGTAAGGTGGGTGATCTGTGGAGCAACTTGCACTCAGCTACTATTCTGCAATAGGAGGGACAGGGTGGAAAGGGGCTTAGTGTTGTAACACAGGAGTCCTGGAATGACTTTCTTGAAAATTCTGCCCGCAGCCTCGCACCCTGAGACATTTCTTTTGTGGAGGGAGGCGAGGGTAGGGTGGTAATGGAGGTGAGGAAGACAGGGGAAAACTTGGGGTGTTTGGGGGTGGGAGTGTTGGTGATGGAAGGATGTCCTAGGTTCCCCCTGCGCTCTGGCCTCGGAGGCTCCTCTGAGACCAGACCATCCTCTATGGAGTCCACGTTTTCCAGGCTCAGCGGATCCTTTATGCAAAGAAAAACAGGAGAAGCCTATCGCTTTGCTCTATTGAACAGGGTTGTGTTTCCCACTGTGCCCCCTTGAGCTTGGTGGGGGGAGGGGGCAGGCCTGGGCAAAGACATCTGGAGATGGGGGGAGCTGGAAGAGGGCGAGGAAAGGTGGACCCCCACCACGACCCACAGCACCTGTTCCTGGGCCTCCGGAAACCCTCCAGGGCTCCGGTTCCCGCCCCCACACACCCACCTCCGCTCCCGCCCGCTCCTCTGCCGGCTCCCGCCAGTCTCCCCAGCAGTCCCTCCCCACAAACTCTCCTCCCCGGCAGCTCCACCCCATCACCCCTCTCCCAGTTCTTTTGCTCCTGCTCCTCCCACCTCTGCACTGCCTCGCTCCCCTCCCCCTTCTCCCCATCTCCCTGCCCCCGCTGCCTTCGCCGATCTCCATCTCCGCAGTCTGGGCGGCTGGGTGCAGTGGCTGCCGCAGCCCCAGCGGCCACCGCCACCTCCCCCACCCCCCATCCCCATTGTCTCCCACTCCACCCGGCCCTCCACCTCCCCCAACACCATGGCGCAGGAAGCTGGGAGAAGCTCTCTTCTCAGGGGTCCCTGCGGGGAGCCAGCGGAGCTTGGAGGTGCGGTAGGGCCCGGTCTGGGCAGCAATGGGGTGGAAAGGACATGTGGGGGGAGGGGAGACTTTCGCTGGACGGGATCAAATGCACGTTTCTCTGCATAGACCCTTCTTCGTCTTCTCACAGCCCATTCCTTGCGCTCGCAGGTGGCCCGCGCCGGGTTGGTCGAGGGGGGTAAAGGGGGAAGAGGACAGGGGAGGGCAGAAGCTTGCACGTGCCCCCCACACCCCCATGCTGGGGTTCTCATGTCCAGGAGGGTCAAGATCGACTTCTAGCCTTTTGCATGGCCTGATGGTGAGCTCATCTCCCCACCCCCAACTAGCAGTTACTGGGCTCATAGTTAATTAGAGCGTCCATACCCATTCCAGCCGCACCACCCACGCTCTTTCCTCTTCTTGTCCTCAGGTGATGCTAGCGAGGAGGACCACCCCCAAGTCTGTGCCAAGTGCTGCGCACAATTCACTGACCCAACTGAATTCCTCGCTCACCAGAATGCATGTTCTACCGAACCCCCTGTAATGGTGATAATTGGGGGCCAGGAGAATCCCAACAACTCGTCGACCTCTTCTGAGCCCCGGCCTGAGGGCCACAATAGTCCCCAGGTCATGGAGGCAGAGCACAGCAACCCTTCGGATTCTGGGTCCTCGGTGCCCACAGATCCCACCTGGGGCGCAGAGCGGAGAGGAGAGGAGTCGGCAGGGCATTTCCTGGTCGCTGCCACAGGTACAGCAGCTGGGGGCGGTGGGGGCCTGATCTTGGCCAGTCCCAAGCTGGGAGCGACCCCATTACCTCCAGAATCCACCCCTGCACCCCCGCCTCCTCCTCCTCCACCTCCGCCCCCAGGTGTAGGCAGCGGCCACTTGAACATCCCTCTGATCTTGGAAGAGCTCCGGGTGCTGCAGCAGCGCCAGATCCATCAGATGCAGATGACTGAGCAAATCTGCAGGCAGGTACTCCTGCTTGGCTCTTTAGGCCAAACGGTGGGCCCCCCTGCCAGTCCCTCAGAATTACCTGGGACAGGGACTGCCTCCTCCACCAAGCCCCTGCTTCCCCTCTTCAGCCCCATCAAGCCTGTCCAAACTGGGAAGACATTGGCACCTTCTTCCTCCTCCACCTCATCCTCTGCAGGGGCAGAAACGCCCAAGCAGGCTTTCTTCCACCTGTATCATCCACTAGGGTCACAGCACCCATTTTCTGCTGGAGGGGTTGCGAGAAGCCACAAACCCACACCTGCCCCTTCCCCAGCCCTGCCAGGCAGCACAGATCAGCTGATTTCCTCACCTCATCTGGCATTCCCAGGCACCACGGGACTGCTGGCAGCACAGTGCCTTGGGGCAGCCCGAGGCCTAGAGGCCGCTGCCTCCCCAGGGCTCTTAAAGCCAAAGAATGGAAGCGGTGAACTGGGTTACGGGGAAGTGATGGGTCCCCTGGAGAAACCTGGTGGACGGCACAAATGCCGCTTTTGTGCCAAAGTATTTGGCAGTGACAGCGCCCTACAGATCCACCTGCGTTCACACACAGGTGAGAGGCCCTATAAGTGTAATGTCTGTGGCAACCGCTTTACCACGCGCGGCAACCTCAAAGTGCATTTTCACCGGCATCGTGAGAAGTACCCGCACGTGCAGATGAACCCTCACCCAGTGCCAGAGCACCTAGACTACGTCATCACCAGCAGCGGCCTGCCCTACGGTATGTCTGTGCCACCGGAGAAGGCTGAGGAGGAGGCGGCCATGCCAGGTGGGGGTGTGGAACGTAAGCCTCTGGTGGCCTCCACGACAGCACTCAGTGCCACAGAGAGCCTGACACTGCTCTCCACTGGTGCAGGCACAGCTGCGGCTCCTGCCCTCCCTGCTTTCAATAAGTTTGTGCTCATGAAAGCAGTAGAGCCAAAGAGTAAAGCTGATGAAAATACTCCTCCAGGAACCGAGGCCTCTGCCATCGCAGGGGTGACAGAAAGTGGCACAGCAACTCGCATGCAGCTAAGTAAGTTGGTGACTTCACTTCCCAGCTGGGCACTGCTTACTAACCACTTTAAGTCCACAGGGAGCTTCCCCTTCCCCTATGTGTTAGAGCCCTTGGGGGCCTCACCCTCTGAGACTTCAAAGCTGCAGCAGCTCGTAGAAAAGATCGACCGCCAGGGAACCGTAGCAGTGGCCTCCACTTCCTCAGGAGTCGCCACCACCTCTGCCCCTGCAGCTTCGTCTTCAGCCTCATCAGGACCTAACCAGTGTGTCATCTGCCTCCGGGTGCTGAGCTGCCCTCGAGCACTGCGCCTGCATTACGGCCAACATGGAGGGGAGCGGCCCTTCAAATGCAAAGTGTGTGGCAGAGCTTTTTCCACCCGGGGCAACCTGCGCGCACATTTCGTGGGCCACAAGGCCAGTCCAGCTGCTCGGGCCCAGAACTCCTGCCCCATCTGCCAGAAGAAGTTCACCAACGCAGTTTCTCTGCAGCAGCATGTCCGGATGCACCTGGGGGGCCAGATCCCCAATGGCAGTACCACACTCCCTGACGGTGGGGGAGCTGCCCAGGAGAATGGCTCTGGGCAGTCTACAGTCTCTGGGGCAGGGAGCTTCCCCCAGCAGCCTTCCCAGCAGCCGTCCCCGGAAGAGGAGTTGTCTGAAGAGGATGAGGAGGATGACGAAGAAGAGGAAGATGTAACTGATGAAGATTCTCTGGCAGGGAGAGGCTCAGAGAGTGGAGGTGAGAAAGCAATATCAGTGCGAGGTGATTCTGAAGAGGCATCCGGGGCAGAAGAGGAAGTGGGGATGGTAGTGGCAGCAGCCACAGCTGGGAAGGAGCTGGACACTAATGAGAAAGTGAGTCAACCTCCTTCTCTGCCGCCCCCACCGCCCCCACCACCCCCACCATCAGGCGGCCTGGATCAAACACAGCCAATGGAGCAGGGAGGCAGTGATGCCGCAGGAGGCACTGAAGAGGGGGGCAAACCCGAGAGGAGCTCGAGCCCAACATCAGCGTTCGCCCTCGAAGGAGAAGGCAGCAGCACCACCCTGGTGGAGGAATTGAGCATGCAGGAAGTGATGAGGAAGGAGCCGGGAGAGAGCGGTAGCAGGAAGGCCTGCGAGGTGTGTGGCCAGACCTTTCCCGCCCAGGCAGCTCTGGAGGAGCATCAGAAGACACACCCCAAGGAGGGGCCACTCCTCACTTGTGTTTTCTGTAGGCAGGGCTTTCTCGAGCGGGCTACCCTCAAGAAGCATATGCTGCTGGCTCACCACCAGGTACAGCCCTTTGCCCCTCATGGCTCTCAGAATATTGCTGCTCTTTCGTTGGTCCCAGGCTGTTCCCCCTCTATCACTTCCCCTGGGCTCTCCCCTTTTCCCCGGAAAGATGACCCAACGATCCCATAGGCCTGGGTTTTTTTTTTTAATACTTGCCACCCTTTTACTTAGGTTGCAGAAGCAGAGAGCTTTGTAGAAGGACCTCCAAGATTTATGAGCCCTTACTTGTCTTTTTCTTTGAGTTCTTATATGGTGTGTCCCAAGTGGTTTTTCTTTAGTCCCTGAGCTTAGACATTGTTGTGCTCAAGGGGGAGGGGGTGGCCCCCTGAGCAATTTTTCTTCTCCATTCATTGTTCCTGAGGAAAATAGGTTCTCTACAGCTTTCACATTCCCAAGGGAAACCCTCTCCAGCACCCCTGGGGTGACTTCTCCCCTCTCTTCCCTTCCTCATCCTTTCCCTCTGGCAAGTGCATCCGAACACCCACATTTGGGATTGCAGCACAACCCAGAGGGGCTGGCTGCTGTGCCTGGAGGGCCCAGTGCCACTCCTGTCTGGTGAGTTCTTGTCCCAAGACATTCCTGCCGAGGTGGTGAGTGTGCGTACCTTGTCATTCTGGAACCAGCGCTCAGCTTTCCTGTCAAAAGTTGAACGTACGGTGCATGGCTTTCCCACCAAGTCTGGGGGTTCCAGCTCCACCTCCACTACCACTTCAGGCCTGGCACCACCAGGGTGGTTTGGCCTAAGAACTGTGGCTGGGAATGTGCCTCCAGCAGTGGAGTCCAGAGGGGCTAATGGAACAAGAGCCCTCTTATTGCGGCCTCCTGCATCCAAGGCAGTGCCTGACCAGCTTAAAATAGAAGTAGCAAACTGTGTATTCCTTCTCCCTCTCCCTTCTCCAGAAGGTGCTAGCAATGATGCTGCAGCAATATCTGTATCTGTAACTCAGTCCTAGGGGGTAGGGAGAAGTGAAGGGCAGACTCTTGCCAGTAAGCTCCTTGATAATCACATTAAGGCAGAGGTGGATATGCCAAGACATCTCCAGCTTCCCGTATTCCTTCCTTCATCATTGCCTCTCAAAGTTAGGAAACAAGTGTATCTCTTGCCAAGAGGTCTCCTATGGAATGTTTTGGGAAATGTGAAGTTAGTTCATATCTTTAACAAGCACTGTTTGTTGGTGAGGGTAGTTGAAGTTGGTGGACAGTTGAGTGTTGCTAAAGTACGGGGCTTTATACTGGGAACCTGGGTGATTAAGAAAGGGACATGATGTAAGGGAGTGGACCTTGAATTCTTGATTGAGTGGATCTCATGAATGTTCTTTTGGACTAATAGTGACTTAGCGTGCAGCAGTGTACCACAGATCACGGGAGATTTCCCAGCACTGGTGTGCTTTTAGTTTTAGATAACTCCTTCCTTTATACCCTGGCCCCTTGTATTTTTCTCATCTTTCTCTCTCAAGGCCCATTTCCTCCCCATTTTGCTTGTCCATGGACCGGGGCTTATGTCTTTGCTACTGTCTGAGCCTTAGAGTCCCAGACTTTAGGAGATGAGCTCCAGGTGATGTCCTCCCTGCCTCTCCGTCTTATAATGAGATGTAGTATTTACTCCTAACATAGGATCATTTGGAACAGTTCTGAGGAGGAGAAAGTGTTGGTTCTGCTAGTATCTGACTTGAATGATGGCTTCTTCTCCGAAGGTGTAGGCTTCAGAGCTTCCTAACATAGTAAAATGTGAAGAGCAGACAAGGGAGATGTTAGTGTCTTTCCCTTTTCATTAAAGGTGTTTTAACCAAATATTTGTGTGTTTCTCCTTATTTTACGACTAAATAGCCAGCTGGGGTGTGATACGCCACTCCCTAACATTGAAATTCCCTTCCCACCTACAAGTCCTGCCAAAAGCTGAACATATGGTGTTAAAATACTTAATTTAGTCAGCCTTGTTTTAAAACAACCTCCAGTGGTGTGATTTCCCTGTGGAAATGGACGTTGTGTTCTCACAAGGTGGGAATTTGCCCACTATGTACAGTTACTGATTAGGTTTTCTCTTCGCCCAGAACTTTCCACCACCCGGCTTTTTTGTTTTATTTTTGGGGGTGTTTTGTTTTGTTTTGTTTAAAGGTTGGAAGCTGTATATCAGTCTTTCCCTCCAGGCCAGCCTGGCTGACATCAGCTAATCTGCAGAATCAAGATGAATTAATCTGTATGATCCTTGAGATCCGATATAATAAACATAAAGTAATTCAACCCTAATAATTTTTACAAACAATAAAAGAGGCTTCTTGGTAGAGGAAGTACATTGTGGGTGGAAGGATGAAATGGTAAGGTTCAGATTTGACTCTGAGACCTTAATTTCATAATGAGAAGATGCTCCAGAATTTTTTTTTTGTAAGACTACAATATCACTGAATCTTAATGCAAAGAGATGAAACTGGTAAAATGATTTGCCCAAAGTCACTCGACCAGTTAGTGGCAGAGTTGGATGAAGAGCTCAAGTTGACAGAATCACAGTCTTAGTGCTACCACCAGTGATCAGGGATGGTGCTGGCTTCCTGCTACGTCATGAAGGACTCCTGACATAAGGCTGGCGAGAAGACAGAAGGGAGGAGGTAAGTAAACCTATTCTTGGCTTGATTCAAGGTAAAGAATGATGTTTGATTCTAGTTGCCCCCACCAGAACAGTATAGATCCTTTTAAAAGGTACTGATGAGCCCTGGCTGGTGTGGCTCTGTTGGAGCTTCGTCCTAGGGTTGCGAGGTTGATTCCCTATCGGTGTGCTGTGTAAGTTGCAGGTTCAATCCCCATTCGGGTGTGTACAACCCTGCTTCAGGAAGCAGCCAATTGATGTTTCTCTCTCTCCCTTTTTCTCTCCCTTCCATTGTCTCTAAAAAGCAATGATAAACTGTCCTCAGGTGAGGATTAAAAAAAAATAAACCAAAAAAAACCCCCCTGATGAATAGGAACACATGGGAATCTTGGGAACTCCATTTGGTGAAGAAATAGTTCCTCTCTTTAATTCCTGGCAAAGCTTTATAAATCTGTTTTTCCTGTCAGTCTGTGGAAGGAGATGGGTCACCAATCCTTGTAATTTTCTTTACCTTCCTTACTCCTATTGGACATAGATAATGCCATTTAACTAATTAAACTAGACTTGCCCTCTCTTTAGATGCCAGTTCCCATTATGGTAACAGCTCTCGGTGAGGCTTCAGCTGATGTGTGCGTGCTTCCTTGGGCAGGTGAACTGAGTCTGACTTTCCACCCCCTCTTTCTGTCTCCTTTTCATTGTTTTTTCTACCTATCCTGCTTTCTCTTCTTTCATAGACCTCTCTTACCTGACAGCTTTTAGTTTTCTTTTCTCTCTCCATGTTGAATTCCTTCTTTCCTTCCTTTCCTTCCTTCCTTTCCTTTCTTTCTTTACTTTTAGTCTCCCTTATTGCATTCTCCTTTATCACTTTTTTTATCCTCAGCCAAGGACATCTTTTCATTGCTTTTAGAAAGGAAAACAATTGGTTGCCTCCCATATATGCCATGACTGGGGGTTGAGCCTACAACCCAAGTATGCGCCCCAACAGGGGATCAAACCTGTGACCTTTCAGTCTACAGGACAACACTCCAACCCACTGAGCCACACCAGCCAGGGCATTTCTCACTCTAAATCACTTCATTTAGTCATCTTTTTGGAAGGTGAATTAATTCTAACCTGCTGGAATAAGAGTGTAAATAAATGCTGCTCATAGAACACTACATGAAATAAACAGTGGATAGAATTCAAACTGGATGGATAAAAAAATCACTGTTACAAGTGAGAGCTTTGCTTATTCATTCAGTTATTTCTGAGAATTTATTTTCTTTCAGAGACCAAGTGTTGAGTAGGTGCAAAAGTCATAAGTAAGATACGCTTATGGGAGCTCAGGCTGGAAAGAGGAAAAATGTAAACATATTTTTACATGGTGGTAGTAAATACTATAATAGACACAAACGATGGCCTGTGGGTTCCCAGAGAGCAATAACCAACTCGGTGCAAAGATAGAGAGGGGTGAGGGGGCATACAATTCTCTTCAATTTAGCTTTCATAATAACCACTTTATAATATGCCAACTCAACTCATACAACAACCTGAGGAACGATGCAGTGACCATTTAAGAACCTCTGCAAGCACCCTGGCTGGTGTGGCTCAGTGGATTGAGTGCTGCCCTATGAACCAAAAGGTTGCTGGTTCTCTTCCCAGTCAGGGTACATGCCTGGGTTGTGGTCCAGGTCCCCAGTAGGGGTTGTGTGAGAGGCAACCACACGTTGATGTTTCTCTCTTAAAGATTTTATTTATTTTTAGAGAGGGGGGAAGGGAAGGAGAAAGAGAGGGAGAGAAACATCAGTGTGTGGTTGTCTCTCTCACGCCCCTGTTGGGGACCAGGCCTGCAAACCAGGCTTGAGCCCTGACTGGGAATCAAACCAGTGACCCTTTGGTACACTGAGCTGAGCCCCCTTTGGCAGATAGTGATGTGCTGCTTCAGAGGCATCTCTTCAAGAATAAAATGGCTACCTGCCTGCAAAAAGCCTAGTTAGCTGACAGCTTCCAGCTGTCTCACTCCTCACCAGTTTCTGGCCAGTGTCAGAACAAGGTGTTGAGTGGTACAAGGGCCTAGCCATTCCCATAGAACATGGGACTCTAATGAGCAGTTTTTTTCTCAGCAACTCCCCATTGGGCTGGCAAAGACTTTGTCAGGTCTTCATCATAGTTTGATAGCTCTCCCTGTCCAATTTTACTCCCCACCACTTTTTTTTTTTACAACTGCTATTCCCCAATAAAACTTGGACTCCTAATTCTGTCTCAGCATCTGCCTCTCAGAGATTTCAATTTTGGTCACCCCTAAAATGGCCTAGAATCTACTGACCCATTTTCTTTTAAGATTTTTTTTTTTTTTTTTAATTTAAAGAGAGGGGAAGGGAGGGAGAAAGAGGGAAACATCAGTGTGTGAGAGAGATCGGTTGCCTCTCACAAGGCCCCCAAATGGGGACCTGGCCTGCAACCCAGGCATGTGCCCTGACTGGGAATTGAACCAGCAACCTTCAAATGCACAGGCAGGTCCTTAATCCACTGAACCACACCAGCAAGGGCCTGACACATTTTCATCTCACACAAATTCCTACTTCTGGGACTCTGGTTACAATCCCTGGAACTTCTCAGTAAACCAAGAAACATCTGTCTCCTGATTTTCAGAACAGATTTCACTGTTGTTACTCTCAATTAGACCCAAGTTTGACTTTTCTTTACTTGGCTTTTCTGATGCCTAACCCAATAACATTGCCTAACCCTAGTGGACATTTTGCTTTTGATCATAAAATAAAAAACTGAGAACAAAAACTTAGGAAAAATACCCATTTGGCCAAAGAGCCTCTACTTAGTACTGTTGGTTTCGGTAATTCATTGCTATGTAACAAGCCATCCCAAAACGTAGGGTCTTAATAATTATTTGCTGTGATCCCATGGGTTTGAGCAGGCCTCAGCTAGGATGGTTTGTCTTAAGTTCCACATGGTGAGGGCTGAGCTCACCCAGGCAGCAGTGATTTGGGCTGGAGGATCCAAGTTGGCCTTACTTCCGGCCACAGCTGAATGGCTGGAATGTTGGAGCCTTCTTCATAGATTCATCCTCCATCATCTCCTTCCCTTCAAGGTCTTTGAATCTCTAGGATCCCTTTCTCTCTCTCTCTCCTCTCTTCAAGTGGTTTCTCTATCAGGATAACGGGACATTCATGAAGGCCCATGCCCCTAAAAAGACAAAGGCAGAAGCTGCAAGGCTTCTTAAGGCCTAAGCTCTGAAACTCAGAATCTTCTGTCACATTCTGTTGGCCAAAGCTGGTCCAGAAGGCCAGCTCAGATTCAAGAGGAGAGGAAATGAGCTTTACCTGTTAATAGGAAGAGTGACGAAGTTACATTGCATTAGGGCATGTGGGATTGGAGGCACTGTGGCTAACTCGGGAAAGTCTACCACAGCAGATACGAGGAAAAATTAAGAAATGTTGTATATGCAGCGCTCAGCTGCTCATACATAACCAGGCTTACACTTTGTTTTGACTTGAAGAGGTCTAGGTGAGGTTCCTTCCTCTGCAGAACTTAGGGCTGTATGCAGACTAAGACTGGATAAGAAAGGAGCAGCTTTCTTTTGAGGGGAGAACTGGTCATGAGGTGTCTAGAATGAATTTATGTCAAAATAAGTGGCCCCCCTGTGCTCCTAAATTTTCCTAATTTACTACTGTAATAATTTACCTAAAGTGGATTTGAAAGCAAAGACTTCTGGGAACTGCCCTTGATCTGGTTGTTTTTCAGAAGTTCCTGTGCTATTTCTTCGGCTTCATCTGCAGGTAACAGAAGGCAATCCAGGATTTAGAAGTCCCAAATTCTACCAGAAACTAAATTTCGTCTACCAGAAAATTTTTCCTTTCCTAGACAAAAATGCTTGTACTGTTTAGGGTTTGACCTGCAGAATTCTGACTTTAAGGTGAATCAACCCCCTTTATCTTCTGGAAGGATATATCCAGCAGTCTCTTCCTCTCCCAAGATTATTTAGTTTTACTGCTATATAAATTTATATTTCATTTCTATATGTTCAAGACCTTGAAAGAAAGTTATATCAAATGAGAAATTCAGGTTGGTGAACAATTAAATGTTTAACAGTTCTATAATACAGCAATAATGGGGCTATCTTACTTTAGTAATAATATCTTTGTCTAAACATACAGCCACGCAGAATATATTCCGAATAAAAGTACAAAAGCATTCCTGGTTAACTTTTTTGAAGGCAGTTGTTAGACCAAGTTATTAAGGAAGCAAAAACCCTTTGGTAGAGCAGTGTCCTTGAGCAGTCTTTCACGATCTCACATTAGCCAGCTTTCTCAAGAGTATTTCATTTAGAATGGAAGGGCAGATAAAGCACTTCTCAGATAAAGTCAAGTTAAAGGAGTTCATCATCACCAAGCTCCTATTATATGAAATGTTGAAGGGACTTATCTAAGAAAAAGAAGATAAAAAAAATATGGACAGTAAAATGTCAACAAACTCACAGTTATTAACAACCACACCTAAAACAAAAGCAAACTAAGCAAACAATAGAACAGGAACAGAAACACTGAAACTGAGATCACATGGAGGGTTAGCAACAGGGGAGTGGGAGGAGAAGCAGGGGGAAAGGTACAGAGACTAAGTAGCAGAGACGGTAGGTAGAAAATAGGGGGAGGGCAAGAATAGTATGGGAAATGTAGAAGCTAAAGAATTTATGACACTTGGACATGAACTAAAGGTGGGGAATGTGGGTGGGGGGGGTGTGCAGGGTAGAGGAGAATGAAGGGGGGAAATGGGACAACTGTAATAGCATAATCAATAAAATATATTTTTAAAAAGTATTTCAGCTAGGAAGATAGCATTTTTGCTTCTTATTAATTGTAATCCTGAAAACTAAATGTTCAGAGATCCTCGTGTGTGTGCACATTCACTTCTGTGTGCTCTACTTCTAGGTTCATACAAAGCTACACACCTCAAAAGACTGTGTAAATTATATACTAAGTAACTTAAATTGAGAAAATGAGATGGAAATGAATATTTTAATCACTACTAAATCTCTACAGTACCTAGCACATACTAGTCACTCAATGAATATTTACTGAATGGATGTAACTGCCACATTCCACATGCATACATGTTTTTTTCTCAATAGCCCCTGTTCACATTTACCCCATCCTTTCCATTACTATCCATAACCAGATTATCAGCTAACTGAAATTCCTATCATCAAACACTTAGTTACAATAGGCTACTCACCTATAAGGAAGGGAATAGAGTAGGCAGCTCCCCAGAGGGCCCTGGGTCCTTTGTCTTGAGACTTTAACTCTCTCTTACAGGCAAGAAACTTAGGGAAGGTTTTACAAGAGGGTTGCCAGAATATTGTTCAGTTTTCCAGGTGTACTCTTTCAGGGTCATGATTGCTACTGATTGGTCAGTGCCAAGGCAGCTGGGCCTGGCCTCACCCACCTGGTTTTGCAACTTTTCTGAGCCTGGAGTTGATATACAAGTGAGGCCTAGATAGTGCTTGGCCAGTTTGTTCAGCTGTCTCAGTTTCCCTATTCCACTTGCCAAGGAATTTACCTGGCTTATTATTATCCCTGCCTCACATCACTTACATCACCCTCAGTGGAAACAGTATGTATCAAACTATCATGAGAGTTAGTGATCCTTCATTAAAAGGGGGAAGATAAAGGGGGAAGGAGGGAGGAAGAGAAGGAGAGAAATGGCTGTCGCCCTTCTATGCACCCCAATTCCCGGATCAGGAATGGAACCCACAACCTAGGCATGTGCCTTGACCAGAAGTTGAACCAGCAACCTTTTTGGAGGATGCCCAATCAACTGAGCCACACTGGTTAGCGCAGTGACCTTTCATTTTAAACATCTGAACTACACGCAGAGAATAAGTAGCATTGACGGTGGGTAGAAAATAGGGGGAGGGCAAGAATACTGTGGGAAATGTGGAAGCTAAAGAACTTATGACACATGGACATGAACTAAAGAGGGGGAATGTGGGTGGGAGGGGGTGTGCAGGGTGGAGGGGAATGAAGTGGGGGAAACGGGACAACTGTAATGGCATAATCAATAAAATATCTTTAAAAAAAAACAAAAAAAGTATCTGTGCTACACGTGCTATTCTACAGCACTGTCTCCCCCGCACCTCTGGAGACTCATCTTTTTATATTCAACATGGCCGCATGCGCGCCTATAAGCAACATGGCCGCTCTGCCAGAAACCAACATGGCAACCGCAGTCTCATTGCCCCCGAAAGCACTAGAGAGCGCCCAACAACAACAAAAAAAATCTTTCATCCTGCCAACACCTAAGATGGCTCCTGTTTCAGCGTCAAAGCGAGCGCAAAACCGGAAATGGCTTTCCCTTCTACCGCATCTGCCGACCGCTTTCCGGTTAGCCTTCGGGTGTCCGTGTGAAAAAAATTTTTTTTTTTTCTGGAGCTCCAGCTGGGAGGTGCTAGTCAGCCGCGCCTGATTCGAGACTTACCCAGGCTGGGAGACTAGGATGTCGGACACGTGGAGCTCTATTCAGGCCCACAAAAAGCAACTGGACTCGCTGCGGGAGAGGCTGCAGCGAAGGCGGAAGCAGGACTCGGGGCACTTGGGTGAGGCGCGGGTCACGGTCCGTTCTTACAGTTGGTGGGAGGGAGGGAGGGAGGGAACCCCGGAGAAAAAGCTCCCAAGTGGACGCCCTCCTCCAGGTAGCTTTTTATTTTTATTTTTATTTTTTTTTAACGCCTCGTGCATTGGTACTTGGTTTCTCCTCCCAGCAGCCCAGACGCTTCGCCTTCTCGCAAATAGTAGAGGTTCCGTCCCACCCCGGGCCTTGGCTCTATCAGTTCGCTTTCCCGGGACTAAGGCCCGGGCACCGTCCCGGTTCGCTGGCCGATTCCTCTCCGGGGACGTCGCGTTTGCTAGGTCTCTCAGCCTCGTTCCTTGATCTGCAAGCCGTTTTGTTGTTGCTCCCATGGCGTTTTGTTATCCCCTAGGTTCTGGTCCTGGTGCTGGTTTGTAAGTGGGCTTTTCTTTGCGACTGTGGGCACCGTAAGGGCAAGCCCTGAACCTTACTGTCCACAGTACTCATCTCAGTGGCCCTAATGGAGTTGGCACTGATTGTTGCTAAATGAGTTGAGAAGCTGGCATTGCTTCAGTCATTACATACCAAGTAGGAATCTGAAAACATTTGTTTTTTGTTTTTAAATTACCGGTCCTTACCACCTGTGTCACTGTCTTAAGCAAAAAACCTCAAAAGATTTTCAAGTCCTACCCACCACCCATCCCCAGCACAATCCTTGAATTATTTAAGGCAAAGCAATTATAAAGATCTACAAGAATAGTGAATCTCTGTACCACTATTGTGGTAGCTTGGGTTTACTTCGTACCCAAGCTACGTGTTTCTCCGTACATTTGAATCCATCACTAAATCTTGATAAGTATCAGGTCCATGCCCATATTCTGGCCTGTGGAACTAGAAGGTGTCCTGGCAGGACTCTCATACCGTAATAAACAAGCAAACAAACAAATAAATACCAACTGCGTTTCTACATTGTGCATTTGAGTCTAGTTAGACGAAAATAAGCATGACATTGAGCCTGCCCTCAAGGAGTTTGAAATTTAGTTGGGGATAAAGGATTGATGCTTATAAAAACTTAGATACAATATGATGCATGTAAAATGCCAAATGTATGCATCCACAATGAGTACAGTGAAAGGAGTAGTAACAAAAGTTGGTTTAGTTAGTGAAAGCATTATCGAGGACTTGGCACTTGGAATTTGGTTTTGAGGGCTATCTAGGACTCAGATAATTAAAGAAGGGCAGGAAGAAGTGCATGCAAGTTCTATAATCAAGGATCAATTAGTAGGCAAACGTTGGAGAAGTTACTGAATTATCCAGGAAGAATCTTTTTCTCAATATATAAACTTCAGTTTCTTTGACCTCTTGTCGATCCAGTTTTCTCTTTATTTTTCTTATTTTTTGGTTTCCTTTGTTTCAGAGCATTGTATTTGTGCATATCAATTTCAGATGGAAAATATAACAATTATATCACTGTCACAGACAAATGACCTAATTGATTTTTTTAAAAAAATTTACTGATTTTAGAGGGGGGAGGAAAAGAGAGAGAGAGAAACGTCAATTTGTTGTTTCATGTATTTATGCATTCATTGGTTGATTCTTGTACGTGCCCTGACTGGGGATGAAATCCGCAGCCTTGGTGTATGGGGACGATACTCTAACCAGCTGAGCTAGTGGGCCAGGACCCCTAATTACTTCTTAATTTATCATAGACTCATCTTACTGGGCTTAAGTATTTCATCAGCTTTTTCAAGAACAGCTTTCTGAAAGGATACGATTAGAGGCATTTCTGCTATATATAGTGTGTGTTCCTGAAAAACTTTGTTTTCTGCAAAAGCCTGCATTAAAAATTGCTGGGCTTGGGTGGTGAACACGCAAAGCAATATACAGATGATGTATTGTAGAATTGTACATCTGAAACTGATGTAATTTTATTAACCAATGTCACCACAATAAATTCAATAAAAAGTTAAAAAAAATTAAGCAATGGCCAGATAGTTCAGTTGCTTAGAACATCATCCCGATACGCCAATGTTCTGGATTCAATCCCTGGTCAGGGCACGTACAAGAATCAACCAATGAATTTATGAATAAATGGAACAACAAGTCGATGTTTCTAAAAGAAAAAATAAGTAACAAAATTAAAAAGTAAAAATAGACCTTATAGAAGAAATAGGTTTAGAGCCCTTATAATATTTTACTAAAAATGTTAGCATAGTTAAATTTCCCTTGGTGCTTTGACCTACAATTGAAGTCATCCCATCCCCATAGCCTATACTCTGGGGCTCCTACTTTTGCTTCTATTCATCAGTCTTTTTGTTTAATCAAGGGAAATACCTTTGCAGTTTCTTCCTCTAGACTAGCAGTAGCTAGCTTCCCAGATAGCGTAACATAGTGCAAAGTGTAGCCCTTCTTTTTTAAAGATTTTATTTATTTTAGAGACGGAAAGAAGGGAGAAAGAGAGGGAGAGAAATAGCAATGTGTGGTTGCCTCTCCCTCACCCACTGAGCCACACCAGCCAGGGCAAGTGTAGCATTTCTGGAAACCATCAAATCAGCCACTTAATTTTTTAAAAAGGCATTTCTGTAGGTTTTGAGACCTTTTTTCCTTAAGGTGTTCATATTTTGCCAGTTTTTTTCTTTAACCACTAGAATATTTGCTACTGACCACTTCAGAACATAAATATGATGAGAAAAATCATGTGTGAACCAACAAGTGTTTTTTAAAGAGTTTATTTATTTTTAGAGAGAGGGGAAGGGAGGAAGAAACAGAAGGAGAGAAACATCAATCTGTTGCCTCTCTTAATGCACCCAGATCGGGGACCAAACCCACAACCCAGGCATGTGCCCTGACAGGGAATCTAACCAGGGACCCCTCACTTTAGGGAACAATGCCCAACCAAACCACATGGGTCAGGGCTGAACCAACGAGCTTTTCATGTTATTCTGACATTCCCTTTTTTACCCATTGCATATGAGCTGTTTTGCATTGAATAAGTATGTTGTAGCAAAACAGATCATACGTGGGTAATATATGAGAGATGTAGGAAAACATCTGTTCTATGGAGCCTGTTGCAGATGTCCTTCAAGTGGTCATTAGGAAACAGCAGTGGGATCTGGGCCATCCTAGTGAGTTGCTTAATCAGCAAAAAAGTAGAGGGGCTAATGGTTCTATTTTATAACTAGAAACTTGTCAGTTACTACTTTTGGACACTAGGTTATTGAGTTTTCAATGTACGTATTTTGTAAGAAGTAATGTATGTAGTTTGTTCTGTCACCCGCCCCCCGCCCCCCAATATTCTGCACATGGATAGTCTATCATTCTATTTTAAGTCCTCTGGGCCTTGTTTGCTGTGTAGAAAGATGTGACACCCTTGTAAGCACATTTTTTGTAGGGATAGTTTTTTAGCTTCAGTATAGAAAAATTTGTTTTCTTTACACCAGCGGCAATCCGAAAAGGGGGCTTGAGGATTCAAGTAGTTGTTTCTTTTAACAAAGTGATCTACAAAATTTTTTAAAAATCATGAGATCAGTGTACTGCATCACTCACTACTTTGTATTCAGCTTTATCTTTGTCATTTTTGTGACAAATGACATCTGTAGTTTTGTTTGTTTTTGGATATAATTGTTCCTCACCATACTTCTTTACACGTCTTCATTTCTAAATTCATATTCTTTAAATGGGTGATTCTAATGGCTCTTGGTCGTTTTAACTTCCACCTCACTTTTTCGTGGTACTAATCACACTTTGGTATTAACCAAACTTTGTGCCATGTGGAGACCTAACCACTGGAACCTTAATTTCATCCAGGTCCTTGCTAAGCATGTTTAATAATTTTGATGCGATTGTATTCTCCCTTGAATGTAATTTTTTGTTTTTGGATATAAATACCTCTTGACTTATATATCCGTCTTGATTATATGTGGTCAAGAATCCTAATACATCTACCTAATAATATGGTTAAAACTCTTATAAAAGTATTTTGAGATTGTGATTAAATACATGTTGTCTTCTGTCCCAGAGCCTTGGCTGGCCCATTTGGTACTATGAGAATAGGCAGAGGTGAAACACAAGTTAATCCAGCCTATCACTGCTCTTTCTTTCAATTATTTTGATTATTCCAAAGAATATATTTTTTTCATTAGGAATCTTAGGAAAAGGTTGTGAAATATCCTTTATTAATCAAGTTGTTATGTAAGATAATTCAAAAGACATGGTTAAAGTTCAGATCATTCAGGTTTTTTTTCCTCATGGGAAATAAAAATTTTCCTACCACACTGGTTTTTATAGCATTACCGAAATGTCATACTTAAAATTGTTTACTGCTGAGCTCAATGTTAAAAGACAAGGATATTAAATGACTAAAATGTATCCATGTCATTAATGAATACAAAATAGTGAAGCCAAAGAATCATTGGGAGACCTTTGTTAACTTGTCATTTTGAAATGCAACTTTTGAAAATTGTGTCAAAATATGCATAATATACAATTTACCACCTTAACCATTTTTAATTATGTAGTTCTGTAGTTTGAAGTACAGTCACATTGTTAGGCAACCAAAGTTCAACATTTTTTTATCTTGCAAACTGAAACTCTGTACCTATTCAGCAATAACTCCCTATTCTTCCTGCCTGCTAGTTTGTGGCAACCCACCATTCTACGTTCCACTACTCTAGATAGCTATAAGTAGAATTGTAAAGTATTTGTCTTTTTATGACTGGCTTATTTCACTTAGCAAAATGTCATCAAGGTTCATCTGTATTGTAGCATATGTCAGAATTTCCTTTCTAAGGCTAAATAACATTGCATTGCATGTTTATACCACATTGGTGTATCCATTTAGTCATCAGTAGACACTTGGTTGCTTCTGCCTTTTAGTGATTGTGAATAATGCTGCTGTCAAAATTGGTGTACAAATATGTTTTTGAGACATTTTTCAAATCTTGGAGGTAAATACCCAGAATTGGAAATGCTGGCTCATATGGTACAAGTTTCTCCGTTATCTGAAAGTAGAGTGTTCCTATGAAACCTTTTATAAGATGAAATGGCTTAAAAGGAAGAAGCAATTACTTTAGAATATGTCATGCCACATTCACTTTTCACCTTTTTTCATAAAAGCAAAAATCATCTTTGGATTTCTTTTATTAGCAAAAAAAAAAAAAAGTACTAATATAGGTCTTTCATAAAAGCCAAGTGGTGTAAAGCAAACTTTCAAACAGCAGGGCAGCCGTGGTCAGATGGCTCAGTTGATTGGAGCATCCTCCCTTACACCAAAAAGTTGAGGGTTCAATCCCCCATTAGGGCGCATACCGAGGTTGTGGGTTTGATCCTTGGTTGTAGTATGTGAGGGAGGCAACCAATCAATATGTCTCTCTCACATGATGTTTCTCTCTCTCAAATCAATAAACATATCCTCGGGGGAGGATTTTTTTAAAATTGGGGCATAACTCTAATTCTGTTTTCAATTTTTTGAGGAACCACTATACTGTTTTCTATAGAGATAAAGTATAGCTTTTTGAAATGAAGATTATTACTTTTAATAAATCTTTATTTTAATTGAAACAAAAATAGACTTGGCAAAGCTTAGCACATGGTAAATATGTGAACTGCTCAATATACTTACTTCATTAATGAGATTGAAGATTGCATGTAGATGTTGATATATTGCCGGAGTCAGCAAATTAGTAGACTGACTTTGTTTTTACATCTGCAAGCTAATGCTGTGTTTATATGCAGTGGCGCTTGTAACCAGAGCATGAAATCAAGTATTGTGTACTGCTCTGCTGAACGCAACACATACAGTTTCCATTAGAAGAGTGTCAGCATAGTAGAAATAGTCAGTAAATACACTGAATTAATAACGAACAAATGCTTTTTGGAGTTGGAACTCAGCTGTTCTTGTTCATGTTCTGGACATCACCCCACTTTTTTTTTTTTAAGATTTTATTTATTTATTTTTAGAGAGAGAGGAAGGAAGGGAGAGAGGGAGAGAAACATCAATGTGTGGTTGTCTCTTGCGTGCCCCCTACTGGGGACCTGGCCTGCAGCCCAGGCATGTGTCCTAGCTGGGAATTGAACCAGCCACCCTTTGCTTCGCAGGCCTGCACTCAATCCACTGAGCTACACCAGCCAGGGCTAGACATTACCCTACTTTAAGAACGATAAAACATTAGAATGATTTCCCCAAATGTATATATGCATACATATTATTATTCATGTACATACAAACATACAAAAATTTGCATGCGACCTCATGGAATTCACAGAATTGCTACAGCCCATTCATAAATTGCAGTTGCATTAATTAGCTGTTAAATTTTGTTCACAACATTGAACAAGATCCCTCTCCTCCCACTAACCTTAAAAGAGATATTTTAAAGAGCAGTATTAAAACAAGTGATTAGTCAAATTACAAAAGAGAAAAAAAGGTCAATATCTGGTTATTGAGATTGGAAATGTATGTTAAAGTGGTTCATTTTATAGACTTCTTGCTCACTTTAAGAAAAATTATACACTACTCAAAGAACATCTAAATTTGGTCACTAATTGGAGAAAGTGTAATGTTTATGTGATTACATCCTTAATAGTATGAGTAGGTTAATTATGAAAACACATTTTCTTGTGTTTCTTCTGAACTATACAGATCTATCTTGTATTATAAAGTTGTATACCTGAGACATAATGTTATTAACCTATGTTACCTTAATAAATTTAATTTCTTAAAAAAGCACATTTTCAGTTTATTGACCCTAAACCTATAGTAAAATCAGTATTTTTTCTCACTGATAATTCTTGATAGGGTGTATAAAGTCTAGATTAAAAAGTGCAGTTTGTTTTAGAAACAGCAAAATAATATTTTTATGAAAAGTTGGTAGGAAAGAAATTGAGAGCATTAACATCTAACCAAATTTATATAGTTATTTTAAATATCATAATAACAGATATAACCATGTCAAATGAATTGCTTTTTTCCCTTAAACTATTCGCTCTTGGCTTCATTTAAATAAAGTTAATGGAGAAAATATTTATCAAAAAATAATGTGGTATCATTGCATATTTAAGCCAAGTGTCTCAAGAACCGTGTGTATGTGGCAGTAATGAAAATAATATGGTAGTGAATAAGTATGTTCCCAAACAGAATTTTGATTAGATCATATACCTAAGAATGTTTTTGAAACACTGGAAATTTGAAATCTTGGAATAACTTGGCATTTATTTTAATCGATGACATTTTCATTATTTTCTTTTAAGTTACATAGGCAAGAAACAAGCAAAATCAGTTTGTAATAGGTCTTCAAAAAAGACATATAGATAGATGATCAGCAGGTATATGAAGAGATATTCACCATCACTAATCATTAGGGAAATGCAAATCAAAACCATAATGAGATATTACCTCATAATTCTTAGGGTGACTTGTTAAAAATCAAAAGATAACAAATGTTGGTAAAGAGAAAAGGGGACCCTGATTCACTACTGGTGGTAATGTAAATTGGGATAGCTATTATGGAAGACAATATAGAGGTTCCTTAAAAAAATTTAAAAATGCAGTTGCCATAAGCTCCAGCCATTCCACTTCTGGGTAATCAAAATAATTGAAATCAGGATCCTGGATCTTGGAGAGATACCTGCATAATCATGTTCATTGCAGTGTTATTTCCAATAGCCAAGAAGCAAAACAACCTAAATGTTGTCACTTATATTTAATACATGTTTTTTGCTTACGTCAGTTGCTCTCAAACTCTTTCTCACCCTGACCTTCAGAGTGCTTCCATGACCCTTCTGTGTTTATAACACCTCTTTGCCAAAACAAAACAAGGAATTTTTGTGAGTTCATCTGAGTTCTGGTCTCTTTAAGAGTCAGCAGAATGTAGAGGAATCATAAGCAAGGTGAAGAAAGTTATGTCAGTTACTTAATATTCCAGGTAATATGGAATTATGAAGTCTATTTTCCAAATAGGGTGTAACTTATTTTCATAAAATGTAACTATTCCAGCAAGGTGTTTGGTGTAGTTCACCTTCATTGTCCTTGGAATTTCTGAGTCAAATTTTACTAAAGTCTGTTCCATTAGAGTGGAAATTTCCAAGTAACCAGAATATTTCTAAATATAAACTAATGGCTCATTTTTATCTTATAATATTTAATTTAACAGAATTCCAGGGTAGGTCCTGAGTTTAATATTTTATTTATATTTTAGCTAAAGAATCATAGATATTAGGCTTTCCCAAAGGCAATATTTTGTCTTAATTTTAGTTTCTTAATCATTATTAAGGTTATGATGGCCACCCAGCGTATGAATTAGAAGAGTAGGTGATACAAATGCAGTCAGGGAATATCATTTTGTGACTAGGCTTCAGCAAAGTTTTGTAAGATTTTTGTGTTTGATGTTAAAGGTCACATCATTTTAACCTCTAACACTGTCATTTGCTGTACCTTCTGATGACTGGTGGCCTTAATTCATAAAAATTCAAACTCTTTCTCAAAAAGATTTAATCACAGCTTAGGTTGTTGAAAATATTTCTGGTTGAAAATATTTGTGTTGAAATATAAATTCAGGTTGATTACATCTGTTGTCATGTAGAGTGACTTGAGTGGGGGTGGTATGGATGTTTAAATCTACCATGCTTCTACTTTATTTCCTTTGAAGCACAGCAAGGACAGCGAATTAGGAAAACTCTCATCCAATAAAGAAAAGGCAAGCTGTTCCCAGAAAATCAGGGATTATCCTGGCAAAGCAGTGAATGCTTAAACATGATTGAGGAAAAGTTATGTAGTGTTAAATTTGGTCAGGGGATATCTTGCGTGAAATTAAAGAACCGTGGGCTGTGAATGCTGAAGAATGTGATTCCTGAGGAGTGTACAGACTGACAGTGATTGCCCTGTCTCAGTTCCCATTCTCTTTGTTACTAGATCTACGGAACCCGGAGGCAGCACTGTCTCCGACCTTCCGCAGTGACAGCCCAGTGCCTCCTGTACCCACTTCTGGTGGCTCTAAGCCCAGCACAGCTTCAGCAGTTCCCGAATTAGCTACAGACCCTGAGTTGGAGAAGAAGTTGCTACACCACCTCTCTGATCTAGCCCTAACATTGCCCACTGATGCCGTGTCCATCTGTCTTGCCATATCCACGGTAATGACCTGATAAGACAGGGTTGGGATCTCCCATTTCTTTTCTCTAGTTCATGGTCAGTGTCTTAGTGTTCTCGCCTCCTTCCCTAGCCAGATGCCCCTGCTACTCAAGACGGGGTGGAAAGCCTCCTACAGAAGTTTGCAGCTCAGGAGTTGATTGAGGTAAAGCGAGGTCTCCTTCAAGATGATGCACATCCTACTCTCGTGACCTATGCTGATCATTCAAAGCTGTCTGCCATGATGGGTGCTGTGGCAGAAAAGAAGGGCCCTGGGGAGGTAACAGGGACTATCGCAGGGCAGAAGCGGCGTGCAGAACAGGATTCGACCACAGTAGCTGCCTTTGCTAGCTCTTTAGCCTCTGGTCTGGCCTCTTCAGTGTCAGAAGCAGCCAAGGAGCCAACGAAAAAATCAAGGAAACATGCTGCCTCAGATGTTGATCTGGAGATAGAAAGCCTTCTGAACCAACAGTCTACTAAGGAACAACAGAGCAAGAAGGTAGGAGCGGGTGGAAATGCTTTCACACATACATACACATATATATTTGAATTATATATATATGAATTATATATTTGAATTATATAGCTTTGGATGAAAGGAATTTACCTCTAGGGCAAGGAGCAATTCTTAGAATTGAAGGCTTAGAGCAGTGGTTCTCAACTGGGGATGATTTTTGTCCTCCCTCCTCGAAGAGGACATGGCATTGTCTGGAGACATTTTTTGGTTGTCACAGCACAGGAGAGTGCTGTAGGCATCTAGTGGGTGAGGAACAAGGGATGCTGCTGAACGTCCTACACTCATAGTAGGACAGCTCCCACACAACAAAGAATGATCAAGCCCAAAATGTCAATAATGCCAACGTTGAGAAACTCTGATTTAGAGAATCTTTGTCATTGGATCTGTTTGGAAAAATCATGAAATCAAGAGAAGAGGAATCCAGCCCTGGCTGGGTAGCTCCGTTGGTTAAAGTATTGTTCCGATACGCCACGGTTTCAGATTTGATCCTCAGTCAGGGCACATAGAAGAATCAGCCAATGCATGCATAAAGAAATGGAACAACAAATTCCTATTTTTTTTTCCCTCTCTCTCTCCACCCCTCCCGTTCTCTCTAAAAATAAATAAATAAAATTGAAAAAGAGAGAAGAGGAATCTAAATATAGGAGTAATAGAAGGAGATGAATGTCAACAAATACTGAAAGGTAGTCATGTGGACCAGTAATTATGGACATTAATTATACAATGTGAATTGAAAGTATAGCAGGTCCTCAAATACAGTCTTTTCCTTTAATGCTATTTTGTCATAGCATTGATGAGAGGCCTTAGGAACTTAACTTTTGTATATATCAATTATCCTGTGGTAAAATTGGTTTTGTTACACACCATTTCACTTAGTCAAAGAACCTATTGATGGTGTTGACAACTTAACTGTATAGTGGTTCTCAGTGTAAATATTGGACCCATATGAGTTCTCTTCCATTTGTTACTTCTAACATGGGTAACTTTGACAAGTTAATTAACTTCTTTTGAGCCTTAGTCTTCTCATCTGTAATGTAAGGATAACCAGAGTATCCTCCTTTATAAATTTGTTGCTAAATAGTGAAGTGCTGCACATTGTGCCTTGGTTCAGTACCTAATATGAGTGGTTTCCGTAGGCATTATTGTCAAGTAGTTTACAGAGGTGATTTAAGGCTAATTTCATGTACAAACCCTGTTAAGTCTAAGGCTTCTTGTTACAGGTCAGTCAGGAGATCCTAGAGCTATTAAATACTACAACAGCCAAGGAACAATCCATTGTGGAAAAGTTCCGGTCACGAGGTCGAGCCCAAGTGCAAGAGTTCTGTGACTACGGAACCAAGGAGGAGTGCATGAAAGCCAGTGATGCCGATCGGCCCTGTCGCAAGCTTCACTTCAGGTCTTTTGGGAGGGAGATGGGTGGGGTGGGTCTCTGGGAGCAGTCGTTCCTTTTCAGCACATTGCTTCCAGTCATTGGGGTTATGCCTTTAACCCTGTTATTAAGTGGTTTTAACATGGTTTGTCTAAGACCTTGGGACCCTGAGGTATACTTCTAGAAGTAGTGTTCTGTGGGAGGGAGTACAAATAAATAAATAAATGGACTTCCAAATAAATGCCGGTTGTCTTTTTTAATGCCCTTTCTTACAATAGCGAGGCATCTCTGCCTCTGAGCCCCAATGGAAGTTAAAGCTCTTTGGAAGAAAGATAATCTTAGGAGAAACAGGACTCTGGATTCTTAGCTCAGTGTTGTACTGCTATAACCAGCAAGCCCTTCCTTCCGTGAGTGAGTTACGTCTTTGCTCAGAGAATGATTAAAACTCTTGTTCAGTATGAATTAATGGATTTCCATGTCACCTGCTTCCCCCTTCTCCGAAAACTCTTGGAGGAAGCTCTAAAGATAGAAAATTAGGAGAGGGGAAAAGATAGGAAACTTTGAACCGATTTGGACTTGAACTGTGGGCTCCAACTCTGAACACCATCTTGATCCTGATTCTCCATTTTTATTTCCCCAGACGAATCATCAATAAACACACCGATGAATCATTAGGTGACTGCTCTTTCCTTAACACATGTTTCCACATGGATACCTGCAAATATGTTCACTATGAGATTGATGCGTGCATGGATTCTGAGGCTCCTGGGAGCAAAGACCATACCCCAAGCCAGGAGCTTGCTCTCACACAGGGTGTTGGAGGTGACTCCAGTGCAGATCGACTCTTCCCACCCCAGGTACCTGTCAGCTCGGAAGCGTCTCTCAATTTGTGGACTTAATCTAACAGGGCAGCCATACACGTAAGAAAGCAGGGCATAATTAGTAGTCTTACCTTGCTGATTGGGAATGGCGTGGGATAGATAGGCTTAGAAGGGAGTAGGAAAATCAAATGGAAAAGAGGGACTGGGGCCATGAATCTGAGAGTGGAGGAAGGGAAGATGACCAAATGCCACCTCATGCAGTGGATCTGTTGTGATATCCGCTACCTGGACGTCAGTATCTTGGGCAAGTTTGCAGTTGTGATGGCTGACCCACCCTGGGATATTCACATGGAGCTGCCCTATGGGACCCTGACAGATGATGAGATGCGCAGGCTCAACATACCAGTACTGCAGGATGATGGCTTTCTCTTCCTCTGGGTCACAGGCAGGTAATACAGTTCAAAGATACGTAGTTATGGGCAGATATAGTACAGAGTGAGTACTGGGTGGGTATAAAATCCTGGGTTTTCCTGTACATGCTATTAAATATATGATTGGGTCAGCCTTTTTTCCTACTGAGACCTAATGCCTATTTATAACAAATCATAACTTCAGTTCTATTTAACTCTTCATTTGTTCATTGTGAAAGGTAAGGCCATTAAGGATAGTTAGTTTTATCTTTACATTCTTACGTCCATCCTGTTGCCCTAATGCTGTTGTGCATGTAAATGTTCACTGAAGGTCTACCGAAAACAGTATTTAATAATGTACCTTGGAGAGAGAAAATAGGGGCATGGAAGTAGCTGTTTAACCCTTGTTTCTTTCTAGGGCCATGGAGTTGGGCAGAGAATGTCTGAACCTCTGGGGGTAAGTAGCAGTGGTGTTGCTTTCTTTTGAGGGAAATATACCTGCTATAGTTGAGATATGTTTGTTTCTCCTATGATTCCTTGCCTCTGTAGAGTAGATGGTACTACTCCTAAAGTGTGGAAGTGTGATTAAAGCTCTAGTTCTCTTTCTCATGTCCTACAGTTATGAACGGGTAGATGAAATTATCTGGGTGAAGACAAATCAGCTGCAACGCATCATTCGGACAGGCCGCACAGGTCACTGGTTAAACCATGGGAAGGAACACTGCTTGGTGAGCCGCAGTGGGGGGGTTCAGTTCGTTAGGTGGACCAAAAAGAGAAATTGTTTCGATTTCTTATTGAGAAAAAGTTCAAATGCTGGGTTTCCTAAGGTAATCTGTTCTCTGTGGTGAGCAGGTTGGTGTCAAAGGAAATCCCCAAGGCTTCAACCAGGGTCTGGATTGTGACGTGATTGTAGCTGAGGTACGTGCTTCCTCGGGCATCCAAGCTTCTACATTTTAATTAGTATTAGTTACTGAGATCAGAGGTATTCTTGTCCCATGTTTTATCATTTGGATCTTAAACATAAATGCAAAGGGCTAGAACTGCACTCTTGGGTAACTTAGAAGTAGCTGGACCCTTATTTCCTAGGTTCGTTCCACCAGTCATAAACCAGACGAAATCTATGGCATGATTGAAAGACTGTCCCCTGGCACTCGCAAGATTGAATTATTTGGACGACCTCACAATGTGCAGCCTAACTGGTAAGGTGACCAGAGAACTTGCTAGCCCCCAAGGGCAAAACTGTTAATAGTCAAGGATGTAAGTTCATGGAGCCAGTATTATACTGGCTCATACTCCAGTATTCTGTAAATGGGCTTTGGAGGGTTCCTAACATCTAAGCTTGTATTTTAGACTGTTTCATAGAATTCTGTAACATTCCTTGGAAACCCCACAGGTTTTAGATTCAAATCATTGTTCTCTTGGTTCCACTCTCACAAGCTAAAGATACTCCTCAGTTACTCTATGGATGTTTTCAGTCTGTCCCCTTGTGGTTACTAAGAATCTAATCTGTCAACAATTTTAACATCTTTCATCCTGTTATTAGAACTTTAACAGACAATATGTGCTGCTAGGATTTTACTTATTCAATAATCACTGGCAGCAACAACTTTGTGAAGTAGGCCTGGTTAGCCATCAGTTATTAACCCTTAAATAATACAGATCCTGCCTGTCTTAACACCAAAATCTGTGCCCGATTCCTAACTAGTCATGCTACCCTATGTACTCCTCTAATACTAAGGTCTTTTAAAAGAATTGGCGTGAGTATTTGATGAAGTGATGCGCAGTCTTAATAAAAGGTATGTATCTTTTGACAATACTAACGCCTTTTAATTCCAGGAATTTTGGTTTGCTTTATCTTTCCCCTTGCTTCAGGATCACCCTTGGAAACCAGCTGGATGGGATCCACCTACTAGACCCTGATGTGGTTGCCCGGTTCAAGCAGAGGTATCCTGATGGTATCATCTCCAAACCTAAAAATCTATAGAAGTACTTCCTTACAGAACTAAGCATCCATAGCTGTGGCTCTGCAGGCTGCATCTAAAGAGTCGTATTTTATACAATAGCTGTTTTCCTTATTTAAATAAAAATTTGTATTGTAGACTTTCAGGTTAAATTTCGGCTTTGCCACTTAACAGTGCGTAATCTCTTGTAACTCATCTCTCAGTATGATTCCTGATATGTGAACAGGAACTACTACCTACCTCATTGGGTTTGTAAGGGTTCAAACTAAATGAATGCATGGAAAGCATTAAAATGTTGACCGTACAGTACAGGATGAAAGCGATTAGCACTTAGAACTACATGAACATAGTAACGTAGGGAACGGAGTGTCTGGGACAGCACTTCTCAAGGTAAGCTCTGAGCTTCACTTCAGATTATCATCACTAGGGCCACCAATCTCTAAACATTGGCTTAGTCTATTACAGTATGTGGCTTTACTAGTCTATTATTATTTGGATTTTCAAGAACAGTGAAATAAGTATATTTTAGATTAAATTTTAAATAATTGTCTAGGGTGTGCAGAGAATTAACTTCATGTAAGTGAAAACACCTCTGACCTATCTTTTAAAAGATATTTCATCAAACACAAGTGAATACAATTTCAGACTTTGTAGAGTTCAGAAACTATGATAACTGAGATAAGAAAGGACATTGACTACAGAAGTAATATTTGTAAAGAGGAATAAATAAGAAACTCCTAGGTGATGTTATTTTTCCTACAGCCCCATGTGCCTATGTTGAAAACCTTTCTTCTAAAAGCAATGTATCTATTTAATCAACCTTTTATCCCCTTTAAAATGGATGCATACAGTCATAGGCTCAAAGATGATGTGTATCTCATAATTTTAATAGTCTTTTAGACGGATTTGGTATAATTATACCAAGAGGTCTCCTCAAACAACCCCCCACCACCACCCCTATGTTCTGCTTGTCCATATTCCCTTCACCTTTTCCTCTGCTATTATTACTGGCATCTCTGCTTGTACTTAAAAGTAAAAAGCAATTCCAGATTACAGCAAACTCAATGGCCCTGCTCCACAGCCTGGCCCCTTGCTGGAGAGAGAAAAGGGGAAGCTTGAAGGGACCATCATGGGTTGAGATCAGGCACTATCAGAAGCACAGCTTGAGTTCTAAAAGCAGGGTCTTGGACATGTTCCTGGCAGATAAATCTTCACCGGCTTGGAGAACAGGAAGGACTATTTTACAAACACCACTGTGTTTGAATTTCTAGAGGCTAGCCAGGCCAAGAAGACATCCCTAAGAGAAAAACACACACAAAGAATGATAGTTTAGATGTAATCTTGTTTAACTGTCTTAAACAAACAGGTTCCTAGTTAATGTCCTATAGCTTCAAGGTGAGATGGTATCACTCAGTAGAAATAATAGGCAACGGGCCTGAAAGTCAGCAGTATAGGCAATCCTAGTTTACAGAAGCGGACTTGAAACAGGAAATACCAATGCCTTGTTTCAGGGATGTAGATAATCCCAGAAAATCTAGGGAGATGGGCAAAATCTTCAGGACCCCTCAACCCCTGCCATACTTAGCACCTTATTGGGCTACTTATCACTTATCCGTTCCTTCTCAAATTCTAACTCCTAAGCGGTGAGATTTGCACTAAGGAGGTAAGTGAAGCTAATATTCTAAGTCACTAACTGCTTAATGTGTCATCAAACATGTAAAGAGCATACGTAAACATAAATGTAGTAGCTGAAAAGCATGAACTGCTAATTATGTGCTTTGTCTTTGTGGCACAGTAAGCTCTACTGAAGCAGGGGAACTTTTCTGATAGCCTCTACAATCATACGTAGGTATAGCAACCTACCCTCCTTAGGGTAAGGTATGCCCTACCTAAGGTTACACTAATATGCTCAGGGTTACCATGGTTTTCAAGAGTTAGTTTACCAATACCTGAATTGTAAGAAGAGCAACTCTAACTCACCTGCAGTGCTTCACCACACACTCATTGCTGCAGTACTCATTGTCCCAGTCCTTACTTGCAACGGGAGGGTTCTCACAACCAGACCTCACACACCGAGGCTGGGGTGAGAGTGTCACAGGAGACCCACTCACCAATTCAACATCCATTTGAGAAGGAGACTCAACCTATGAGAGGAAGAGGGCACCAAAGATGGATTAGATTTGTTACCTACCTGGCCAGCCGCTGGTCAATTTAACTCTGGGACCCAGTGGAGCAACAGGTGTTAAATCCTCTCACATACGGGTAAACATTCAAAAAGAAGATGAGTTTTTGCTGTCCTCCTCCTCATCCAGTTCCAGAACCCCGCCAAGCAGACTGGCATGAAGATTCTTCCCATCAGGAGAATGCCGGCCACATGCTAGTGTAGTTGACCTTTTAACAACTCGGGTTTGAACTGCATGGCCTCCCTCAAGCATATGCAGAAATCTGTGCAGTCAGAGTGCCATTATTTCTGACACCTACTTGGGAATCTGTGTGTGGAGGGCCAACTAGTAGTTTTACACGTGCATGGTGGGTCACTGTGCTCTTTAATTTTAATCTTGGCCTCACTGACTTTATTCCACATTTGAATAATATCCCTCTGAAAATATCAAATAAAAAGTAACATGTAAATAGAGGCTGGGTCACCTCACCTCAACTAAGACTGCAAGGGCTAACAAGAGACAACGTGCCATTACAAGGAGGGAAAGACCTTGGAGACTGCTGGTTTTTTTTTTTTTTTTACAGCTACTGCTGTCGATTGTTGAGCTAGTCTCAAATAGATCCATATTTTAAAATGACCACTCGTCATGTGTAAGTTAAGACTAGGGTAATGGACATCTGTTTATGTCACTTTGGACTCAATGATATGAACCCACTGAATTTTTCCAGCTAGATCCCCTATCTACACATTAAAAACATCAAGCCAAGCAGTCCAGATACAGGAGAAAGAGAAACACTTATATCTCCAAAGTTTAGGATTCTTGGATAGATAACTCCAAAAAAATAACTCTAGGCTTAGGCTGAATCCTCTGGGATACCAGCCCCTCCAGAGGATGCTTCTTACCAAGAACACTAGAGTATCATGGATGGGACAAGTCACGGCTGCAGGGAACTGTCCTTTATAGCAGCAGTCCCCAACCTTTTTGGCAGCAGGGACCAGTTCTGTGGAAGACGATTTTTCCATGGACTGGGGTTGGGAGGATGGTTTCTGGATGATTCAAGCACATCATATTCGAGCTCACCTCCTGCTGTGCACCCTGGTTCCTAATAGGCCCTGAGGTTGGGGACCCCTGCTTTTGGTTGCCAGGCATTAAGTACTGGTAGCAACCCCTACCTTAACATATCAACCAAAAACGTTCTTACACGTTTCTACTTGTCTGTAGGAATTAGAAACAGGCTCACCTCAGGAACTACATCTGTGATCATCTCACAGATTGTATCAGGAGAGGTTTCCTCCACTGTATGGGCCTCGGGGCTGGTATTCATAGGCCGCTCAGGGCTGCTTTCCACAGTGGGTGGGACTAAGGTGGTCTGCATTTTCAGAGTGGGTCCAGGCACAATCTTGATCTGCAGAGGAGGTGGCTGCTGCTGTAAATTGATTCGCGCTTTCTGAGGTGGTGGCTGCTGCATAGCCTGGAGTGGGGGAGGCTGCTGCAGAATGGTCACTTGCTGCTGGGTAGGGGGCTGAGGCATCTGTTGCAAAGGAGGGGGTTGCAGTCGGGGTGGAGGCAATTGCATGGAAGCAGCAGCAGCTGCTGCCGCCTGCAGCACTGACCGAGTGACAATCTGGGCTTGTTGGCTGGGCTGGATAGTAGCTGTGCTAGTTTGGCCTAGTTGTATCCCCCGGGAGGTCACCACTGTGGCTGGGATAACGGTAACCATCCCTCCTTGAGACATGGTAATAGATGAGGGCAACATCTGTTTGGTAATAATCAACTTGGTGATATTAGGCTGACCCCCAGCACCAGAAGATGCCTGGTTTGCCACATAGGATGAAAGGGTGGAGTTAACGACAATGGAAGGGGACAGGGCAGGGGGCTCTGCTGAAGCTGGTGCTGGAGATGCTGGGTCAACGGTCGCCACAGGAGGTGGAGAAGGAGTCTGTGATGATGGCACTGGATCCAACTCCACTGTTTCTACAGTGGCCTAAAAGAAAACAAAAAGTCATTGGGAAATTTACTCTTTTCTGCAGGCTATATTCACTTTAATCACCTCCCCAAAGATACAATACATCATAGACTGGAGATAAAAAAAAAAGGAGGGGGGAGTAACAGCTGTAGGTCCTACCCTGGCTAAAGCAAACAATAAAATAAACTCAGGTTGTTTAGCAAGGTTCATGATGGAAACAGGAAACCATGTTATATACGAGGTCTGTCCAGAAGGTACCCAGTCATGTAATATGAAAATTAGACATTTACTGAAGATACAAATACAGGAAACATTGTACATAGGACAATCTCACATCAGTCCCCTTCAAAGTAGGCATCTTGGGACCTCACACAGTTTTCCCAAATGCTACCAGCTGCCCTGTTGTATTTTCCTGAATCTCATCTACCATCTGAAATCTCCTCCCTTTCAAAGGTGATTGTAGTTTTGGGAAAAGCCAGAAGTCTCAGGGCACCAAATCTGGGCTGTAGAGGGGCTGAGTCACCTGGGTGATTTGATGTTTCGCAAAAAACTCTCCATAAGACATGATGCATGAGCAGGTGTGTTGTTGTGATGAAGCTGCCAATCACCAGTTGCCCATAGCTGCATTCTTCTGAATCATCCTAACAGTGTCCACAGAGGGATGCTCAAGTTTTATGCAAAATGTAATGTAGATTTGTTGCTCTACTCAGCCATTCTGAACACCATGGCCACACAGTACACATGCTCACTCAACGGTGCCTACTGCCCCCCACTGACTAGTACAGTGAAGCTGTCATTGTTCATGCATGTGCATTCCAGTCCACTCTCCTTTGCTGCCAGGATACATCGATGTCACGCAAACTGTTCTTGTTATATTAACAATGGCTGGACTTTTTCAGGACAGACCTCGTATTTCTAAGCTTTTAATACTATACACAGCATTAAGAGGTTCCACAGATTCTTGGTGGCATCCTTCTAACTGCTAATAAACAGCTCAAAAAAAAAATCTTTTTTTTTAAGGATTTTATTTATTTATTTTTAGAGAGAGGGGAAGAGAAGGAGAAAGACAAGGAGAGAAACATCAGTGAGTGGCTGTCTCTGGAACATCCCCAACTGGGGACCTGGCCCACAATCCAGGCATGTGCTCTGACTGGGAATCGAACCACAACCTTTTGGTTCACAGCCTGTGCTCAATCCACTGAGCTATACCAGCCAGGACTTAAAAAATCTTTTCATTGGTTTAATACCCACCTGCCCTGACCCTCTTACCTGACATTCTTGATTGTCTTTATAAGCAGCCAGAGCTTTCAGATACTCTTTCTTGGCAGCCTCAGTTTTTCTCTTATACACCTGCAGGAAAGAGAAGCTGTTTAAGAAGTCCCCATACTTCTAGAAAAGACTGATAAATCTATTATTCATCAATGAATGACAATCTGTCTGAATATTGACAACTCCTTTAGTGAATATATTTCTGAAAGCTAGTAATCAAGACAGCCATTATGTCAGACTTCTAAGAATCTGAAAGCCAGCCAGTCAAGAAGAATATTGCCAGAATAACCCCACTTCTAAAGCTGACACCAACCCATGCCTACATCTATTAGCAAAACAAATCCTGACCCCAAAACTTTTTAAGATCAGTAGTTTGCTTAGGCTGGGACAGTGCCTAACCAGTATACTCTCCCTTAAAGAATGTGTTTAAAAAAAATGCGTTAAATTACTTGCGATGATGGCCACAAGAACTCTCCATTTTGCACACTTCTTCCATCAAGGGCTGAAACCTATTTCCCCGTTCTCTGAATCTGGGCTAGCTCTAGGAAGTGCTTTGACTGTTAAAATGTGGCTGAAGTGACACAAAGAGACCTTGGAGCATCTGTTTTTGTCCTCCTGGAATACTGCTCTGTTTGCCATACTGTAAAGAAGCCAGTCTAGTCTACGTGGAGGACAGGAGCCACATGAAAGAGCCAAGGCATCTCAACCAACAGGTAGCACCAACTGCCAGACAGGGGAGCGAAGTCCCCTTGGCCAGTCATACCAACTGTCATTTGACTACAACCACAGGAATGAGCCCGGGCAAGAACACTAGGAAAACCACCCAACCACTTCACAGAATCATGAGAAATAGTAAATGCCATGGTTTTAAGCCACCAACTTTGTGATACTTTGTTGAGTAGCAATAGGTAACTGATACAAGTAATCTATAATAAAATTACCTTTTTCAAATTACTAAGTAGCAGACTCATTTTGACACAAGACCTAGATAGTATAGGATAATGACAGCCATTTTAATTCTACATTTTATTATATAGTATCACAATTGTCATTTTTTTGAGATCCAAATTAAGTTTAGGGAGATTAACTATAGTTTTCAAGTTTAAAGTAGGCCAATAAGAAAATCCTAAACTATATTCTTAAATCCAACCTTGGTAATAGATTTTACAGTTAGCCACAGCATGCAATTTATCAAGGAATAATCTGATTTTACAGTTTAAAAAAAATGAGGCTTAGGAAAATTAGTTTTTATAATAATTATTAATAATTTTTAGATGAGTATTCTGGACTTGGTGTATGGGTGCAGCTTCTTAGACAAAGGATAATCTGTGAATGCCACTGACCAAGAGTTGATATTATATAAGACCACATAAGAAAGTTAAAAGAAAACTTAAGTTTTTACCCCCTTAAAAACTTCTTGAACATTCATTTCCCACTAGTTCCTCATTATTTGCTCACCTGTTTTTGCTCCTCTCCAAGACTGTCCCACATGGAGGCCACAATTTTTGAAACTTCCCCAAAAGTGGCATTGGGATTCTGTCCCTTGATGGCAGCCTGCGTGTCACGGAAGAACAAAGCATATGCCGAAACTGGTTTCTGCGGTTCGTTAGGATCTTTCTTTTTTCTCTTCTTTGGGGTCTTCTGCTTTTTCCCTGCTTCCACCACAACTGTCTTCTGGCTGGGGAGTTGCTGTAGAGGAGAAAAGAGAATTACAAGAAGGAAGAAGGGAAGTATCATGTCTGGAGAACTGTAAGAAAAGGACTTTTATATGGGGGAAACTAGCTACATGAATGGGATTTTCAGAAATGCTAAAAATAGAGGCAACAGGATTAAGGCATTAGTAAAGTATGTGAGATCCAATAAAAATGGAGATTGGGAGGAGCGTTATAAACTGTAAATTGAGAGGCAGGACCCCATACCCAGAAAAGAGCAGAGGAGATGGCAGGACAGGAGTAAAGATACTGAGTAGTTCTGTATGCCAAGAGTTTTACTCCAGAATACCATGGCAGATTTGACTTTTGGCAGGGAATGCCTCACCCTCCGGAAATCCTCAACACCATCCTCATGAAGTGAACTAGTAGGTGAAGGGGTGGTTGAAAGACGATCCTCAGGTGACTGGGCAGGTGGCAGGATGGTGCCACCACCTAAGCTCAAACCAAGTTGAGAACTCAGTTCTGACTGATCAATGGTGGTCAACTGGCTATGCCCCATCAAGCCAGATGTCATGTCTGTCATTGGTACATCAATTGTAACAGGTGGGTTGGCGCTATACTGAGTTCCTATAGAATGGTCCAAGTCCTGAGAGAAGCAGAAGGACTAATTAAACACTAAATATAAAGAACACCACTCCTCCCCCCCAACCCTGACAGGACAGCGTATAAACCCTCTACTCATCCACATTGTACCACTGTTTAAACTCTAAACATCAAATTTGTCTACATATAAAATATACTAAGCTTTTCAATAAAGTACAGAAACTAGTAAAGTCACTTCTTTGTATCCAAAGGCCTATTCCAAAACAACTAAAAACAATGAGAGAAGTATTACTTTTGGACAAGTTAAAGAGCAAATAAGTTATTTGGTAATCTGGAGGTAGTGATGACCCAAGGGGTAAAAAAAACTTTCTCTCTACACCCTGCTAAAATAATGGCTTTTGAAGTTGCAATACACAGGCAATCAGAGTAAATTAGTCCGAAGTTGAGATGTTTGGCATCAAGTGTAAGGTGTGGAGATGTACTACTGATGAGATGCACTGGAAGCTCAATCTACTGACTTGTAACACATACTAACCCACAGTTAGTGCATGTGGTTCAGACCGTTTGGGAATATCTCTCTCAACGTGCCTGCTATCACACTCACATCTGAATCCTAGGATGCGAAGTCCACGTTGGAAGAGGGGGTAAAAACCCTTTTCTTTTCTCAAAAGTCACAATAAATCATTTTCAATTCAGTGTTAACATTGGACATTTACAGTTTTAAACCATTTTTCAAGTAAAACTGATTCAGATGATAAATTTCATTTATTCAGGGGAAATTAAGTCTTTGATGATGAGCCTTCATCGACAAGCATGAGAAACAGGTGATACCCAAGTACAGCAGGGATTGGAGAGTCACTTCTGTTTTCCCTAATACCATGCCCGTGAGCTTGGGTAAGCTTGAAAATGTCTTGCCCCTTACCATGGTCAAGCCCCCACTCAGGAGCCCCCCGCCCTGCTCCATCAAGCCATGGGCCATGCCCACAGGCATGTCCAATGTCTGGACCCCATATTGGGCTGAAAAGCTGCCATCCTGAGATGAGGAAGGGTCTGCCAGGTCATCAAAGTGGCCAACCACATCTGAGACAGCCAGTGAGGGATCGGAATCCAAGGAGATAGGTGGGATTTCAAATTCCTCATCACCCAAGCTTGGTGTATGGAATGTCTGTAAGGGGAGAAAAGAAGACAGATAATTAGTGGGAAGAGAAGGCACTGCATACTGCTAAGGGAAGAACATGCTGGGTACTGGAGGTTCTCCGGAAAGAGGAAAGTGTACCTCTTTCCAACTTGAATCCTGTTTTTGTTATCGATTTCTTAAGATCTATTTAATTTCACAAATAACCCTCTTTTCATACCCTTGGTCATATGGCACACACAGGCGGCCAACATAAATCACAGGACTCTTCATTCTTCTATCTCTTTTCTACCTTTACCATCTCAGTCACCCTAAACCATTATGCCTATTATTCTACGGAGTGATTCTTTCAGCACCATTAGTAAGGACCCAGACTTTATAACCTGTTTAGCTATGGTATTTAAACTCTCTAAAGATTCTGATAGTGGTTATTCCATACCTACTACACCTGAGCTGTTGTTAGACCACGGAAGTTCATTGTCAGCCACACAATTATACTTTGTCGTCTTGGGTTCCTTTACAGCTTATCCTATCATGGGTATCTTATCCCCCTCTCAAGCTTATGCACTTAAGAGTTTCCTACCTCTTTTCCATTTTAGAAATCATGTTGTTAACAACACATAAGATTCCCATTTGCACAGTATTTTTGGAAAACTCACAATACCAAATAAGAATAACAGAAGAAAAATGTAACAGCTATAGTCAAAAGGCAAACTGGTGCTTGCTTCGGCAGCACATACACTAAAACTGGACCTATGCAGAGACTGGCATGGCCCCTGAGCAAGGATGGCAGGCAACTTTGTGAAGCGTTGAGTATTTTAAAAAAGTAATGGCAAAATGGTTTTCTAACGGTTGCCGAACATATTCCTGGTCTTGCTCTGACCAAGCCTTTCTGCAAGGGAGAAAGAAAAAGATTACTCCAGCTGGCTAAAGACTACTCAACTCCTTTCTCTGAATCCAACTACAAAAATAATACTCTTTCTATTCTGAATGGGGCCACCATTCATGGAGCTAACAGACTAATGGCTGACATAAGATATGTTAAATCCTATTTCTTTTTGACACTAAAAAACTAAAATAGTATCTGCAAGTAGGTTTACAGTTGTGAGTATGCGAAACAGGATTTATTCTTGTATTATTATTTATTATTGTATTATTTTACATATGAACTGTAAAGCTACTTTTGCCCAAACCTGTAAATAATACCAAGAGGCAGAGACAGCATCAAGAGAGGTCTCGGGTTCAAGTCCCAGCTCTACCCCTTACTACATGACCTTAAATGACCTTTCCTCATCTATAAAACGGGACTTGTAATCTCCTTATATGCTCTTTATGAGGATTACTGGGATTTAATACACAAAAGGTTATAATCACACTGCTTGATATATATACACACATACACACATTTGCCAAAGAACTGTTATTAACTGATGGTTATTAATGATAATATCAATACCTGAGTTATTACTGACTTGTCAGCTGCCCCAACCAATTATCATAGGTAGTTGAAATTTTGGCAACTTTAAATTCTATCAACCTGTCACATGGTAGAGTTAATGTCAACTGATTCAAATCAAATTCAATAGACACTCCCATTTTTTTCCACGATTAAACAATGCATTCTAAGAGGTCTTCAACATTTTACTAGACCGAAAAAAGGGTCTCGCTAATATCATTTTTATTTTAATGAAGACACTGCTAGAATACACAGCTAGTAGAAACTAGGAGGGGAAAGGTGTATCTCTAAAATACCCAAACTCTCTGAATCACACTGGCAAACAGAAATAAGTTTCCTAGAAAACAAAAAGATATGTATATAGTTTCATTTCTATGTTTTTCTCCTCTAAGACCCTTACTATTTTACTTAGCATGGTAAAAATTTGGTAGTTATCTGGGCTCTGTCATGACTGTAATATAAGGAGCTCAGGAGCAGGCAGTTCTTGATAGAAAAACTAAAACTCTCCCCCCAAAACTGAGTTTTTCTCAGTATGCAACTCAAAATTTTTGTTATGATGTGGGAGTTTTTTGTGGGTTTTTTAAAGATTTTATTTATTTTAGACAGAGGGGAAGGGAGGGAGAAAGTGAGGGAGAGAAACATCAATGTGTGGTTGCCTCTCGTGTGCTCGCTCAGGAGGACCCAGCCTGAATCGAACCAGCAGCCCTTTGGTTCACAGGCTGGCACTCGATCCACTGAACCACACCAGCCAGGGCTTTATGTGGAAGTTCTTAATTTTAGGTCCATGACACTGAAATTTCAGTTTAGATTCATATAAGCACTTTTCAGGAAGTGGGTACAAAGATTTTTTTTACCAAATTCTCATGCAAACAAACAAGCTACAAGGACAGGAAAAAGGATTGGAGAAGCATTTAATGTGCCAGATCAACTCTTACATGATAGTGGCTTTTCAATTTTTTTTTAAAGATACAGATTGCTTTGGCAAAGTAAAAGACGCCTATTCACAACAAAAGATATTTACCACACAAATAAAAAAGCAACCCTGCTGAGATAGGAAAATGATACTATTTGTTAGTGAGAACTGAAAAAGAATAAAAATTCATACCCCAAACAAGAAACCAGTGTTCTACAAATGACCAGCCCTCACAAACCATCTGGAGTGCTCTTGTGGACTTCATTAAAAAACCAGACACGCAGAGATTCCACTGTACCGAATTAACAAGGCATTCTTTCTAAGCACCACTTCCTGGAAACAGCTTTGTCAGTCACTATCTGTGGCTTTACTGGTAGGGTTTTTTGTTTTTGTTTTTTGTGGGGGAAAGGTAGTTGTTTTATTTGTTTTTTTCTTTTAAGTATGAAGAGTAAAATAATGGCAATGATTAAAAGGTAAATAAGGTACATGCTAGAACGTAAAGAGATTCACTACTACAGATCACTTGTAGTAGTAAATCCCTTTTACTACTACAAGTGATCTGTATTATGCTTAAAATACAATGATGAAAATCTAATTTTATTTTATTTTAGTAAATCTACTACATAACCAGATCATATCCTAAACTGTAAAATATAAAACAAAGATAAAATTGGCAAATATTAAATACAAATGATGTAGACACAGAAGGAGAAAAGACAAACAATGCGGCTACCTTCTCACTCAGCTTTCTTTTCTTTCTCTGTTACATTCCTGGATCTTTTAGGGGAGGAAGCAGTTTGGGAATTAAAGTTTATAAACTAAGGATGCTTACTACCTACTGAGAGAACCAAAAAATTTAAAATACCATTTCCCTCCCATTTCACATTCTCCCCCTTACCAAAACACATAACCCAGTATTTCTTTAGTTTCTTGTGTAAATTAGTCATTAAAAAAATGTAATCCAACATCTATCTATTCAAGAATACATTGGTACTTTGAGTTATTAAGATAACTTATAATTCTTAGAAACTGATATAGTAATGAAATTTTTAACTATTCAGCCTGAAATCATTAACTGGTTCTAATGTTACAAATACTCTTTCTAACTAAGCATAGGTATATTTACAACTTATAATTCTCCCAAAGTGCTAAAAGCATAATATCATTATATAAGAACCACCCTGAATGAAACAGAAAGATAAAACTTCCTTTATATTACAGAGCTTTCCTATTCAAAGCGATGTTACAATAAATGCTAAGCTTGCCTTTCTAGACACCTATTCTTTCAAAATTTCTTTACTTAGGTATAACTTATGTACACAAATTTTAAGTGTATAGTTCAATGATTTTTTTTTTTTACATATGTCAACATCCAATGAACCACCACTGAGATCAAAGATACGGAACTTTCCCATCACTCCGAAAGATTTTCTCATGCTCGTTCCCGGTCAATGATCCCTCCCTTCCACAACAGATATCACTATTCTGATTTCTATCACTACAGTTTAGTATTGTATATTCTTGATCATCATTTAAAAATAAACTCATCTTGGCCCTTGCTGGCGTGGTTCAATGGACTGAGTGCCAGCCTGCGAACTGGGAGGTTGCTGGTTGGATTCCTAGTCAGGGCACAAGCCTGGGTTGTGTGGGACATGTTCCCAGTAGGGGGCATGCAAAAGGCAACCACACATCATGTTTCTCTCCCTCTCTTTCTCCTTCCCTTCCCCTCTCTCTAAAACTAAATAAATAAAATCTTTAAAAAAGCCCAAAACTCATATTTTGTCTGCTCTTTTATATCTGGCTCCTGTTATGCAATGATATATTCTTGAGATCATCAAAGTTGCATTTATTAATGTTTGTTCTTTTTTTTTTATCACTGTGTATTTTTGTTACTAATGTACCAGTTTATAGAAACTTGGATTGTTTCCAGTTTAACTACTATGAGTAAAGTTATTGTGCACACACATTTTTGCTGATTATACATGCACGCATTTCTCTCATGTATATTATCAAAGAATGGAACTACTAGGTCACAGGGTATCCTTGGTAGATGCTGCCTGTTTTCCAAAGCGGTTGAATCAATTTATACTCTCACCTGCAATGATTAAGAATTATTTATATCCTTGTTAACTCTTAGAATTGTGGGTCTTTTTAATTTTAACCATTCTGCTGAATGTGTAATGGTATCTCCTTATGATTTTAATAGGTATTTCCCCGATGAGTGATGATGACCCTTTTTCATATGCTTAATGGCAATTTGGATACCTTTTAAGAAGTATGTGTTCAAATCTTTTGCCCATACTAGACTTACCGGGGCCATCATTTCCTAAGTTATATAGGGAAGTGTAATCACTAAGTGTTATCACTATTAAGTGTAATCACTATGTTGTGCACTTGATACTAACACATTACAGTATGTCAACTGTAATTAAAAAAAAAAAAAGAACAAAGGTCTCTCCATCACCATGTACTGCCTCCCATCATAACATATTTGCAGAGAATTCAGCACCTAGAAAGTGCTAAAAAAGTAAATCCTTAACATCAACCAAAAAAAAAAAATCTTGCCTATTTTTAAATTGGATTCTTTTATTTTACAAAAGTATTTGCTATATTCTTAATATGTCAGATATATGTACTTAAGATATCTCCTCAGACTCTATAGAATGCCTATTTAATTTCTTAAAGATGTGTTTTGATGATGTCCAATTTCAACAAAGTGCAATTTTTCAATTTTTTTATGGTTAATACTTTTGTGGACCTCTTTTTCTTGCAAGAAAATCCTAAAAATTATTCTCCTTCTAAAAGAAATTTTTTTAAATTTAGCTTTATTAGTTCTAAGTGGCTTACATTAACAACAAAAACCATAAACAGATTGACATAAAGCTTAAAACAAAACAAAACAGGGGAAGGGAAGGTGACATTTTATGAGAACTTTTAACAATGACAGAGCCCTGGGCTAGAAGAAGCCATTGAAATGTAGTTAACAGCTTCTTGGCAAAGTACTTTTTTTTTTTCTCCCTATCTTAAAGTCATAAAGGCAAAATTGTGGAGACCTGATTTAGAAGAAATTGGCAACGATGCACTTTCATGGGGATGAGATCAATATGAGATTTACAGCACTTGCAATAATGAAATTAAACCATGGAGGTATTACTTAGGAGAAACTGGCAATAAGACTGCAGATTATTGAACAGATTTTAGTTTTATATCATTTGTAAATCCTGCTGCTCATTTGATTCACTCTTTCCCCTGCTTAGGAAAATAATAAATAATAACTATAAAGAAGTTGAAAAGTAGCAAGCACCCCATGTCAATCTCATTCTCATCCATGAAAACATTAAGATTTATTATAGAATAAGCCTATTCAACAGCAATAGGGAATTCTTGGTACAAAAAAAAAAAAAAAAAAAAACAACCTGATGCAAATGGTTCACGACACTTTTGAAAAAAAGTTAAAAGTCTCAGAAGAGAGCAGAAAGCTCAAGACTTCACAATTTCCCAAAGACCAGGAAATTTATTCTTGTCTGTTCCATCCTTCTCTTTGCCTTACTTAAGTTAAGTGATACATATCTATATTATGACAATATTTCAACCAAAACTTTTCCACGAATACCAAAAGACCTCACGATAACCATTACTTCTATTTCTCAACATCACAAGAAACTATTACCACAGCCATTTGCCAGCTGGAGAAACTGTGACATTCAAAGGTGAAGTAACCTGCTCAAACTAAGTCACTAGCAAACAGAAACACATATTCTACTCAAGTCCCTTCATGTTTTCTGGCATCTATTTCCTTTCATCCCGTCACTAGCAAAACAAGCTAACACCATATATGTAAAAATAACTATTAACTTTTTAATTTTTATCACCAAATAGCAAATTTAAGTGAAATAAAGACCCCTTCAACAGAGTTTCTTTTCAATAATAAACACATGCCCATGGTTATCCCCTGATTAGCTGTACTCCTTCCCTCACCCCAATTTTTTAGTTGAAATATTCTCTTCCCTCTGCGATCCCCTAAGATTGTCGCAGTTATTTCTCTCCAACTAAAGGAGACAATTCCCCTGGCATCCAATCTAGAATCACTCCGAAATAGATTAGCCTTTCCCAATGTCCCGATTTTCTGATGACAGCAGCTTCCCCGGCCTCTCCTTAGACCTCACAGGCTCCAGAAGCAGCTGCCACTTTTTTCCAAATACCAATAGCGGCCTCTGGTTCCCAGCCCCGGGTCCCTGGGGTCCTCTCCTCCCCACCACCGTACCCCACCGCTGCCTCACGCGCCCCCCTCCCCCCAGCATCAGCGGCTCGTGCTCACCTCGGCCCCTGACAGGAAGGGGTGCGAAGGCCCTGTGATCGTCAGGTAATTGTCATTTCCTCCGGGAAACTGGAAACCAAAAGAAAGCCACGGGGTTAAGTTAGGGCGAGAAGGGAGTTAGCTAGGAGCGACGTATTCTCACCCCGACATTCAAACACTCCCCAAACCCCGCTCTTTTTGCCGTCCCGTCAACTGCTTCTCCGCCCAGCTTCCCGCCTCTGCTTCAAACGGTGAGCTGCGATCTCTTGCCAGCCTTCTCAGCGCTCAGGTTCCTACCTCCATCTTCACACAACGACTACCACAGTCTCAGTCCCCTCATCGTTCCCACCGCCCGCACAGGACTTGGCACTGCCGTCACTTCCGCAAGGATGTGCGTCGCTCTCCGCTGATTGGAAGGGGCTGGTGTGAGTCAGGCTCGGGAAGGTCCAGAGGATGGACAGACTAGCTATCGCCCCCTGGAGCTTGGTGGGATAATGGCACGTAGTTGCGCTAGAGGCGTCCCTGGAAGCGGTGTCTGGGTATTACCGTCGTTCTGACCCAGAGAGGAAATCTGGGGAGAGGAATAGAGACGTGATCCGGGCTAGAGCGGCCGGAGATGGGCGGGTTGATTGGCTAGAGAGGCCGGAGGTAAGTGGCTGTTGAAGTCGGGCGGACCCGGAATCTAGAGGAAACAGGACCATGACTTATGCTTATCTCTTCAAATACATTATCATCGGGGACACAGGTAATCCGCGGGCGACTGCCCCCCATTGTTGGGGCGGGAATCCTAAGCTCCCAAAGCAGGTCTTGGGGGCGGGGTCATTTAGTAGGCTGGGCGGTTAAGTGTAGTGCGGCCGGGGGCGGGGCGGCCGGGGGCGGGGCTCGGGGGCTCCCCTTTCTCAGTCCGGGACGCCCAGGCTCTGTGCTGCTCCCAGGCCTGGTGAATGTTAGAACGTGCGTCCTTTTTCAGGCGTGGGGAAGTCATGTCTCCTCCTGCAGTTTACAGACAAGCGGTTCCAGCCTGTCCACGACCTCACAATAGGTAATTGCATCTACCCTTCTGAGAACAGTAATGAAACCTGATTGGCTAAAGTGAAAAGTTAGCAGCCTTCAGGGTTTAAAGTAAAAAGTTAGCTCTCCCTTCTTTTAAACTAGTCCAAAATTATGGTTAATGAAAAGTGATCAGTCAAATGCTGTAAGTGGGGTGTAGTGTATGGGGAGTAAATAATTGAAAGGTAATTTTAGAAATGAGGTGAGATATGAACTAGTTGCTGTAAGATTTTTTTCCAAATGCAGTTTGAATGTTTATGAAAAATCCCACGAAAACATAATTACTTACTTTAGAACTCGCTTTGCGGTAAATTAGGGCCAGCCTCACATATATTTTAAAAGGTAATCATCAATATGTAGTTTTTTTTTTGGGGGGGGAGGAAGAAGCAAATCGGAGAGCCATCCCAGACTTAAAATTAAAAGGTAGATTAACCTAGTAACTTATAAGGAAAAGAGTATGTTAGAGTTCTAAAAACACACTGGTGATTCTGGAAAGTATGAACAACTCCCTCACATGTGTGGTAGGTCATAGCCTGCTAAGGCCTTAGCAACCCTTCCCCATAATCTCCATAACTTCAGCTCATACAAAGAAATACTACATAAAACTAGCCTTAGCCTTCTTGCCATGCAAATGCAGTGTCTGAATAAAATCTCTGACTCCCATTCTTACCATATCACCACCTCCAAGCCCCACATTATGAAAATCGAGCTACTACTGCTTCTAAAGGACTTATTCAGAGCCAAGTAACTAATGTTACAAAAGGATTAGAGGATAGCATCACCAGGAAAATATTTTTGGAACTGAACATTAAGTGGACACCCGCACTGTGATAGGTGCCAATGATACAGCGCTTCATTAACAAGGCAAGCATCGCCTGCCCTTAAGTACTAACTTACAGTCTTCCAACGTAGGAGGTGGAGCTGGGGGTAGATACAGTGTAGTGACAAATTTCCATTGAAAAAGGGGAGGAGAGACTGCCACCTCTATCAGGCAAGCGTGGAAATTGAAGAATGAACAGGAGTCAGCTAGACAAAGGGGTTGTAGAGACGAAGGAAAAGTGATTGGGGGAGAGGAAATAACGTGCAAAGGCTCAGGAATGACAGATCAGGCTACCTTTGAAAAACAAAGTAATTTAATATGTCTGGAGCCATATTAAAGTGGAGAGTGGTAAAAGGTAAAGCTAGAGAAAAATTAGGGACCAAGTTTTGAAACACCTGAAGGAAATAGTAAGTGACAAGTTTTAAGTCAGAAATGATGTGATCAATCATGTTTTCCCTCTGTGCCAAGATAAACAAGGCAGTTGGATAGAAAATATGTGCAAAATATGAGTCTCTGAAGGCATAACTAGAAAAGTTGCATAAAAGGAGCAAAGTTTTATTTTTTAATTCTTCCCCATTGAAATTCCATTCCTATTTTCCAGAAGGGGAAAAAAAAACATAAGGGACTTTTTTCAGTAGCTATCACTATTCTTGATGAAGTGGTAAAGAGCAGTAAGAAACACTTTTTTAATATTATTGACTGTAGCACCTTAGAGTTGAGAGAGAGATTCCAAGTATATGCATGTTGTGGAATACTGAATAGGCCTATTAACAGAAACTGGATTAGTGCTCTTTTGTTACTTTGAAATCAACTCCTCCAGTAAAGTACTGTATAAAAATAGAAAATAGGACAAATTGTTCGACTTATGATCAAGTGTTTTAATGTAAATGACTTTCAGTTCTAAGTTTTGTCTTGACATTGCCTTGAAAGAAGATGAATGCCAGGTAAACAAAACCTGTATTCACACTGCCCGTTTCCATACCCCTCCCAGGAGTATGAGAATTATTGCAGGTGGGAAATATCATTCTTGAGACCCTATTTCTTACCTATGTTGCTTTTTTCTCAAAAAATTCTAGGGTTGTTAAAAATAGGAATATTGTTTTTGTAGAAGACTAAAGAGTGACTTTAAGAATATGCTAGGAAATATTTTCAAAAATTTTAGAAGTTTTTAAAAAAGCTATGAAATTAAATATTACCTAATCAGATTTAAGCATTAACTAACATTGGTAAAAACTTATTCACCTCTTCTAATTGGCTTAATTTGTTTTATCCCCATACCTACTTTTTGGTTACATTCCTGATATTATTATCACCTAGCACACCGTTTTTAATTTTAGAAAAGAAATGAAACTTCAAGGAACACAAAATTAATTGGAGCAAATAGGCAGTGATAATGGATTTAGTGGCACTGAGGGCAGACCGAGGATAAGTCATTAGCACAGTGAGGAAAAGAGGAACCTATCGCTAAAAATGGCCGTTCATGAGAATCACGTTCTTTCTTTTGGTCTTCACTGACAGGTGTGGAGTTTGGGGCTCGTATGGTCAACATTGATGGAAAACAAATCAAACTACAAATCTGGGATACGGTGAGAGAGGACAAAACAATTTACTCCCTAAGATCCAAATACAACACTAAAGGCTGATGCAGGGGAAAAGGGCTCTTTGGGTGGGGCTGATGGTGGAGATGAAACTAGGGCAAGAATGAAGTCAAAGAGATAGGGAGCTTTCAGTTCCTTCTGTCACAGTTACAAATTCAGAATGCCATATTTTTAAATTTTTGTTTTAAATAACTGACGTAATATGTACTATACATGTTTGTTCTAGTGAAAATAAAAGCAACAATGTAAGTGTGTAGAATAAAAAGTGATTGTTACTTTTTATGCACATAAATCTCTGTCCCTCCCAATGTTGGTTTCTACTTGGCCAGAGTAAACCACTATTAATGATTCAGATTTTTGCTCTGTACTTAGATTCAGAAATAGAAACATAAGCAACTGTATGGTAGTGGTTTTGTTTTTGTTTTTAGAATTGGGACAAAGTGGACCTAGCTGTATGACTTAGGTATTTTTAGCGATCTCTATGTTGTGCAGACTTCATGTCAATTCAAATAGATCTACCTCATCAATTTCAACCGCTGCGTAGAATCATATAATGTCTGCACCATAATTAATTTAACCATCTGCCTATTGATGGAAATTTAGGTGGTTTCCAGTTTTTACCATTGCAATTTCATTGATCCTTCTTCCTTTTTAAAAAAATGTAATTCTGATTAGTTTTATTTATGTTTAGAGAGAGGAGGGGAGGGAGAAAGAGAGGGAGAGAAACATCAATGTGTGGTTGCCTCTCATGTGCCCCCCACCAGGACTCTGGCTGGCCACCCAGGCATGTGCCCTGAGGATCCAACTGGTGACCTTCTGCTGCTTGCAGTCTGGTGCTCATTCCACTGAGCCACACTAGCCAGGGCTGATTGTTCTTATTTACCACGTCTTTATGCAGATGTTTGAGGATTTCTATGGAATGCCTGCCCAGAAATGGAATTCTGGGTCAATGTAGTACTGCCAAAATTTAGCATGACTTAGTGTGATTTATCTCAATAAAATTACTTTCTCGATAAAGTGCCTTATCTCATTTGGTATATACTTTTGTTTTCACTAAGAAAAATAATATTTTAGTCTCTCTTTTTTAAATTAAAGGGAGCAGGCACATAGTTACTAATATTCAGCTAAAATTTTTGTTTTTATTTACTTATTATTTGATTCTGTATTTTTTCAGAGCTGAAGCAGTTCACAAGTTTTTTCCTTTTTTCTCCCTTTTCTCTCCTCCACCTGACATCCCCCAACAGATTTTTTTTTTTCTTTTTAATTGATTTTTTTTTAAAGAAAGAGAGAGGAGAAGGGAGAGAGAAAGAGAAAAAGCATCAATTTGTTGTTCCACTTAGTTATGCGTTCACTGGTTGGTTCTTGCGCCCTGGCCAGAGATCAAACCTGTGGCCTTGGTATATTGGGATGATGCTCTAACCAGCTGAGCTACCTGGACAGGGCAGATGTCTGTCTTAAAAATGGTTACTTAATGCTCTGGGCCCTTTTTGTCCTGAGCCCTTCTCTGGTGGTTTCCAAGGTTGTTACCACTTTTTGGATACACTGATTGATGCATCCAAAACTGTGGTGATATTCTTCTGTACAGTTGATGGTTGTATTCACAAACATTTTATTAACCTTTTGCCCTTCTGATTAGATGTTTCATTTTACTCTATCAGCTTGCCCTTATTGTAGGAACATGAATCACTTCACATATGTGATAGTGGTAGTACTAGCTAGAGAACCTCTAAAACTTCCAGCTTCTTTGAACAGTTTTGTCTCTAGCCTTTTTCTCTCAATAAAGCCTGAAAGGTGCTATTTTATATCTGTAGTCAAAGCTAAGTTCATATATTTCGTAGGCAGCTGCCAGTTGTTCCCTTCTCTTTTTATTGTAGGGGTTCTTTTTCACTATTAGTCCAAGTAAGTATTGCAACTTCCCTGTTACTATCCCTGGTTTTTGTATTTCCCACAAAGATAGAGTCGCCCACCTAAAGAGGCCACAGGACAAGTTCTGTGGAGGTGACAAAGAATGAAACGTCCGTAGGTGTCAGGATCGGTATTAGCTAGAGTCCGCATTTTCAACTTAAATCTCTATAATTTCCAAAACTGGGTCTTTTGATGCCACAACACCCAGTAGCTGCCAGTTAGTGGTGTGGTTGTGGTCACAAGAATGTCTTAGTGTTGGCTTGCTGGCATTTTCTTTTCTTCCTCAGAGAGACAGTTGAGAGCCACTGCTCTGTTGACAGGATCCTCGAGAACCACGTGGTCTGCTAGTCACCTGTGATGCAGCTGGCCAAGTTCTTTTCTGCTCCCCCTGCTCCCTTTTTAAAATCCTCACCCGAGGACATCTTTATTGATTTTAGAGAGAGAGGGAGGGAGTGAGTGAGAGAGAAACATCAATTGGTTGTCTCCTACATGCACCCCCAACAAGAGATTGAACCTGAGACCTAGGTGTGTGCTCTGACCGGGGATCAAACTTACAGCCTTTTGGTGTACAGGACGACGCTTCAACCAACGGAGCCACCCGGCCAAGGCTCTGCAACCTTTTAGTAATTGCTTTGAGATTAGACTAATCTTTGTTGAATTATTAAAAGATATTAGCTTTCAGAATACTGGAGTTTCCTATTTATTTTGAAATTTTTAAGAGAGTCCTACTACCCTCATCAGTGTAGCTCAGTTGGTTGGACATTGTCCTGCAAAGCGAAGTCTCCAGTTTGATTCTCAGTCAGGGTACATGTCTATCTGAGTTACAGGTTTAGTCCCTGGTTGGGGCCCATATGAGAGGCAACCAATCGATATTTCTCTTTTACATCAAAGTTTCTCTCTCTCTGTTTTTCCTCCCTCCCTTCCCCTATAAATAAAAATAAAAATAAATAATAAATGAATACACACACGCACAGAGGGTCCAGCACAAATAGCACCCCCTTTTTATCACAAAATCTTTTATTACAAAATCATAAGCATGTAATTCTGTAACATAACAATATCACACTCAAGCACACCATATGACATTTTAGGTGAAATGTTCAAATTAAAACTATAAATTACAACACCCATATTATTACTCTACCAACCACACTCAGGCATTACTGCTGCTGGACCCTGTGTGTGTGTGTGTGTGTGTGTGTGTGTGTGTGTGTGTACACACATATAATAATTGTATATATAGTTATATATATAATTTAAAAGAATATTTCTACCTCTAATATGGTATCTGTCTCCTCTGCCGCTCTCCAAGTAAGCCTGATATTTCTCCCTTGTTGCCTCTGATTTCCTGTCCATTGTTCATCCCCTCCCTTGGCTTCCCACTTTGTCGACCCCATTCCTTCACTCCCAAAGCCATCCTACACGCAAACGTTTAGGGATTACAAGGAAGGTATTTTTAAAGAGAACAAGTTATCCGAAGTGATTTGTTGTCACTGTTCTGGTTATTGATAAGGATTTAGAGAGCCATATTACTTTTTATCTTTCTTCATTCTGTATCTATAGTCCCCCAAATAACTGTGCTAACTGAAGAGGCATTGTACTGTAGCTAATACAAAGTATTGATTAAGTAATCTCAGATTCACTTGTATTTTATTTTGGAATGCATTTTGACTCTTAGGAAATGAGTGTATCAGACTTTGTAGGAATTGATACTTCTAAGTATATATTTTGAAATTGCAATATGATCCTTCCACTTGGGAGAAATTAGAAAACTATTAATTCTCCTTATCATACCTCCATCCTCAGTCTTTGCTGCTTCAGATTTTTTTTTTTGTTGGGGATGGACAGAGGTACCTCCCACTGATGGCAGACCAGCCTAAATCCAACCAGTCACTCTTTCTAGCTGATTGGCTCACAAACTTCGGTTCATGAACTGGACTGAGATGAATAGCTAAAGTGATTTGATTTTAAGAGGCACCCCGGCTGATGTGGCACAGTGGATTGAGTGCCAGCCTGTGAACCAAAGGGTCATCGGTTCGATTTCCAGTCAGGGCACATGCCTGGGTTGTGGGCCAGGTTCCCAGTAGGGGGTGTGCGAGAGGCAGCCACACATTGATGTTTCTCTCCCTCTCTTTCTCCCTCCCTTCCCCTCTGTCTAAAAATAAATGAATAAAATCTTTTAAAAAAAATCTGTTTAAAAGCCTTTTCTGATGACCCACTGGAAGTATTTTCAGCTGCTAAAGTTAAATGCTACCATATAATTCAACCATCATGTGGGTCTTCCTCAAACGTTCCCTGTTCCCAGTGGGCCACAGGAAAGGAGGGTCTTTAAATGACAGAGGGGAGGAGCGCCGCCCAGCGGCCCACAGCTCCAGGTGGCAGCCTGCCGCAGGCCTCAGCAGGGAGGTAAGAGTCCATGCTTTCTGAAGGAGCTGCGCCCGTGGCCTGTGTCCATGGCCTGCCAGGCCCCACCACAGCAGAATGAATGTAGAGCTGCCTCGGAGGCCCCAGCACCGCCTGCAATCTGGCCCTAGCTAGCTGCTCAGATCTGGCATTTTTATCTACCACCTAGGCCTTGTCCTCTGAGCCAGTGGTGTTGTGGTTTGAAAGAAGTGCAAGGAAACGGAGCAATGTGGCCAATTCTGTTTGGTCCTTCTGCGTTGAGGCCCGGTTGGCTGTTCTAGAAAGGAAAATGCAGCAAGAAAATCGTGGAGTTTTTTGGAGGGTGGTAAAAGGGAACAAGGTCTTTGGTTTTATTAGGTTTTTCAAATTCTACATTTTGACACATTCTACAGTGTGGTGGTGAGGTACACTAATCCAAAAGTTATTTTTCTATCGAGAAGAGGTGGATTTTTTCCCTTTTGATTTCAATCTTTTCTCCCTTTGACAAAGCATAAATCATGGACACCAGAAAATAAGCTGGACCTCAGGAATCCTGAACGGACTAAGAAGCTTACGTTCTCCCTTAGAAGGGAGAGGTGGGGTATTTTTAGCCCTCTCTGGAAAACTAAAATGGAAAACATGAGTCGCATGCCATGGACAGGAGACAAGGCCAAGTCTGCGTGGGAGCTGCCCCGGGCTGCACGCCCGCGAATCCACCCTGAGAGTCCATGTGAGGAACTCGGTGCTCCGAGTGCCCTCAATGACATCTTCCAGTACAGCGAGGCATTCACCTGGGCAGTGCTGCAAGAGCTTTCCTGGAGATGGTCTCCAAACACCGTGGCTGCTCCTCACAAGAAGAGCACGCTGGGAGATGGGGACTGTGGCGTGAACGCCCTTCCGGCAGCGCCTCAGAGCAGAGGCTGTGGAGCTATTTGGCGGGACCAGCGCAGGGATGTCGGTACCATTGTTCTCACCAATGTGCTGGGCGTCATCATGCATCTACTCTCCAGCCTTTGCTGGGGTCCATTGAAGCTGCCTCTCAAAAGGCAGCACTGGATCTACGTTCAGGAAGTGGGCAGTGCCTAGGACAACCTTGACTCCAAACTGAAGATGACCAAGTGGATGGGAGGCGAGAGTGAGCTCAGGAAATTTCTAAAACATCGTTTGCAAGGAAAGAACTGTGAACTCCTGCTGGTGGTACCAGAAGAGGTGGAGACCCATCGGAGTTGGAGGGCTGACGTGTAACAGTTCTGCCCAGCCTTCCCTCATCTCTGTCCCCTAAATCCTCTATGATGTCCTGTGCCCTCTGCGGTGGGTCTGCCCTTGTCATTTCCGTAGACATCTCATGGGGTTTTTCTTCTCAGCTTTGACAGGTCGATAGGATATATATGTGAAATGTTAAAAGAACCAACCAGGGTTACTTGTTCCTGGGAAAGGAAGGTAGGAGCTCTGTGCTTAGGGCAAACGATGGAAGACTCTTGTTTCATTTAAAGAGAAGGGGAAAAAGGTGGGTCCTAGCTTATTTCTCCCTTTCCTCTGAGGACTTGACAGAGGTTCTCCTGGAGTTCACTGCTGCTCTGATTACCTGGAGATGCTGCCTTCATTTCCCCTTTCCTGGCAACTAGTGGTCTAAAGACATAGTACATGCAAAGCCCATGTAACTGGTTTGAAGGACCCAGAGGAAAAAAGGCCTCTCAGGATACCGTCTCCAAAACCCCAGCAGCAGCACAGCGTGCCATCTCCAACCCCAAATGCCACCCCTCACCCTATTTTTAAGGGAAGTTTATGGCCGTCCTTGGAGTTTTATAATGACACATTCTCTAATATTTCATACCAAGTGGTTGAATCCTGCAACATTCCAGCATGACAGGGTGAGCTAGATACCTAAGAAGACATGGCCAAAGCCCTGGGCGACAGCCAATGCTGTCTTACTCCAGCATTGTCCCTGCCACTTCATCGTATTAATTTAGGAGTGTCTGGGGCACAAGGTAAGCACAGGGCAGTGTTCCCAGTTGACCCACTCTGGCAAAATCAGGAAAAAATTAAGCCTGCCTTCGACATCAAATACCACTAGTTTAAGATAGAGTTGGGGGAGGAAAGTATTGTGAAAAGAATAGGTAGAATCAGAAGCCCTAGGTTCGGAGTCACTGTAGTGACCAGCAGAGTCCTCAAGTTGGGTGGTTACCTGCATTATGTTATAGGGACTAGGAGTGTTATCTTTTGTAGTTTCTTTTACAAATCAATTGAGACTTGACTACCCCATTCCTCTTTAAATAGTTGTAGGCTACTTTTCTCCTCTAGCTTGAGAATGCAGAGAGAAGGGGGGAAGCATGTGTCATACCACACCGCGTGTCACCTAAGTGGTTGTAGTTGCCTCAAGGCAGATGACCTGTGTAGCCCTTACAGGTCAGTGGTTGTGGCAGGCCTGAGAGCTGCCCCGCTGGCCAGACTTCTCTTCAGCAGCAAAGCCAGCCTGGGTTTGCATGTCAAACTTGGGCAGGCTAAATGGATGAAGCTGAGGCTTTCTCCTCCCCACTGTGCCTGGAGTGCATGTTTACACCAGCACTTTTTTCTGCACATGCATCTTCAATCCAACAAGGCCATTTTTTGTGTTGAGTCACAGAGACCACCAAGCAGCTACTGCATTACGCCATCTAAGCAACTGACTGCAGCCTCTTTTGCACTGTTTCCTACATCAGACCTCCTTGGCACCCCAGAGAGTTCTTTACCTTATCCCTGCAAAATGTCATTCCAGCCACCACCAGCCGAAGTTACAGCCAACCTTGCTGATTGTTACAAGTACTTGGGGCCCGTTGGCACTGCCAGTGATAGATAGTAAGCCATCTTTTGGGAAGAGGAGGGAACGCTTCTCTGGTCTGGTTGGGCCTGTGCAAATGGCAATTCAGAGGAGTCCCCGTGTACTTGGAGTCCGTAAGCCAATGGGATACACAAAGACACTTAAACAATTTCAGGGCTGGTTTCTCTGTTCATGTCCAATTCTGGGGTTAGGAGCGATGACCCATGCTGATGCCCAAGGGCAGAAAGCTCCATTTCCTTTCGGGAAGCGGGTAGGTCTGACCCTGATGCCCAGTCAGGGGTGACCCTAGGCTTTTTGTTTTTCTTTTATTCCCCATCCCCCTCTTTTTTTGTTGGCCTTGTGCTTCATTGGCTATTGTTTACAAAAGGTGTATTTTGTTTAACCAAATTATTAAAAATGGAAAACTCCATACATTGAAAAAAACAGTAGAAAAGAAAAAGTCAATAAGAGTTAAAGCAAAACAGGAATCAATTTAAGACATAAAACTATTAGGGAATAAATAAAACTTTAAGTGAGTTCTTGGAGGGAAAACATATTTTAAATCTTAAAGTATTACTAGTATTACCAACAAGTGCTTTAGAATTATTTTTGGACTCTGATGTTCTAACAGGTAGGCAACTCAAAACATTTGCATGATTCTTTTGGGAAGAGATTGTTGTGTTGGAAGAGTATTGGGTACTCTTCCTTAGAATTGGGTACTGGAATTCTCATCTTCAAACCAGGTTTAGAGTATATGACATAATGACCAAGAAAACAAACTTGTGTGAGGATCCTAAGTTTAAGTTATGGATTCAGAATTCATAAACTTCGTAACTTTTGGCCAGTTACTGAATTTACCACTTTGAACCTCATTTTTTCCATTTTTAATTAGTGTCATCACTATTATTGTTATTATACCATGAGAAAGCCATTTATTGTCCCACATTCACATTTTAATTTTCCTATCTTTAAAATATGAATAACAACCTTCCTTCCCAATCCAAATGCAGGGATATGAGATTAGTTGATTTCAAGAAGGTGGAAACTTTCCTAATAGGATGGATTCAATGTCCAGGGTGTTCATATATTCAGAATACTATTATTTAAAAGATGCTTTTGCTTCCCCTAAGGCACAGAGAGGTGGGGAGAACTGTTCCATCAAGAAAGCAAAAGTACCCATTGTGTGGGGGCATTGGTAAATTGTTTAGTTATAAATAAAACTTAATGTCTTCACCTCAACTGGAAGTGAGGTTAGAGTGTAAACAATTGATTTTTTTTTTTAAAGGAAAACTCTGTTCTGGACCCTGGGCTTCTTTCCCTGTGCCTTATTCTATTTGCCATGGCAAGATGCCAGCAAGGGACATTTTGGTAGTCCTGCCTTTGTTAGTAAAATACTAAAGGTCATCAGCCTATGCCCAATTTAAGTGCTTTGTATCTGACTGATTTTCTGCATTGATTCATTGAAATGAAACATCCATTAGACAGGGTATTGGCATTCTAAGATAATTTTCCTTTTTTACAGATAAAGTAATAGAAACAAGAGAAAGGTTAATGTGATGTGTTCGACATCACATTTGCACCGACAGTACAACATGCACTGAGTTTCTAGTCCTATTTCCAGTTCTCTCCTAGGGGATATTGGGACATGTATGGAAATGTCTTCTATTGTCACATTGCCCAGGGATGACAGTCAGCAATTTGATAGGTGGTCTCACAGGGAGAGTTGATCCACCCAAAATATCAATTGCATTCCCTTTCAAAAATATTGATTTCCCACCTGGGTTTCTCACTGAGCAGTCATATCTCTTTTCCAAATTCTCTTAATAGAAATTATTTGAAAAATTAAGTCCTATTGATTTCCCTCCTGGGTTTCTCCCTGGGCAGTCATGTTTCCTTTCGGTAATTCCTTTTTCTTATAGAAATTAAGAAAAAAAATTATGGCATGTGATCAAGTCAGTTCTCTGGAAATAACCTGGTTTTGTTGGGATATTTTTTGTTGCCATGTTGGTGGGAAAGGCTGGGCAAGAATCCTTCCGTTCTATCACCCGTTCCTACTACAGGGGAGCAGCCGGGGCCCTGCTGGTGTATGACATCACGAGGTGAGTCAGAGCTGGGGGGGGCGGGGAGGCTTCTCTGTGTTCCCAAAATCCGAATGCTAAAGAAGAATGGCATCTTGGTTTTGATTTACACATGTAGCTTTTCTCCTTTTCCCATACCTTTGGGATTTCTTTGGCATTTTGAAATGGGCCTCAGACCCACTTTCTAAACTTTTCTGCTGTAGGCGTGAAACCTTCAACCACCTGACCTCATGGTTAGAGGATGCCCGGCAACACTCTAGCTCCAACATGGTTATCATGCTGATTGGGAACAAGAGGTAAAATTTTATTTGAATAAATAATAAGTACCAACAGTCATCTGGGTACTCTATGGACATCGAATCACTTGGTCTCCAAACTTTTTTTAGTTTATGGTGCTCTTAATATCTCAGTAAAAAAATTGTTGTGCTGAAAAATGTATAACATAAATTTTATGCTATTAATTATTTTTAAGTGTACAGTTCTGTGGCATTAAGTATGTTCATGTGGTTCTGCAGCCATCACCACCATCCATCTCCAGAACTTTTTCATCTCCCCAAACTGAAGCTCTGTTCCCATAAAAACACTCACTCCACATTCTCTCTCCCACCAGCCCCAGCAACTGCCATTCTGCTTTCTAGCTCCGTGACTTTGACTACTACTCTAGGCACCTTGTATAAGTGAAATCTGCAGTATCTGTCCTTTTGTGATGGTGGCTTATTTCATTTAGCATAGTGTCCTCCAGGTGCATCCATATTGTAGCGTGTGTCAGAATTTCATTCCTTTTTAAGGCTGAATAGTTTTCCATTGAATGTATTTACTACATTTTGTTTATCCATCCACTGATGGATCTTTGGGTTGCTTCCACCTTTTGGCGATTGCGAATAATACTGCTGTCAACATGGGCATACAAGTATCTGTGTGGGTCCCTGCTTTTGATTCTTTTGTGTATAACCGGAAGTGGAATTGCTGGATCTCATGGTAATTCTGCGTTTAATTTTCTGAGGTACTTCCGTACTGTTTTCCATAATAGCTATACCATTTTACATTTCTACCAGCAATGTACAAGTGTTCTGAGTTCTCCACATCTTCCCCAAAACTTGTTATTCTCAGTAATTTTCTATGGCACCCGTAAGCCAAAAGAAATACCTAACTATTTTGTTATTAAATACTTGAATCTAAACAACATAGGTGTTTTCGTTATAACCTAGTAACTGAGGAATGAAAAACAGACATGCCACCTAAAGAGGCTAACGTAGAAGGGTTGAGTAAGTTCCATAAAACCTAGAGAAGAGATGGTAAAAATCCTCTTTGGATCCTATCTGGAGGCACAGCTAAACAAAAACATAAAAATAAAGAAAAATATAAATTAAAACAATTTTTAAAAGATTTTATTTATTTTTAGAGAGAGGAGAAGGGAGAGAGAATGAGAGAGAGAGAAACACCAATGTGTGGTTGCCTCTCACGTGCCCCCCAACTGGGGACCAGGCCTGCAACCCAGGCACATTCCCTGACAGGGAGTCGAATTGGCGATCCCTTGGTTTGCAGCCCATGCTCAATCCACTGAGCTACCCCAGCCAAGCTAAAACAATTTTTAAAACATTTTTAATTTATTGACTTTAGAGAGGGAGGGAAAGAGAGAAAAAGAGAAACATCAACTTGTTCCACCATTTGTGCATTTATTGGTTGCTTCTTGTATGAGGCCTGACCAGGGGTTAATCCTGCAACTGTGCTGTATAATGGTGCTCTAACCAACTGAAGCTACTGGACCAGGGCTAAAAGAAAACAATTTTTAATAAAATTTTCATTCACAAATAGCCATAATTACTTATTAATGACTTACGTGTGTCTGTTGGGTACTGCATAGTTTCTCAGACCTTGGAATCAAGATTGGACACTGTCACTCTCATTTCTTGTTCCAAATCAATTTTGCATGATACTTGCTTTTTATCACAGTAGCTGCCAAAAACTTAGCTTCCAAAGATATGAAGATATCACTTAGCACCAGGATGGTGCTAAAGGGCATCTGTTGTGATCTAATGTTGACACTGTGAAGTATCTTAAGCTAATGTTGTGTTCTGATGTTGAATGTTGCTGTGTTTCCCTGGAAAATTGGAAGCGTCCTGTAGCACCTTTGGGAGTTTGTAGTAGTCCCTAGGCTGTACCATTTGAGAAATGGCCACAGACTAACTGTACTCATTTATTGGGTTAGTCAATTTTATGCAAAACCTGTGTCCTAGACACTATGCCAGGCCTCAAGTATACAAGGTGAAACAAAAATAATTCATGTCCCTGCTCCTATGGAATTTAGTGAGGACAACAGATATTAAGTATAAATTATTTGTATCTAATTATAAATTATGGTAAATGCAGTGAAAGAAAAAAGACTGCTATGAAAGAGTAACAAGATACCCATTTTTGATTAAGAGTGATATTTAAGCTGGAATCTGAAGGATGGATAAGAGTTTGGTGGGCAAAGGCTTAAAAAAAACAACACCCAGATATTAGACAGGGAGGACAAACCGTGAAAGCCTCAGACTGGAGGAAGCTAAGGAAGTTACGGTTCTGAGAGACACCTGGTATGGTTGGACTGAATCAAGGGGGGTGGTGCAAGGTGGGGTTGCTGAGTAGGCAGGGGCCAGACTGCTTAGCACTTACAGGTCTTAGTAAGGAGTTTGGATATTATTCTAAGCACAGTGGGAAGCATTTAAAAGTCAAGCAGAGCAGTGGCTTGATCAGATTTTAAAAGGTGTCTGCAGAGGGGAGCAAAGGTTGAAGTGGGATCCCAGTTGCAGTACTCCCAGTGAGAGAGAACGGTGGCTTGGACTACAATGATGATGCTGGGGAGAGAGAGAAAAGGATAATTTTAAGGTACATTCTGGAGGAACTTCACGGTAGGATGGTTTGGGTGTTTGGAGGGAAGGAGGGAAAGGTGTTAATAATGACATCTTAGTTTTTGGCTTGTACCATTTACTGAGATGTGGAAGCCTGGGGCAGAAGCAAGTGGGGAGGAAAAGATCAAGTTCGATTTTGATGCAAGTTTGAGGTGCCTTTTACACATCAAAGAAGAAATGAAGGGCAGGCAAATAGACAAACATCTGGAGCTTAGAGTATCTGGACTAGAAGAACAACTTTGGAGTATTGACATTTAGATGGATAGTTCTTCCCTGGTCTGCACACAGCTGATGAATAATAAATTACATTTGGTAGATTTGTTGTTCTTTAATGGACTTACTCCTTGATATGTTTTTTTCATGTTTGAAAAACGAGAAGCCTCCCAAATGAAAGTTTCTCATTTGAAAAGTGAAAAATCAAGCAGTCCGTCCTTATCTTATTTTATAGCCTTTTATCCCGTCTTTCATAAAGTTTTCCCAAGCCACTCCTTATTCCCTTCCTCAGTCCTTGGCTCTATTCTCCCACCCCCGGATCACCTGACTTCATAATTTTTTTCCAAATCCTTCATTTACCTGATGGCAAGCTGCTATTACACACACTATAAATGAGACTAGTGAAAGCGAAGGCAACTGCCCTTCTGTCCTTGTAGATTGATTCTAGCAGAGGAGGAAGACTCATCACGATGGGATGGGACATCTGTGACTCTTCCTTTTCTAACAACTGGAATTTCCCTTTAATCTTCTTTGCTTTGCTCTCACTGTATCTCATTCAAAAAAGAAGCACAGGGCATAAGCCTTGAGCCACTATGGGGCTTGCCTAACCCTTTATAAACCCTGTTGTTCTCTGTAATAGAGTGAGGTGTTATCCTCAACCCTGCAGCATCTTTCAGGGATCTGAAGGATACTTTCCAAGAGACTATAGAAATCAGTAACCTTACATAAGAGAATATCATGTAGGATCTACATTCTTTATGGATTAACTGGCAGTTGAAACAGCTATGGGACTCTTTTAGAAGAATTCCTTCTTTCACTTAAATCTTACTTTAGTTTTCTCTCCAATTAATCTCTTGCAGTGACTTAGAGTCCCGCAGGGATGTGAAAAGAGAAGAAGGAGAGGCCTTTGCTCGTGAACACGGACTTATATTCATGGAAACTTCAGCCAAAACAGCCTGCAATGTTGAAGAGGTACTATTTGGAAAAAAAAGTAGGGAAAGCTTTTCAGAGGTTACATTGTTTATCTTTGTCCTTGTATTCAGAGACGTGGGTAAGCACAGGACGTCTTGTGGTCAGAGTGACCACATGTCTGCCTTTAAAGGAATTGCCCCATTTTTTTTACCTTGATTCCTAGGGGTATACTTTTGCTTTGGGTAACATTAATTGTAAGTTTGGGTTAGATACCACTGTTACTTGTAAATTACGTTGGTTGGAGAGTCTGATGGGTTCTGCTGTAGTCATTCCTCAGCCTGGTGGTGACTGTATCTTCAGTAACTGCTTAAGAAGAAAGCCTGTCTGTTTTCTGCGTAGAAGGTGCCCATCTAGGAACATATGGGGCAGAACCAAAATGCCATGTAATTCCTTTTTCCTTTTTGAACCCACTCTTCATGGCTTTTACAACGATTTTGGGGGACCTTTTGCATTTTCACTTGGTTCTCCTAATGGTTCCCAATTCACTTTAAAAATTCAAATAGGAATAACATTTATATTCGCTTTTCCTAATTTATGTACCTAAACTTGAGTCTAATTTATGTCTCCTTTAGGCTTTCATTAATACAGCCAAAGAAATATATAGGAAGATCCAGCAGGGTTTATTTGATGTCCACAATGAGGTAAGAAAGGGTGGGGCTGGCAGTTAACTTCGCTTTGTCTTAAAGAGGATGGGAAGCTCCCTGGAATGTAAGCATCCCTTACAGTGTCCTGTTTGAAACCGTGCAGTTTCAGAGTTGGTTTCTTCATGTGGGGGCACAGAAACCTGCCCTTATGTTCTGTTTTTTCTCAAGCCTGATACCTAGAATGCTTAATGGGATTATTACTTGGTGATCTAAAAGGCTTAGACAGTAGGGGAGGTTTTCTCCTCAACTTCAGTTCTTTACAATTCCAGAGCTTGGGAGAGGTGTAATTCTTAATTGCTCAGCAGGGCAAATTCTGGGGCAAAACAAAAAGAATTGTATGCTAATATACCACTTCTGCTCTTTTGCCTGCTCCTACCCTTTCTTAATCACATCCCGATTCTGCACATAGCTGTGAATGTTAATTACAACAGTCACGTTAAAAATGGCGCAAAGGCCATTTCTGGTCATCTATAATACTTACACCACAGCCAGTCATCCGATCTGCACCGTCACAGATTCTTGTTCCACAACAGTCTGGTTAGGGCACGTGGGTGCTTGCCAGGGTCACATCTGCTTCCAGAAAGTGTAATTAATGCTTTTTCCTTTTATCTCCCTTCTTTCTTCCGTTTACTTTATTAGCAGTTGAGGTGGGAACTGTTGCTTCTTTTCTTTTACAGGCAAATGGCATCAAGATCGGTCCTCAACAGTGTATTTCAACATCAGTGGGACCCAGCACCGCCCAGCGGAACTCTGGTGACATAGAGTCCAACTCTGGCTGCTGCTGAATACCTGGCCTGGACTCTTTTTTCCTTCCTGGAACAGCTTCAGATCAATAGGCTTAAAGAAAGAGGTCTTACTTTGGCTGAGAAAAGCCTATTTTCAAGGTGTGATGTTTTGCCTTTCCACTTAATGACCAGGGGAGAATTTGGGCCCTTACTGAACTGTCCCTTCTTCAGGGACATGAGCATTACCTATAGATTAGGGCTCTTCTTAGCCTCCTGTTTTAATTTCTAAAATGTTAGGATAAAAGTTGATTGTCATGGCAATTCAAAATAAATTATTTTAGAAGTATACATAATCTGCTCCCCAGCAGGACTTAGTAACAAGGGTCTGGGACATTCTGCGTGAGCACTCGAGATAACTGGGATCTGACTAGCTCCTCAGTCCAGAAATCTTACTGAGTTTTTCCACATGCCACTTCATAAGAGTTCCTGCAGAAGGCAGTTCCTTCTACTTGAACTGCTCAAGGATGCTGAATACTTCCCTACCATTCTATTACTAGTTGCCCTAAGAGTAACTACGAAACTTTTGAGAACGGTGGAGTTGCTCTGGGACCTGTGGCCACTTTCTATCATTGCCTAAAGAAAACATCTTTCCGTTTATTTTGTTTTAGGGTCCAGCCCTGACATTGCAGAGTCTCTCACTGAATAGACCCCTACTGTCTCATCACACTCACTTACCTGTTGAGACTTTTTATTCTAATCAAGCTAATCTGCTTACTTACTGGACATCTATTTACTTCCACTTCTCTGCCCTTGCACATGCCCTGCTCTCTGCTGACATTATACTCGAAGTCCAAAACTTTTCCCTTCAGAAAGTCTTTGACTGACCCAGGAACTTCTAAACAATTATTGACACAGGACCCCTTAGCTTTCATGTGTTGTTTATTCATATGTATATTTATTTGTATTTATGTTGCTTTGTAAATATGTTTTATAGCTGTTTTGTGTGTGGAATTTGTTTCCTCACAGAAGTTGTAAGCTCCTTGAGAGTAGGGACCACATTATCCCTATACTTTTGCCAACCGCTCCCTCCACCATTCCTTCACAGTGCCTAGTGCTATTTATGTGGTCATTGAATTTAACTGACATACTTAAAAGACTTGGACAAGTCTATTTTAAACTTCAGAGGAAACAGAAGTCATCTATTTGTAACTCTATCTCAGTCTCTTCCATCTGCGTACCCTGGGTTACTCTATATTGCTCTTTTTCCTCTCCTCTCTTTCCCTTCCCTAGCTCTTTGCTCCCATTCCATGCAGCGCACAGTAAAGCTGCCTGCTTCTAACAGTCTAGTAAGTGGGTACTTTTCCAGCCATTCTCCTTTTCAAGAGCATATATAGTACTATCCTAGCCAAATTTGCCTTGGCTTCCCTCACCGTTTAGTCTTCTGGGTCAGCTGCTGAATCTTTTTGCTGTGATGTCCCATACTACAACACAATACTGAGGTCTCATGAAGTTTTCTAATTTTTTTGTTGTTGGTGGCGAATTGTTTCATTATTAAATATATGCATGTATCCAAGCCGCTCATATTTCATGTGTCGTTTCTGATCGTATCCCAAACATAAGTAGATACTCTCCTTGTAGGTAGTTGTATCAAAGGTATTGGAAGAACTACTCCTGGAGATACATCCATTCTGTACTGGATTCTGCCCCCATCAGTAGTAGTAACAGTTAACACTGCACCACAGGAAGTTGGAAGGCATTTTGAGTATTGCTTTGATTATGCTTTTATTTTTTTTTTTTAAATACTACTTCATTCCAAAGGGATATATTTGAAACTGTTGAATTTGGGGTTAGCGTATACCCTCCAACCTGAGATGACACTAAATATAACCCTATAGTTTTGTACAGTTTTTCTTTACCAACCAAAAAAAATCTTGAGTGATTATAGGCATCACAGCATTGATCAAAGAACATTCTATCTAGAGCTGCTGCTTTCAGAGCTATTAAAAATATATCATTTTGATATTTTGGAGTCTATCTCTTTAATCCAAGAATCCTACATCCAGTTCTATTCTCCAAACCATTCATAACCTTCTACACTTGAGTATTTGACCAATTGTAAGATAAACATGAGAAACAAAAGTGTCTGGACAAATTCATGATCTGTGTTGATTATTGCTGATGTTCTGAGTGAAATGGTCACGAATTACAGAAAATGGATCTCCCACCCCTGATGAATAGCAGCTATGAGATAATATGAATGTTGGTTGGGTTTTGAAGGCCAAGACCGTTGGAAATCATATAATTTAAAGCAGTCTAAATCATACTATTATAGATCATTGCAGACAGCAGAAATTATTAGACCCGACACATCCTTTCTTCTCTCTATAATGCCTATAACCTCTTCCTTTGATAGCAAATTTATTTACTTTTTAAAAAGATTTTATTTATTTTTAGAGAGAGGGGAAGGGAGGGAGGAAGAGAGGAAGAACATCGATGTGTGGTTGCCTCTGGCACACCCCCAACTGGGGACCTGGCCCGTAACCCAGGCATGTGCCCTGACCAGAATCGATAGCAGCTACCTTTCGGGTTCTGGGATGATGCCTAACGCACTGAGCCATATCAGTCAGGGCAGCAAGTTTATTTTGTTTTCAATAAGCAGAAGTAAAATAGGTTCTCACTCTAAAAACTAGTAATAATTTAGATCCTATCTGCCTTACAGACAAGCACATTGTTCTGGTAAATCTAATACCCCAAATTTGATATAACGATGGGGAGATATTTGCCAACAGACTGTTCAATATGCAGGGAAATGTATGCAGCCAAGTCTTATCACTTCTGGGATAAAATATTGACTCATCACTTTTTAAAGTCTCTGCGTGACAATAAAATACGTTATTCCTTGAGAAATCCCTTTCATGATTTGGAATGACTGCTTTCACTCCCCAGTTCAAAAACCAAAAACTTGTAGCAAGTATTAGGAAACAAAGGAAAATCTCATTGAGCACAAGAAGATTTCAGCCACTATAAAATTACTTCCTTTCCAATTTAAATGCAGTAATTAGGAAATTACTCTGCAGCCTATATATATTTTTAAGATTTTATTTATTCATTTAGAGAGAGTGGAAGGGAGGGAGAAAGCGAGGACGCGGAACATCAATGTGTGGTTGCCTCTCACATGGCCCCCCACTGGGGACCTGGCCTGCAACCCAGGCATGTGCCCTGACTGGGAATCAAACTGGCCACCATTTGGTTTGCAGCTCAAGCTCAATCCACTGAGCTACACCAGCCAGGGCAACAGCAGCCAATATTTTTAAGGCTGTCTCATAATTGGCTTCCATCATTTGCTCTATCTGTATTCACCATACAGATAGTTTTTGTCTATTGATGAATTTAGGCCTTTAAAAAAATGAAATTCTATCCTGAATCCTGTTTGTTCACTTCCTATTGATTCCCAGTCCTCTGTACTGTCAAAGTCAGAACACTGGGTTAGAAGCATGTAGAATAGATAAATAACCTATGTTTGTCTTATGCTGATATCCTGAGGAGTAAGATTACTATAAAGGATTATTCCAGGAACTGGGAAAACCCACAATCTTTCTAAGAACTCAGTTGTGCTTCTTTTATTTGGTAAGATCATTTCACTCCTAAAAGGGGGGGCGGTGGTTGCTTGTACCCACATTCAGCATTATTCCAGAGTTTCTCTCCATCTGCTTATATAAAGGAGATTATGTTGGAGCTGGACCTAAGCAGTTCCACAGAACGCCAAAAAGAGCTCCAATTTCTTAAAGCATTCCCTTCTCCCTGACCCCAAGGCACCAGCCCAATCCAAGATGGCTTCCCAGAAACAGGTAACTAAATGATTTAACCTAGAGCGCCCCCAAGGGCGGGGGTTAAAAGAAATGCCAAGAAGCTTGAACGCCTCTGAACTGAGCCTTCAGAGGCGAGGTACCGCCAGATTTTATTTTCAATCAGGCATATCTGAGGTTACCTACGAACACTTCCGAGCCTTTTAGGACCTCCCACCCTCGAGAGACTTCCTGGATGGCACTCACACAACCCTGCTGGAAGAGGCCAGGCGTCGGCCCTGCTATTGGTGGGTGGGAGAGTCTGTGGGCGGAGCCTAGCGAGAACGGACTACTAGCAAGCTAGATTGAGGCGAGGGCTGGCCACGCTCCGCCGGAAGGCCCCTTGTTCTCCAAAAGGGTGAGTGGAAACGCTGGCTGGAAGGGAGGCATCGGGGAACGCTGGCTGGAAAGGAAGCATCGGGACTGGTTCAGGTAGGTTTCCCGCTCCTGCCTCTTCCGCAGTGATGGTTCAAGGGTCTTTGCATAAAACTAAGCCTCTTAGAATGGGTCTCAATAACTCCTCCTCCTCCTCCTCCTCCGCGATCTACCGTCCCCTGCCCGTCCGCCAGTTGTTGAGGGATCAGGTGCAGGGTGATGCTCTGGACTGAACCACTCTCCTTTGTGAGAGGCCGGGGGAAGAGGCCGGCCGCTGGCCGCGGGGCCCGAGCCACGCCGAGCCGCGATGGGATCTGCCCGGACCGCTGTGGAGTTTTAGGGCTTGTCACTGCATTCCTGGGCGTGGCGTAGGTTTGGGGGCAGCTCCTTGTTCTCCTTGTTCTTTCCAAGGAGGGAAAACTCCCCGGCTCCTTTTGGTTACTCCGTACTTTGGACTCAGAAGCGGGATTAGGGTTTTTGGTTTTTTTTTGTTTTTTTTTTCTTCATTTTTTGGCTTGTGTTTTTGTATTTTAGTAAGTTGAGTAGGAACGTTTGGGGTAACCGTGTGCAGACTTACACATTACTAGGTGTTGATTTCTGTGGATCTTTGGGAGAGTAGAGAAGGATTTTGGAGAGTATTTAGAGGTGGTGGGAAAAGAGGAGCTCAAGCCTCGCATCTCCATTGGCAGGCCTGCAGAGCTTTCTGGTTTTCAGTTGCATTATGTAAACTCTTCGCTGGCAGAAGAGCCCTCTCCTACTATCTCGGAGCGAATACAGTTTCTTTATTTACCTGTCTCTAGTGTCGCAGGGAATTTTCCTGCCATTGCAGCAGCTGTGCAAATGCGGCAGCTCCTACCCTTTAAGGGGCAGCCCTGAAGTGATTAAAAGTCTTCAAAGAAAAGGTGTGTAGTGGAGGTATATATGTGTGTAGATGTTTAGCGGACCATTCTTTTCAATAACAGCATAGTTGGGTCAAAAGTCAAAGACTGAGTACACATGTGTCTTTCTTTTAAAGAATGTCTCAAACGCAAGTCAGAGGAGCTGCATAATTGGTGACTACTGCGTCCTGCCATCACCCCAACAGCACAGATTACTTCGTTTTCTGTTCTGAGCCTGTCAGCTCAGTCAGGGGTTCTCTGACTGGGTTATTCTTATTATCAGTCCATCTGGTGTAGGACACTTAGGTACTAGGAGATGAGTTTGTGATGTGAATAATGTCTTCTGTTATTTAATTAGATAATGTCTTCTGCTGAAGGATTTCTTTTGTATTGCTCACCGAATAGGTTTCAGAACAAATTGTCCACCTCTTAGGGCCAGAACATGAGAAGCTTCTCTTCCAAGTATTTTGGAATTGTCCCGCGCTGTAAAAGGAAAGAAGAGTTATGATAAGGAAAACAGCATTTTCCATTTAAGAAGACCTGGGTTGCAAGAGAGGCATCCCAGTGGGTCTGCAAGGCAAGATGAAGGACACTGGCCAAAGACAGGGTAGGCTGTGTGTGAAGAGACAGGCTTGGTGGGGGGTTTACAACTGCACTAACAAAGCAGTAGTAGTTTGGGATAATGAATTTGATGGAGCAACTTGCACAATTCACGCTTCCCTGGTGTTTGATCTGTCCTGTACATCTGGTCTTTTGATTTTGTCAGTTCTTAAATTGACAGATTCCTTTAGACATGGATAGAAAATGACAGAAATCTTCCGAGCTGGTTGTGAATCACTGGGAAGCAGGTCTTGTATTTCCCAAGACAGCCTTCTCTGCAGCACCCCTGGGTGTTAGGGTGGAAGAATCTTGGCATTGTATTAACCCCCACTACAGAGTTTTAGTTGTAAAAGGAAATTTTGACATTTTGTGTGAAAGGTCGGGTGTGTAATAGGTAAGGTAGGATGGTGAGAGGGGGATCAGTGTTTAAAGGAAACCATCGCCCATTTCCTTTCAGAAGGGTGAGATTTTTGCCCTGGCCCTATAGCTCTGTTGGTTAGAGCATCATCTCCATATACCAAGACTGTGCTTTTGATCTTCTGTCAGGGCACATAGAATCAACCAATGAATGCATAAATAAGTGAAACAGCAAATCCATGTTTCTCTCTCTCTCTCTCAAATCAATAACTTTTTTTAAAAGGTGAGATTTTTCTAAGCAAAACTATCACTTAAGATTAATTTGTGGTTGCCAACAACTGTGCTTGCTTACTGAAAGAGTGGGATTTGATATTCTCATCTCCTGAAAGAGTAACATTTTCAGAGCTTTCAGAGAGATGCCAAATGTTTTGAAGGTACAGTTTGTCCAAAGCCCTGCGAGAGTTAAGCTGTCTTCTGAGCTTACATGGAGCCTAATACCTCAGGGATCAACAGAAGACAAGTATATTTCTGGACCTTTCACCCTCACCCCTAGAAGTCAGTCCTCTTTTGGAGTTGCATTTGAGCAAATCCCTGGTCTGCAGGTCTTTGCATAGCACACCCTTACACCACTGTGGCCAACCTGTAAGTGCTGTACTTGCTGTTTTATCTCTAACACTGGATTCTTTGACAGGCGGTTGTTTCATATCTTATTCAGTTTAACTTTATAGATCTCCTCTTCAATTAATTTTATATTCTTTTCCTCGCAGAGTTGGTGGTTTTCTTTTCATCCTCCCGTTATGATTTTGCTCACTTCACTTATTTTCATTCACCGACTTTGTGCCTTTTTGCTTCTGTCTTGCTGAGGCCTTTTAAGGAATGTAAAGAAATACTGATTCTAAGAAATACTAAGTTCCTTTGGTACTTAGTACTCAAGTGATAGTTGTATTTCTGTATAAAGCTGTTGAATGAACTGTTACTGTTGCCGAAGCATTTGTTTAACTAGTTATTACATTCTAAATTTTATCCTGACTAAGCCTTTTCCTCTTTTAACCTCTCAGTTTTGTTACGTGTGCATATGTAGGAAGGTGTAATTTAGCTCTTTTTTTGTGTTTTATAACTTGTTTCTGTTGCCTTTAAAATGTTCATTGTATTTGTACTGCAAAATAAGTCTGCCTCTTTGTAGTTACTGGATGTTTTAAATTTAAACCACAAAGTATGTTAGTCTCTGGGATTTCTCATTACACTGTTGTGGTGTGTGCGTGTATCCCTTTTACTACCCATTACTTTCTGTCCTTCACCAGGCTCTTGGTTGTTTAATGAAGCAAAATGGTCAATTTTAAAATATCTTAATTCTTGCCTTCACATGACAGCTGGTGACTTTTAAAAATAAAATACTTAATTTTCTACCCCTAATGTATGTTACATGATAATCAAAAATCCAGCGGGCATAAACAGGAACTAGACTGGCACAGAAAATTGCTGTACATTCACTTTCAGCAGGGATGCATCAGGAATGTATTCTAAACAGTGCAGCCCGGACAACGCTCCAGTCTCTTTAATTTCAGACCGTCTAAATGTATTCTTACTAGTTTGTTTGCAAAGAGTTCCCAGAACATCAGACTCACTCCTATTCAAATAAAAATACACAAAAGAATTTCAAAGGCAAATCAAGGATTTTTCTAAAAGTATTTCTTCTTAAGCATAATTATTAAGAAATTACTGGATTTGTCGTTGAAAGGATGAAGCATCCCTGGTTTTGTTTCCTCTGTATATTTCCAGAGAAGTTCATTGTGTATGACTTCATTTCATTTGGCATTTTCGGACATTATTTCATTTAAAAAAGGTAATTAAGTGGCATGCTACTCAAGGTACTAGGTAATAATAGGACTGTGCTTCTTTTCTCCCCTGTATGTCGGTACAGTAAATGTGATAGTTCTCATTCTTTTGATAATGTCCCAATATGCCAGTAATTAGCAATTCTGTAATAACACCTTTTTGTTTTGAGTGTCTGTAATTCTCCTAAAACTATGTCAGTACTTTTCTGAGAAAGGAAATATATTAACTTAATTCTTTTTTTTTTTTAAGATTTTATTTACTTTTAGAGAGGGGGAGGGGGAGGGAGGGAGAAAGAGAGAGAGAAATATCAATGTGTGGTTACCTCTTGTGCCCCCTTAGTGGGGGCCTGGCCCTCACCCCAGGCATGTGTCGTGATGGGAATCGAACAGGCGGCCCTTTGGTTTACAGGTCAGCGTTCAACCCACTGAGCCACACCAGCTAGGGCTTGCTTCTTAATTTCATCTGAGAGAAAGAATTTCAAGAGCTATAAAGTCCCAGGTTTCTCAAATTGTCTTTTACTGTCATTATAGAAACCTTTGGGATATCCAAAGAGGTGCCCCCCCCCCCCCCCCCCCCCCACTACATACTTTGGGAGTCTACTACCTCTTTGGGAATTATTCCTTTGGGACATGAGTTTTCAGAAGTACATTGTCCCCTTAATGATATAGGAATTTCTTTTTGGTAAGTTCTAGAAGAAACCAGTGATTTCAGTACTTGGGTTGCCTATTGAGAGCCCAAATCATAGCAGGATTTTATAATAGAATGTTTTTATCAGATATATATCTGCCTAAATAAACTGAATGACTGGGAACATTTTTCTGGATTTTTGAATAGGGGCTGCCAAGTTACATGAATACTGAACTTTTTACTCAGTGTTTTCTTCTTCAGTGCTTCTACTCAGTACTCAGTTATTCTTTTTTTTGCCCCTCATCTGGGGAGTGGGGCACATGAGACTGCTGTTTATTAACGCACCAATTCTCATGTAAAATGTAGTGCTTTTGCCTGTTTTTCTGGTATGTCTCCTATAGCGGCAATCTTTTTCATGAGGCCTTATCTATATAGATAATGGTCACTTCCACGCACTGCTCTCCTGAGAGCCATGGGAGTCAAAAGCTGAGGCAGCGGATCTGGGCAATATGAACCACCAAGGGGCAGCCTGGTTAGTTGGGAAACTGTAGGTTCCTACGAGCAGGTATTGTGAAGTAAATGGAGTAGCGTGAGCCAGACACTGGCATCATTCCTGCAAAGATGAAAAATGACTAACTGAATTCCCTGGATGTTGCCCTAGACGCCAGTGCTGGTTGAAGTCTTGTCCGTGGCTTTGAGGTTAAAGGGCTGCGCTGCTCTCCGCACGGTATTGCCGGAGGCCTTTCATCCTGCCCGGCGGTGCTGCGTTTGTAGTTGTGGAACTTTCACATCTGTTTCAGTGTCCCTCCATTCCGCTTAGCAGAACAGCGCAGCCGAGTCTCAGAGTAATTTTGCTTTGAGAGACAACTTTATTGGTACATTTTTAAATTATTGGAGAATAATAAGCTCCTTTTTATTTGCCTACTGTGGGCCAAACATTGTGCATTATCTTTTCATCTTCAGAATAGTCCTGAAATGTATGTGATCTTAGCTTCATTTTACGGAAGAGAAGAAAATAAGACAGTGAGGGCAGGTAACTTGACTGGGAGTAGGTAGGACTCTGGTCTGTTGGACTCTAAGCTCCATCCGTTATCCAGCCTCCCCCGATTTAAAAGTTCAGTGCTGACCCCTGTGCCGAAGTGTCTTTGTCCACAACCTGAGACAAGTAGGCATCCAGTAGCCTGTTAAAGCTGTACCTGTGACAGTTGTAGGACCTTGAGAATGTAAAATTTCTTTCTGTCTTCGTATCTCTGTTAAAAGACAAAAATAATAATTTGTTTCTCTTATTTAACTTAGTTATCCTGAAGATAAGATATGTGAAATGCTTTAAGCCCCACAGAGGAAAATCACTTGGTCAGTCTTGCAAATAACTATTTTTTAACCAATGGACATCACACCGGCACACTAAATTTTCATTAGTCCCATGTCACCAGGGTCATTTTTGTGCCTTGAGGCACAAGTGCGGTAACAGCGCTTTGTAATGTTTCTCCTTCCGCAGCCACACACACCTTCTTAACATAAATGTTGCAAGGAAAACAATCCTTCCTAGATAAAATATTTACATTTTTCTGTTAGACCGAACAAATGTATGTACGTGGCCTGGTTAAAGGAGAGCATGTGAGAGCGGTGTGCGAGAGCATGAAGAGGAACAGGGGTTACGCTGGGCGACCCAAAGCACCATCCCACGCAAGGACATACTGATCCAGTTAGACGTTCCTCATCCGGAACCCAGAGTATTGTGTTCACCTTGGTGACCACGTGCCGGAGAAGAGGAACCTCCCCAGATCCAGTCTAACTTGTTGTAAGGGCAGAAGAATTAGGCTCTGATTTTCTGTTTCAGACTTGGACCAAAACTCTGAGGTTTTACTGGGGGGAAAAAATCAATAACGAGTCTGACTTAAAAATAAATGCATGCTCTATTTTCAAGTCATGTGGATCTGGTGTCATCCAATTGCTTCTTGCCACAGCTTTAAATTGGCCAGCCCTGAGGCTTTATGGGCCCAAGCCTAAGGAAGATGACTGAAATGTCACTGCTTCCAACAGTGGTTATTATCATACTATAGAAAATAGTTTTTTAAGTGTACTGTCTGTAGCCCCTTTTGCTAAAAGCCGTGTCTGCTGCAGGCCTTAAAGAATGAAGATGCTGATGATTTTACAATGCCTCCTCTCAGCGTCCCTGCTAGGAAATGTGTCACTGCCCTTTGTTACTATCTCCGTAGCCTGGGGGAAGCCCTAACTTGTGCTCAGAAACCTCCCCATTATCTCTCCACAGCCTCCCTCCCACAAACCTTTGGCTGCAAGTAGAAAATGCGTCCCTTCACCAAATGTACACTGAGTGTCCACTACCACCTCATAAACAAAGGGCGTGTTGTAATGAACCAGTCCCACACAGCTCTTGCCCGTGTGGAACTTCCATTCTGTTGTACTGTGGGGGGAGGGGTGGGGCATCAAACAATTATAACTCCATAATTGATCTCTACTACAAAAAAGAAGTTGTGGATGTTACAAGACAATTTATAATGGGGGCATGTAACCTATAGCCTAGTATAGTAGCGAGGTTAAGATTGTGACTTCTGAAGCCACACTGCCTAAATTTGAATCTGGCACCACTTTTCACCAGCTGTGGGATGTTGGGCAAATTACTTATCTTTCTATGCCTCAGTTTCCTCATCTATAAAAAAGATAGTTATTTCAAGCTTAAGAAAATGAAATAGGTTTCTGTACAGGGTCTGACACAAATAACACCCTTTTTAATTACAAAATTTTTTGTTTTTATTTTTAGATTTTATTTATTTATTTTTAGGGGGGGGAGGGAGAGAGAAACATCAGTGTGTGGTTGCCTCTCATGTTCCCCAACTGGAGACCCGGCCTGCACCCCGGGCACGTGCCCTGACGGAATCAAACCGGTGACCCCCCAGTTCACAGGCCGGCACTCAGTCCACTGAGCCACACCAGCCAGGGCCCAAAATCTTTCATTGCAAAACCATAAGCATGCAGTTCTGTCACATAACAATATCACCAGTACACCATTTGACATTTTAGGTGAAATGTTTAAATTAAAACTAAATTATGACACCCATCTTAATACCCTGCCAGCCACACTCAAGCAGGCATTCCTTCTGCTGGACTCTTACTTGTATTGTTTAGAAGAGTAGAAGACTATGTGATGTGTAATGCAAACTGCATAAATTTGGTTGTAGTTTCTATGGGAAATCAGGGAAAGCTTTTTTTTTGAAATGTTGAGCTTTGAAGGATAAGTAAAAGTTAGATAGGCAGGAATGGAAAGAAACCAGTTAGAAGGTAGTTGCACTAGTTCAGGGAAATGAGGATGGTAAATTGATCCAGAATGGCAATAGAGGCAGAAGTGGATAGATTGGGGGGATATTTCGGAGGCAAAGGTAGGATTTACAGATACTGGATGTTGGTGGTAAGGAAGAGGGTCTCTGGTCCCTGCAGCCATGACTGAATAGGAGAAGCTGGAGGGTGATTACCATTATTGTGTATGTGTGTGCATGGTGGTGGGGATGGAGGAAGCGAGAGAGACTTCCGAGGAATCAAACATCCTGAGGTAAGTCCCTTGTAGGGAGAGCTGGACAAGTAGGTCAACCGAGGAGACTGGACAGACTACCAAGAGCTATTGAGTAAGTAAATGGATATACAGGTCTGGAGATATAAATGAGAGATATAAATATATAGATAATTTGGCGGAAAAAAATAATAATTGAGGTCATGAGTCTTAGTTAGACATTCTTGAAAAGTATAGAATGAGAAATAAAGAGGGCTCTAGGAGGAAAAGAATAGCAAAGGAGAAGTGGCCACAGAGGTAGGAGGAACACCAGAAAAAGTATCATGTCCTGGAAGCCACCCAAAAAAAGTGTTTGAAGGTGTGGCTGCTTTTTCTAAAATCTTTATGGCCCTTCCTTGGATACCTGAGAGTCTTAATTTAAGTCTCTTACCACTCAAAGTTGTATACTAGTGATCTAGAACATCTATAGCAGGTTTAGACTGATCAAAGCCAGTTAGTTGAACATGATCTTTAGACTCTAGAATCTAAAGTGCAGTTTTCCCGTGTGCCTTAAATTAGATTTAATATAAAGGAAGAGAGCGAGAGTATATATTCAAGTTTGTAGGAATTAGCCTGCTGAAATTAACAAATTATTTTGGAGACCATTAATCTGAGAGGTGATCCCCAATAAAACTGATTAGGCGGACATGCTGGCAAAATTGTCCCCACTGTCTGTCTAGCAACATTTGTTGAGTATCTCCTAGGGCATAGTAGTTATATACCAGATAGTGCGTTAGGTGTTTCATTAATCCTAATTAGTGGCCCTGTAACATAACCCTCCTTTGTAGAGAGGAATGAATTGGAATCAAAAAGGTTAATATACTTGGTGGGATAAAGATCTGAACAGACATCCCTCTGACTTGAAAGCCCATAGTACCTCCATATGCAAATATATATAAAATATAAAATAGAAGGTAATTATTCTTTTTTTAAACAAAGGTTTTATTTATTTATTTTTAGAGAGAGGAGGAGGGATAGAGAAGAGAGGGAGAGAAACATGGACGTAAAAGGGACACATTGACATGGCTGCCTCTTGCAAGCCCCCAGCTGGGGGCCTGGCCTGCAACTCAGGCACGTGCCCTGACGGGGAATCGGACCAGCAACCTTTTAGTTTACAGTGCAACGCCCAGCCCACTGAGCCACGCCAGTCTGGGCAAAGATAATTATTCTTTTTTTTAAAATTTGTAATAATACAGTTTATTTAACCCAGTATACTCAGAATGTTACAATTTCTTCTTTTTTGCCTTTTCATATTTTTTATTTTTAATATCTTTTGTTGATTATGCTATTATAGTTGTCCCATTTTTTTCCTCCCCTTTATTCCCTTCCACCCTGCACCCCACTCCCACCCGCACTCCCCACCTTAGTTCATGTCCATGGGTCGTACATGTAAGATCTTTGACTTCTCCGTTTCCCGTACTCTTCTTAACCTCCCTCTGTCTATTTTGTATCTACGATTTATACTACTTATTCCCTGTACAGTTTCCCCTACTCTCCCCCTTCCCTCTCCCTGCTGATAACCCTCCATGTGATCTCCATTTCTGTGACTCAGTTCCTGTTCTAGCTGTTTGCTTAGTTTGTTTGTTTATTTAGGTTCAGTTTTTGATAGTTGTGAGTTTGTTGTCATTTTACTGTTCATATTTTTTTATCATCTTCTTTTTCTTAGATAAGTTCCTTGAACATTTCATGTAATAAGGGCTTGGTGATGATGAACTCCTTTAACTTGACCTTGTCTGGGAAGCACTTTATCTGCCCTCCCATTCTAAGTGATAGCTTTGCTGGATAGAGTGATCTTGGATGTAAGTCCTTGCCTTTGTGACTTCGAATACTTCTTTCCACCCCCTTCTTGGCTGTAAGGTTTCTTTTGAGAAATCAGCTGACAGTCTTATGGGAACTCCTTTGTAGGTAACTGTCTTGTTTTCTCTTGCTGCTTCTAGAATTCTTTCCTTATCTCTAATCTTGGGTAATGTAATTATGATGTGCCTTGGTATGTGCTTCCTTGGGTCCAACTTTGGGATTTTCTGAGCTTCCTGAACTTCCTGGAAATCTGTTTCCTTTACCAGATTGGGGAAGTTCTCTTTCATTATTTTTTCAAATAAGTTTTTAATTTCTTGCTCTTCCTCTTCTTCTTCTAGTACCCCTATGATTTGGATGTTGGGATGTTTAAAGTTGTCCCGGAGGTCCCAAGCCTGTCATCTTTTGTCTTTTTTTTTTTTTTAATTTCTTGTTTCTTCATTCTGTTCTGGTTGAATGTTTATTTCTTCCTTCTGCTTCAAACTATTGATTTGAGTCCCAGTTTCCTTCCCATCACTGTTGGTTCCCTGTACATTTGCCTTTATCTCACTTTTCATAGCCTTCACTTTTTCCTCTATTTTGCTACCATACTCAGCCATTTCTGTGAGCATCCTGATTACCAGTGTTTTGAACTCTATCTGATACCTTGTCCATCCCTTCACTGCTCAGTTTTATATTTGGAGCTTTGATCTGTTCTTTCATTTGGGTCATATTTTTTTTGTCTTGGCAGGCCTGTTACATAGTAAGGGGCAAAGCCTTAGGTATTTGCCGGGTTGGGGCAACCTCTGTGGCTGTGTTGTGGTGCTGTATGTGGGGGAGGGGTCTGAGAGGGAGCAGTGCCGCTTGCTGCGCTCTCTGCAGCTTTCAATCACTTCCCCCGCTATCCACTAGCAAGTTGGGCCTTTCTGGTGCTGATTCCTGTGTGGGTGGGCTTGTGTACATTCTAGGACCCTGCGGGTCTCTCCAACAAACTCTCCTGTGGAGGTGGCACTTTCTCCCACTGCTGCAACCCCCACAGGTTTTTTTTAGTCAGAGGTTTTGGGGCTCCCTGTGCTGGAACCCTGGTTTTCGTGGTCTGTCTCACTTCCCAGTTGTTCCTCCCGGTTCATCCGCATGCAAGTGTGGGACGGCCAGGTCTGCTAACTGCCGCCTCTCCTGGTCCGCCAGCAGCCCGCTTACTTGCCCTGGTCCTCTAGCCACACAACCTTGCTGCGAGTCCTCTCCACCTGGCCACCAGTCTCCGACCCTCCTACCAGTCTGGATGAATGTTTCTTGTTTAAAGCCTTGTTTGTCGGACTTCCATATAGTTCAATTTTCTAGCAGTTATGTTTATTTTTTGTTTTTAAATTTGTTGTCCTTCTTTTTGGTTGTACGAGGAGGCAAAGTATATCCACCTCCACCGCCATCTTGGCTGGAAGTCTAATTGTTCTTAAAAAGTTCTTTAAAATGCTATGAAAGGTCATATCAGACTGATAATGTTTGGCTTGACAATGAAAAGTAGGATAAAAGAGGTTTTCAACCATTAAATACAATGGGAAAAAAAGAAAGAAAAAAATAAATCCAATAGATAGTTAAAGTTCTTATATTATTGGACATTTTGCTTTGTTCAATATAGTTGGTCACTCTTTGCCCCTGAAATGCTCTGCTGTCTGCCTCTGTGACATTGCCTTCTCTGCTTCTCTAGCTTTTCCTTCTCTAGCTGCTTGGTAAGTATATCTTATTCTGATTCTTAAATCCTCATGTTCTCCGGGGTTCTTCCTTAGCTTCTCTCATTCGTTCTGCATGAGAAAATCTCAACGATTGGGGTTCCAGCTAAGTGTTTTGTGTAGTCTTTATAGCATTTAAAACATTCTTCTTCATTTTTTTATTGTGCCGTGTACATTTAAAACCTAGAAGATTTACATAAAACTCTTATTTCTGGCTTTTGGAAAATCTGAAGTTCTTGTTCAACCTTGGATGTGTATTTCCAGATGGCAGCTCTTAACTGCAGCTGATAGCAGCAGCTCTTTGGCATGGACATGGGTTCTCCACTTCGTCACAGACCCCGGCGCTCTCTGTTGTCTCCCCAACAGCGTTAGTGCAGTTTTTCGTATGCTTGCTTTGCTCTTCGCACTCCCTGGGCAATCTTTACTCTCAGAACTACCGTTTAGATACTGGTGACTCTAAACCTGTCATCAAGCCAACGATTAGAGTTGTACGTCTGACCTCCTGTTGAGTATCACTACTTAGCATACTATAGGTAACTCAGACTCAGCATGGTTGACGTCATCTTTGCCTCTGAACTCCAAATTCTACTAATTTTTATCCCATAAGTTTACTTGGCTCTGTCCCTTCCTTCCCATCAATACCTTTCGAACCACGTTGCTATGATTCTGGCCCTAATCATCTTGTTAGGATCCTTGTTTGTGAACCACAAAAATCATCTTTTGCCTAACTCAAGCAGAAAGAGAATTTACTAGAAGGATATTGTGTGGTTCACAAAATCAACAGGAATGTTAGAGCACCTGCTTTAGAAAATGATCTAAAACCGAGAGAGATTAGAGAAATGAAGAACATAGTCCGGGTCACACCACTGAACATTCTGTTTAAGAAGCTGAATGTTGTCTAACTCCTCGGTTCTGGGTCTTTGCATTACCTCTTCAAAGTCAAAGTTTCCCTAAGAAGCATCCAGTTTAAGTAGCCTATGTCATGTGTATACTTTGTCTCTGCCAGGCAGAGAAGGTGGGACCTCCTCCTCCAACCTCCTATCCCCCAGCCCCCTGGCTCTATATCGGAGGTGAGATCTAGCCTCCCATGAAGACTCTTACCAGGCCTGTTCCCCCAGTATAGAAAAGGTGCTCTTGGTTGCTGGGCAGAAGGCAAATCAGCAAATATCTAGTATACAACCCTTCTTGGGACTACCGTAGCAGCCTCCTAACTAGTTCTGTGTCCTCCGTCCCCTCATCCTCCAAATCTATTCTGTATCTAACAGCCAGAGTTAGCTAACCAAAATACAATTCCAGTCACATCATTCCCGGTTCCAGTGGCTCCTCATCCACCTGTAAGAAAATCCTTTGCCCTGACTGGTGTGGCTCCGTGGGTTGGGCATCGCCCCACAAATGGGATGGTTGTTGAATGGTTGCAGGTTGATTCCCGAGTCATGGCACGTGCTTGGGTTGCTGGCCAGTCTCCAGTTGGGGGCCAATTACTGTTTATCTCCTGCTCTTTCTCCCTCCCTTCCCCTCTATCTAAAATAAATAATGTCTTTAAAAAAAATGCTTTAATGCTTCTGGACCCTCATTGCAGGGTCTGGCCTTTACCTATCCTTTCAGTCTCCTCTCTCTCTAATTTCTTTGCGATCTATGCTTTGCAAGACTGAACTATTATTAGAGTGTCTGCTATGTGTTTCATGTTGTTTCTCATTGCTGTGCTTTGTTTTGTCTTTCCTCTTACCGTTTTTGCTGCCTGAATACCCTTTCCTGTGGCCAACTTACCTTCCCTATTAACTCCTTATCCATTAAGAAACTACTTCTTTGATACCTTATCTTATTAAGTTATTATGTTTCTTTCATCTGTTTCTGTAATAGCCCCCTGCTTATTTCATTGCGCCTATTGCAGTTGTTTACATTTGTTACTACTGTCATACTCCCTGCTCTTTACCCTCTACCCACATATACTCAAATACACTCCTGCAGATTGTGAGTCCTTTGAGGGTAGAGATCATGTCTATTCATCTTTGGTTCTCTAATACTGCCTCATTACTTGGTATATCATATGCTCAGTAAATGATGAAATAATAAAGAGTAAGTTGTCTTTTTTCCTAGTTCATAAGTGTTTATGTGGAAGAATAGTGGAAAATAAGACTGGAAAGGCAAAAAGTATTTCTAAGATTTATGTGTTAAATGACAAGGAACCTCTGAAAGTTTTTAAGCCAGAGACTGATTTGGCCCTCCTGTGTTTTAGGAAATAATCTGATAACAGAATGGATTAGTTATGAGGCTCCCACATGAGCAACTAAATAAATAAAGAGGAGGCAGCAGAAACATAGGAGTCAGAATATATGAATCCTAACTTTGCCACTTAATTTCATAGTTGAATCATTCTACTCTCTGAGCGTCAGTTTTCTCATCTGTACAAGAGGGCAGACTTCGTATGATTGCTGAAGTCTTTGCCAGCTCCGAAGTTTGGCCCTGATATATTGCAGGCATCAATGGGACTTGGCAGGTGACTGGCTGGATGGTGGATATAGGAGAAGGTTACACCTTTGAGGTTTTGAGCCTGAGTGAATAGGAAAACAGTGTTGCTGTTTACAGGAGTGGTAATTAAGTGTTCCTAGCAATAGTGGTAATGCTAGGATGTTTAAAAATAGGAGATCTACAGCCAAGGTGATCTGCTTCCTCGTTGGTGTTCCAGAGTACGGAGCATAGGATTTCAATGTTGAGAATGGTTACATTTCAGGGGAAACATAGTCGGGAAGGCAGCAACTGTTTTTAATAACAGTTTACTTTGGGGGATTTAAGCATGCATCATTCTGGAGTTGACTAGTCTCATTGGAAATGAGTGGTGTCAAGTGGCGTTGCAAAGTGGACACTAGCTAGTATGTCAAAGAGGCTGAGTTTCAACCGAAATGAGATGGGGGCAGACCACCAGGTTTTCAGGTGAGGAGTTGGGTGTGTGTTTCGGAGGAGTGGGGGCTGGGAATTGTTAGAGGGCTCCTGGAAAGAGGTAACTGCTGCCCCCCCACTCCCCCCCCCCTTGGAGTGTCAAGAATGCAAACCAGTATTTGGAGTTGTGGCAGAAGGAGTGCTTTATCTTTTAAGGGTAAAAAGGCCCCATGTTCGTCACTGGGCAGCCTCACTCCCATGATGAAGGGAAGATTTGGCCCCTTTCAGTGGATAGGCTAAGGTGTAGTCACTGCTGCAGAGGGTTTGACAGGGCTGCTAGAAGGCACGGAATTCAGGGGAAGGCAGAGTTGGCCTAGCATGGAACCCTCCTTCCTGAGTTTATACTCTTTGGTATGCGGAATACAGTGTAGGCTGTAGGGAATTTAATCCCTAGGACTAGTTTCTTGCAGCATGAGACCGTTCCTCCGGCCAGGCCCCTTTTTTTTTCAAGCAAGCTGCAGGCTTGCCTCGGCCCTAGAAACCGGATAGGCCTCTCCGTGCACTCTCAAACTAACTCGCGGTGGCGGGGGAGGGGGAAGCGCTCCTAAGTCCCACCCTTAGAGCTGTTTTGCGTGTATGCTCCTCTGGTGATTGGCAGTGTAGTTTAGCCAATCAGGGTGCGGGGCGGGCTGGCGCAGCATGTTAGGTTGCGCAGGAGGAGGGGGAACTGGTGCTGGAGAGACAGCGAGAGGGGCGAACCGGCCCCCCCACGCCGCTGCAGGTAAAGGTACCTCTCTTCCCCCATGGGGGTGAGGCACAGCTCCTTTTCTCCTTCAGGGCTTGTTGGCCTTCCAGTCTGTAGCTTCCGCCCTAACATTGCTCCCACCCGGGCATCCACACCCCCCCCCACCCCCCGCATCTTCCCGTCTTGGCCATCCCCACTCTGTAGGGCACCCCACTAGCTCCCTCTTCAAGTGCATGTACCTCATCTCCATCTTGGGGCGCCAGTGGCCAGAAATTACCCATCTCTGCTGTATGGGCCTCACTGGCACCAACCCCGGCAGTATGAGCAGGTAATGTACCCGGGTCCCCGCCACCCCCACCCCCCAGTTGCGTTTCTCTGTTCAAAACCCCTGACTTCCTTACCTTACCCCTTCCCTTATTTCACATGAGTACATAATTTCTGTAGTTTCTTCTTTACCCCCTGAGCATACGTACATGCTTTTAGTTTTCATAATTGCCTATTTTGCTTTTCTTGTTTATTCAGAAGGGCTCACTTTATCAGCCATGTTTGCCCCAAATGTCCATACCCCTGATTGAGGTGCACTTTTTCCTTAAGTAATTGGGAAAACAAAAACAGTAACCACATTTAGCAGTGAGAAGGGTGAAGACAGAGGAAATGGCCTGGGAGCTCAGTCTTGGGGGAAATCTTCTGAGTGGCTCCAAGTTAAAAGCTCCGTTTCCAGTGGTATGTGTCCTTCCATCCTGATCCTTAGTTGCCTCTAAATTGTGATTACATTCTCCTTGGTTGTTTGTTTCCCATTTCTTTATACATGAGACCCTTTGGGTCTCACAAATGTCTCCACAGTACAGTTTTTAAATCCTCTTTTAAAAGTATGTTGGTGATTTTCATTTTAGCTTTTGATTATTTTCGAGGGATTTCTTATTTAAGCTGCTTCTGAGCATTTTGTGTTTCAATAACATGTTTATGTCTATCTGCAGCTGATCCTCTTGAAAGGAAGATAGGAGACAGTTTCCAATAACAATTTGTACTTTGAAGTAAAATAGTTGTTATTTTCTGAATCTTTGAGCAGATAGAGGTTAAATGGTCATGGGTGGTACTTTGAAAAAGTACATATTACCAAAAAAGGCCTGCATTTGTCATTATGGCATTTATTCATTATCTTTTAAGAGGATGGGCAGTACAGAGAAATCTCTAAATGGAGGGTGGATGTCTGTAGTTCAGTTTATAGATTTACCTATTAGACAACTGGATTAATCTCTGTTGCAGTGCTTCTCAGCCATCATAAACAGTAACTGCCACATTCCCTTCTGAGAGTCCACAAGAAATCGTACCCCACCACAGAGCTGCTGATAACCCTTCCAAGCCAGACATGCTGCTGCTTTCTCTGCTGCCCCCATGCCCCTTGTCTTTCATACATCCTCACTAGCCATTAGAAAGTCTTGTCCAGTTTTACTGGCTATGAATAACCTAAACAATGAGGTGTGTTTTCCCTTTCCAGTTGATAAATATAAAATTATGATATTGAATGCACATTTCAAATTGCCATTCCTCCCATCCTCCAGTTGAGGATCATTGCTTTGTGACAAGTATGGGAAGATTGAAATGGAAAAGTTTATAGAGTTGAATTAAAATAAAGTCTTTCATGATTAGAAAAGTTATCGAAATCAGGAAGGGTGAGGAGACGTAAAATAAGAGAGGTAGAGTTGGAACTCTAGATTTCAAAAAAACAACAACAACAACAAAAAAAAACAACCCAAGAGCTATATTAAAGGTGATAAAGCTGTAGAAGAATAGCAGTTTAGACTTACATGGAAGGGGAAGAGTAGTTACCCCTTTAAGAAGGAGGTGAGATGAGGGGCGATTATATAAAGTATTTCTTAGTGTTAGCAGGCTTGTTATTTGGAGAATATAGGTAAGGTTTTGGATTTTAACCTTGACTGACTCGTTTGTTCCACTTCTCCCTAACTCCTAACCCTCAAGGTTTCTGTCATTGGTTTGGAATTAGTGAAAGTGATTAATTGCAGTCATTAAACTCTTTTTCCTTTTGAGCATATACATGTGTTTCTCTTTTGGGCAGTGATATTGAGTTCTTTACCCAGGCACTTCATTTGGGGTATCTGAGTGCTTCACATATTTGAATGTTTAAACTCTATTTTTACTACGAAGGTTTGAAGCATGGGATAGAGGAGTGTGGTAGGATAGGCCAGATGTGGATGGATACAGCTAAGGTGACCCATAAGTAAGAATAGGAGGAGGAGTGAGGAAAGTTGGAGGTATGTTGGGAGAGACTTAATCTTTTGAGAGGCAAGGACAATTTCAAGGTGGGAGTTAGAAAGGAGCAGGAGACTAGGATTTAAAAATATGTACAAGATGAATTAGGTCAGTAGAAGTGAGTTGATGGGATGAGACTGAAAAGCTGTAAAACTTGGTGGTGGGGCTTTAAGTCAGTGGCGAGGTTTTTTAAATTATTGGGCCCAGACTGAAATAAGAGAAACAGAAATTTGACCCAAAAACTGGGAAGGGAGAAAAAGGATAATTGCATTGATCTTTTGGAAACATACAGTGCTTGAGTCATATTGGGAGTAGGGGGGAAATAAGGAAATATTTCAGAAACTGTTATCTCATTTTTTAGTGGAGAAACACAGCTCTTTCAGCCTGGCTGGGTTGGTTGGTTGGTGTGTCATCCCATACATCAAAAGATTGTGGGTTTGATCCCCAGTTGATCCCCAGTCTGTGCAGGAGGCAACCGATGGATGATTCTCACATTAATATTTCTCTCATTTCTTCCCCCATCCCCTCTTTTTCCTCTCCCCATCTCTAAAGTCAATAAACATATCCTCAGGTGAGGATTAAAAAAAAAGTTCTTTCTCTGACTGAGATTGGACCGTTGTTGAGGGAAGAAAGAGCATTTGGATGAATAAATAGCCATGGAAAGGGCAAAATACCCCATGAAAGAAAAAGCAAGTTACAAACTATTATCAGCATCAACTTCTAGTTAGTGGAAACTAACTAGACATGTAACTTTTACATGACACGTAACTATTAGATATTTAGTGTAGCTTCTTTTGGATAGTGTAGCTTCTCTGGCACTGAACAGGGGGTGAAAGATACTAAGTAGCAGAGCAAGGGCATAACTAGAAAAAAGTTGATGGTAGTGTTGAGAAAGTTTGTAAAATTGTTGAGTCGATTTTTACTTAAGGAGGAAACATTGGTAACTTTTCTGATCATCATTTTGAGTAGCTGGGGCAGGGAATTAGATAGGAGAGGCTGGAATGAGCTGGTGGAATAGTTTGCCCAGGAGAGGGAAGTGATAGGGATTCTGCATGACATGCGAAGGGTACGTAGTTGCTGAAGCAACGGAGATCTTGTTTAGCACGGGTGGAGATGCTCTGTATGCTTTGTAATTTTGACTGATGTGCCAGCTACTGATCAGTCTGTTCTTTTTATTTATTTCCGAGTTTCCGAGATATTTGCCCACATTGCTATATTGTTTTATAAGGATAACTGGAGTGGGTTAAGGAAGAGAAAAAGTTTGGGGGTTGTGTGGAAAACTTTCTTAAGTCAAGTCTATACTTTGTCACTTACAAGTTTCTTCTCTGGTGTCTTCTAAAAGTTAGGAGAAATGGTTTTATCAAGCAAGGCTTTCTTGGATTGTATAGTGTGACATCATACTACAAAGAACAGATAAAACATTTTTATATAGTTTATTTATTGCTATTATAATTCCTTTTATTGGTTTTTCTTTTTTCCAACATTTTCATGAACTTGACGCCCCAGATGTGGATTTAGTAAACATACTTACAATTATTGTAGAACGGTTTTTCAAGATGAGAAGCTTTCTACTGTCTCATCTTAGAATCAGGGAATACCATGCAGGGGTGTCCAACCTTTTGACCTCTCTGGGCCACACTGGAAGAAGAAGAGTTATCTTGGGCCACACATTAAATACGTGAACACTAACAAAAACTGATGAGAAAAAAAAGGTTTTAAATAAATTTATAATTTTGTGTTGGGTCACATTCATAGCCATCCTGGGCCGCATGCGGGCTGAAGGTTAGGCACCCTGATTAGTGTGTGTAAGGTCTGCATGGTTCATTCCAGATAGTATGAGCCAATACATTAACTCATTAAATATTTTTTAAGCAGCTACTATATATGATATCCTGCCTGTTCTTTGGGGATCCACAGATAAATAATACATGGCCTCCCATCATCAGGAACTTTCTTTGTCTCTTTGGGAAGGAGGAGCTAGGCCACCATATAGGATAGTGCAGGGTGTGCGTTGCACATACTCATTATCATCATCGATAATGTGACAGATTTCCAGCAGAGGGCAGGCAAGCATCTTGAGGAGCAGGCAGCTTTTTACAGTTTGCAGGAAGGAACCATTTGGGCCGTCAGAAGTTGTGGACAAGACACTTACGTTAGTTTAATGTAAATATCAGTGCTCTCGCTGAGATGCAGACAGTGCTGTGCTATTTAAAGAAGGTGAAGGGACCAAGTCATCACAAATGCTCTGTTAAAGGGCCTCATCTTGCAGAGGAGAAGGCCTTTGAGGGTGGAAAGGACTTCACCTGGGAGAGATGCTGAGGGTACGGTGGGGCTGTTCGGACAGAAGCCACAGCGTAACAGGCAAAGAGAGACAGATAAGAATCATTAAGGGGACTGTGTTGTTTAGTCAGACTGAAATACAGGGTATATATAGGAAGTGATGAGAAACTTTATATTCCCAACTTTAAACTGGAATATAAACTGGAACTAAAATATAGAATTCTTTGAATCCCTTGCAGAGGAAGTTTTTTATCTTAAAAAGAGAGTGGGGAGGAGATTCAGAACTGAAATACTATATATAGATTAATATGTTAACTAGAATAAAGTTTACAAAAACTTCCTGGGTAGTTATATTACAAGCCCAGGAAGATTGTACTATGACCTTGATTAAAGGTGTAAGGGAAATTTATAAAATACAATATATTCAGAAACCTTTATCTACAGTCACTGAAATGCTGTTGACAAACAGTTCTGTCAACTTAAGAAATCTAAATAGAAGGTGAATGACCATTAAATTACCTGCTCTCTACCTAAGAATGATAATTGTAAAGAGAAATGGACAAAGATAGCTGAATGATGTTGACAGACAGAAGCTTCAAAGTGTAGAGGTGTAAGAGTCCCAAAAAGGGGTTGGTTTATTTTAATACTTCTTTTTTGGTATCTGTTTTGAAGCAGAAATGTGGGTATTTTCTTCTTTGTCTCTATCCTCAGATTACTTCATATTTCCCTCTTTTATTATTTTGATATGATTTGATAATAAGGGTAGCACCTGAGAAGGAGGAATTTTTCCTGAGCTCACCTACTTTGCTTATTTTTCATTTGTCTTCCCACAACAGGAGTTCCACCATCTTCCTCTGAAGACCTAGCCATCTTGCTCCATGAAGGTCAGGACAATCTGACATGCACTTGTTTCTTGTTTCTTAACCTGAAGAGTAGTCTTCCATTGTGTACATTTTTTCTTAATAGGGGAGGGGAGGGGAGAGCCAGTACCCCCCCTCCCCTTCCCTTCCTAGACCTTGGGGAAGTACCCTCCATTGCTGTCCCAAGATGGCAGACCCCATCATGGATCTGTTTGATGACCCAAATTTATTTGGCCTGGACTCTCTGACTGATGACAGCTTCAACCAGGTCACACAAGACCCCATTGAGGAAGCCCTTGGACTGCCAAGCTCTCTGGACTCCTTGGATCAGATGAACCAGGATGGTGGAGGTGGTGATGTGGGGAATCCGTCAGCAAGTGACCTGGTCCCCCCACCAGAGGAAACAGCCTCCACAGAACTTCCCAAGGAATCAGCAGCGCCAGCTCCAGAATCTTTAACTTTGCATGATTATACCACTCAGCCTGTCAGCCAGGAGCAGCCAGCCCAACCTGTCTTACAGACACCAACGCCAACATCAGGACTTTTGCAGGTCTCCAAGAACCAGGAGATTCTGAGCCAAGGGAATCCTTTCATGGGTGTCTCTGCCACAGCTGTGTCCTCCAGCAGTGCTGGAGGGCAGCCACCTCAGTCAGCCCCTAAGATTGTTATCCTTAAAGCCCCACCAAGCTCCTCAGTCACTGGTGCCCATGTGGCACAAATTCAGGCCCAAGGTATCACCAGCACAGCTCAGCCCTTGGTGGCTGGCACAGCCAATGGTGGAAAAGTTACTTTTACCAAAGTGCTCACCGGCACTCCCCTTCGACCAGGTGTTTCCATTGTCTCTGGTAATACAGTGTTGGCCGCCAAGGTCCCTGGGAACCAGGCTACTACTGTGCAGCGCATTGTCCAGCCCAGCCGACCAGTAAAGCAGCTGGTCCTACAGCCAGTTAAGGGTTCAGCTCCTGCTGGAAACCCTGGGGCCACAGGGCCCCCACTGAAGCCTGCAGTTACACTGACCTCTACACCTACTCAGGTGACTTGAGTGAAAGGGGGAGGTGAATCTTGGTTTAGTAGAGGGCCCAGCAGCTCTGTGAGAGAGAACACATGAGCGCTAGCTCTAGGAAATCCTGTTTAAATTCCATCTTTGTTTTTAACAGTTAATGTTGACAGCCACATACTTACTGCTTACCAGGTGGAAGCAGTTAGTGTTAACATAGTTTTTTGAATTCTTGCTGATGCTGATGCTGATGCTGATCCAGACAGCCACAGCCCCTGTACTTACAGAGCTTCCGTCTGCCAGGCAGGGTAGACGAGAATTCACAGTAACGTATGCTAGAAAGTTTTACGAGAAACCTAGGATGCTGTGGGAACAAAGAATCATTTTTGGAAAAAGAATATTTGTAAGACTGAGAGAAGCTATGTGTACCTTTCCCGTGTTCTTATTACTAAGATTATTGTCCTGCTGTGCTCAGTGAAAAGGCCAGTTTCTATTCTAAGAAAATAGAGGCACTCACCTCTGAATAAAGAGTTTGGGAGTGACGGCAGCAGTATCAAGTAGAATTAGTAGAAGTAAAGAGGTGGATTTCAGTTCAGTAAAAATACTTTTGTTCTAATAGAATTCCAAAAAATGGAATGACTGTCTTAGAAGATACCCTCCCATTAGGAATTTTTCAAAAGTAGGCTTGATACCCACAGGGCAGAGGTGTTGCAGAAAAGATTCTATCAAGACAGAGGAGGAGGATGAATAAAATGAATTATACTGTCTAATCCCCCTCAGTTTTTATTTTTCAAGGATGAGGAAAACTGGTGTAAATATTTAAGGTGCATACCATCCTTTAATGTATCTCTTGCAATTTCCTTCCTTTAGGGTGAATCAAAACGCATCACCCTGGTCCTCCAGCAGCCACAGTCTGGAGGTCCCCAAGGCCATCGTGTCGTGCTAGGGAGTCTACCAGGGAAGATAGTTTTACAGGGCAACCAACTGGCAGCCCTGACTCAAGCCAAGAATGCCCAGGGGCAGCCTGCCAAAGTGGTAACTATCCAGCTGCAAGTGCAGCAGCCACAGCAGAAAATCCAAATTGTACCACAGCCTCCGTCGTCACAGCCGCAGCCCCAGCAGCCACCCTCAACCCAGCCGGTGACACTGTCCTCCGTGCAGCAGGCTCAGATAATGGGACCAGGGCAGAGCCCAGGACAGAGACTTTCGGTACCGCTCAAGGTGGTACTGCAGCCACAGGTGAGACCTGCCCAGGAGAGAAAGTGGACCTCGGTTCCCTGTTACTGCCCTCAGCAGCCACTCGTTGTTGAACAGGGGGCCTGTTTAGATTTAGGCCTCTCAACTGGGATGCAGACTTAATCTTTCCCCCGTGGAAATCTTGTTTTAATTATATCATGGCAAGATTTAAGGGTTTTTACTGGGTTAGGATAAGAGGTAATTTATCCGATATTTGTCTTCGAACTGTCTCATTTACAATCGTGTGAAATAAAAATGGTTCTAAATGTATTCATTTGCAAGATAACTAGTCTTAAAGAGGTCAGGTGATTATCACTCCTCCCACCCCCCAGTCCCCAGGGAGGTAAAGGTAAGCTAAGAGGAGAATGTGGGGTTTTTTTATTTTCAGTCCAGAGAACAGTGCTGTATTGGTTATGTTTGGAATTTTTCTAGAGTGATGAGGATGGATATTGACATTAGGAGCATGGTTAAAGGATATTGAAGTTTAATTTGCCACAATTCCTGCCTTTTTTTTGCCCCTTCCCACCAAAAATACCCCTAAAAACCTTGTTTTTTAAAAAATGTGTGCAGATTTAATGAGATTTGGGCCTGATTCTTGAGGAATTAGTGAACTAAAGGTTCAGGCCAACCTGCTTCAGAGCTGGATTTTACCATTTAGTCCAATTACCTGCCGCTTATTGACAGTTTAGTGTTTTCGTGTTTTCGTTTCTGTAGGCTGGCTCTTCCCAAGGGGCCTCTTCTGGACTTTCTGTAGTTAAAGTCCTAAGTGCCAGTGAAGTGGCAGCTCTGTCCTCACCAGCCAGCTCTGCTCCTCATACGGGGGGCAAGACAGGAATGGAGGAAAACCGCAGGCTGGAGCACCAGAAGAAGCAAGAGAAAGCAAATCGGATTGTCGCTGAGGCCATTGCTAGAGCCCGTGCTCGGGGTGAGCAGAACATACCTCGAGTCCTGAATGAGGATGAGTTGCCCAGTGTTCGGCCTGAGGAGGAAGGTGAAAAGAAACGCAGGAAAAAGAGCAGTGGGGAGAGGCTCAAGGAAGAAAAGCCAAAGAAGAGCAAAACGTCTGGTACCTCCAAAACCAAGGGCAAGAGTAAGCTGAAGTAAGTACTACCCTCTGCTATTCTGATGGGACGTTAGAGGGTAGTGTATTCATTTTTAAAATACTTGTGTTCAGTTGCAATACAGTTCAAAGTGATCTGTCAGATGATAATAAGGCCTTTCTGTGCCAATGCTTACTTTATTTGTTAAATAAAAATGTGCAGGATGGCATATTTTGGGAGCATCCCTAAGGCACAGGAAACGATCACTGTGTTGGGGTTACATTTAAAAGCTATGACTGTGCTTTGCTACTTTGGCATCACTGTCGCGTGAAGGGCTTCTCACTGCTTTCCCACCGCCCACCCTAGTAAAAGAGCTGCCGGAGACGGCACTGCCCGTTCTTGCATCTCATCCGTGAACCAGAGACTCCAGCAGCACCGTCAGTCTGAAGCAGGGCTGGCAGGACCATGGCTTGCCTTGTAATTCTTGTCACAACCGAGTGTTCTCTCTTTCCCTTTCATGTCTTACAGCTGCACTCCTTTCTCCCTAGCTTCTATGCCCTAGGACTTCTCAGCATTTGTGGTGTAGTTATAATAGTGCTTTATATTGGTATAGGGTTTCTAGCTTTCTAAAGACAAATTTCATGTCAGTTACCTTATTTCATCCTTAACTGTCAGGCCAGGTATCTTCAGTGTTTACAAAAAAGGAAGCTACTGCCCAGCTAGTGACAGAACTGGGACTAAGATAAGATCTCATAATTCTTAGTCTAGAGTTCATTCTGATCTCTTCAGTTACCTTCCCGCAGGTCCTTGTGAATCCAGTGGTAGTAAGGTTTTGACAAATCTGGTGTCAAGGTCACCCAGTGGTTTAGAAACCTCAGTAACTTTTTTTCAAACATCCTCCTCAATAGCTGTATGTTCTACAGGCTGAAGTCTAGATACTTCTGTCTGCCTGGAAACTTCATCTGTAATGGTTCAGATTAATTACATTTTCTTACTCCTAAATTTTCCTTTCAGTCATTGAAAATGATTTTTTTTTTTTTTTCCATTTTAGCACCATCACTCCTGTGGTGGGTAAGAAGAGAAAGCGTAATACCTCATCTGATAATTCAGATGTGGAAATCATGCCTGCACAATCACCCCGGGAAGATGAAGAAAGCAGCATTCAGGTAAAAGAATCCGTAAAGAACTTAGTAGAAAAATCAGGCTAAATTCTGAGAGATGAACCATGAGGACAGACTGAGAAGTCTATAAGCTGATGCATACTTCAGCGGTTTTTCTAATTTAGAGGTTGGCCTGAAAGGTAAAAGAGGTAGGACCTGGTCATGGCCATGTCTTTTAAATCTTTGTCTTTTTAGGCAAAAAGCATATTACTGTAAAAACAGCAGTATTCATTTTCCTAAGTTCTGGTGATTCAAACACTAAACAAAAATGAAATTATGCTGCATGATTATTGTCATGGTAACGTTAGTACTTTGGTTTCTCTTAGAACTATCCAGCTGTCCCTTTTGCTTACACTTCAGGGTTCTGATTCGGAACCAGGATGCCTAAGCACTGTTTTTTCTTACCTTTTGAAGATGAGGGACACTGGTGGAGAATAAAAGAAGTCAGACCAGAAGAACTTCAGTTCTCTGTCTCGGATTGTTGCCTTAGGATACCATCTTTGGCTCCAATTTCCAACCATAGGCAGAGCCTGGTATAAAGATTCAAGAGACTCATGGTACTTCTAAGTAGCTCCATGGGCCTAGTCCATTTACTTAACTTTGCTGTGTCTGACTTGCTCGCCTGTAAATGGAGATTTGGACTAAACAAACCTTAAGTACCTCTCTAGCTATTAATATAAACGCTTCCCCTCTTCTTAATATACACTCAATATATTGACAAACTGATGGTTGAGTTCTTCTGGGGGAAGTTAACATGTAAGAATATCCAAGACACTTTTGAAAAGGAAAATGAGGCAAAAACTAGATTAAACAGAGATTATATTATGAAATAATTACTAAGAGTTTATAATTAGAGAAAATACAACATTAATAAAAGATAATAGAGTAGAAATATACACATAGTTATAAGAATTTAGTTTGTGAATTAAGGTATAATTTTAAAGTAATGGAGACAAAGATTATTATTAATAAATTATGTCAGAACAGCTGGCTGCCCACTTAGGAGAATTAAATAAAACTGGATTTCTTGTGTCACCCTAGTTTAAACAAAAGTAGAATGTTTTTGTTTAAAGATATAAAAATAAAAATTGAAATAAGACATGGATGAATTTTTTTTTAAAAATTCTCAAGTGAGGTAGACCCTTCTAAGAAAGGATTTAAATTCAGAAGTCATAATGGGAAACATTGATTCATTTGGCTATAAAAATTAGGCATGTGTAACAAAAACTTCATGAATAGCATAGCGGTCCAAAGCACAGGCTCTGGAGCAAGATTCCTTGGGTTCTCGTCTTTACTCTGCTGTTTTCTAACATTGTCATTTCAGGCAAGTTTACTTAACCTCTTGGTGCCACAATTTCCTCATCTCTGAAAAGCAGATCATAATAACCTATCCAGTAGGGTTATTAGGATATTAAATATAAAAATTTATAAAGCACCTAGATAGAACAATATTTAGCTCATACCAAGAGAGTACAGTAAGAGTTATATATGTTTGTTAAGTAAATACAGCATTAAATAAAGTTAAATTATCGAAACAAAACTGAAGGCAAATCTTTGTAATACAGGAAATGCAAAGATTAGTAAAATTTTTTAAATGGTGTATTACGTTGTTAGGGCTGCTATAACAAAACACTGCAGATTGGGTGGCTTAAACAGTAGAGATTTATTTTCTCACAGTTCTGAAGTCCAAGAGGTCAGCAGTTGAGTTACCTCTGAGACTTCTTTCCTTAAGTCGCAGATGGCCACCTTCTTGCTCTGTCCCCAGATGGTCTTCCCTCAGTGCATCTATCCCTGGTGTCTTCTGCGTGCCCAGTTTTCTCTTACAGTGACACCAGTCAAATTGAATTAGGGCCTACTCTAACAGCCTCATTTTAATCACGTCTTTATTTTTATTTTTAATTCTCACCCAAGGATATGTTTATTGATTTCAGAGGTTGAGAAAGAGAGAAACATCAATTGGTTGCCTCCCGTATATGCCCCAACTGGAGACCGAACTGCAAGTTAGGTATGTGCCCTGACTGTGAATCAAACCCGCAACCTTTTGGTGCATGGGTCATTGCTCCAACGAATTGAGCCACCCAGCCAGGGCTTAATCGCCTTTTTAAAGCCCTTTTTGCCTTCAGCCTTAAAAAAGATTGACGTCTGCTCTAGCCTGTGTGGCTCAGTTGGTCCAAAGAGTCATGGGTTCAATCGCTGGTTAGGGCACTTGGCTAGGTTGCGGCTTTGGTCCCTTGTTGGGGCACTTTCCGGAAGCAAACAATCCAGGTTTCTGTCACACCAGTGTCTCTCTCTGTTTCTCTTTCCCTCCCTCCTTCTCCCTTCCCCCCTTCCTGTCCTGTCTTCTCTCTAGATATCCTCCAGTGAGGATTGAAAAAACAATAAAAAAAAGATGAAATATTACCATTTGCAACAGTGTGGATAGACCTAGAGCCTAGAGGGTATTATGCTAAGTGAAATAAGTAAAAAAAAGACAAATACTATGTGATTTCATTTATATGTGGAATCAAAAGAAACATAAATGAAGTTGAAACACTCATAAATAAAGAGAATAGACTGATGGTTGCCAGAGGGGAGGGAGGTTGGGGGACTGGGTAGAAAAGGTGACAGGATTAATAAGTACAAATTGGTCGTTGCAGAATACCCACAGGGGCATAAATCACAGCACAGGGAACATGTATGGTGCCAGATGGGTCCTGGGAATATGGAGGGGAATCACTTTGTAAAGTACGGTATATGGCGATGGTCTAACCAGTATGCGGTATACCCGAAACTAAATACTAAAGAACAGTAATTTAAAACTGTAAATGAAAAGTAAATTTTTAAAAAGCTAGTATTCAATTTTAAAAAGCTAGTATTCAATTTTTTAATGAAAGAAATTGAAGCTATTCAGCAAAAAAATAAAAATAAACAAAGGCCCTATCTCCAAATACAGTTGCCTTCTGAGATGCTAGGGGTTACGGCTTCAATATAAGATTTTGGGGAGGGGGATACACTTCAGCCATAACAAATGGTATTATCAGTGTTGGCAATGGATTAAGGAACAGACACTTTATGCGCAGTTACTGGAAGTGTTGAGACAATATTTTTGGGAAATCGGTATGTATCAAAATTTAACATGTTTACCCTTCAACTCCTTAAGTCTACACCTAGGAAACTACTTTATGAATACATTCTCAAACGTATGCAGTGTTGTGTGTATTGCAGCAATATTTGCAGTAACAAAAATATACAAAAAATAAATGTCCATTTGTGGAGCAATAGTTAAGTAAAATTGTGAAAATCCTTGTAATGTACTACTACATGACAATTAAAAACAGTTAAGTAGAGTAAGTGTGCTAATCTGGAAAATACTCCACATTAAATGGAAAAGCTAGGTGTAGTAGAATAGCGTATGTAACATAGGCATACCTTGTTTTGTTTTTTAAAGATTTTATTTATTTTTAAGAGTGAGAGAAACATTAATCTGGTTGCCTCTCACCCCTCTGCACTGGGGACCTGGCCCACAGCCCAGGATGTGCCCTGACTGGGAATCAAACTGGTGACCCTTTCGTTCTCAGGCTGGCGCTCAATCCCCTGAGCCACACCAGCCAGGGCAGCATTCCTAGTTTTAACGCACCTTGCTCTTTTGTACTCCACCTGTATTCCATCTTTTACAAATTGGAGCTAAGTCCCTCCACTAAGCAAAAAGATTATGACTTGCTGAAAGCTTGGGTGATGGTGAGCATTTTTTAGCAATAAAGCATTATTTTAAATTAAGGAAGTCTACATTGTTTCTTTTTTTTTAAATATATTTTATTGATTATGCTATTACAGTTGTCCCATTTCTCCCCCATCATTCCCCTCCACCCTGCACACCCCCTCCCACCCACATTCCCCCCCTTTAGTTCATGTCCATGTGTCATAAGTTCTTTAGATTCTACATTTCCCACACTATTCTTGCCCTCACCCTGTCTATTTTCTACCTACCATCTATGCTACTTATTCTCTGTACCTTTTTGCCCCCAACTCCTCCTCCTACTCCCCTGTTGCTGACCCTCCATGTGATCTCCATTTCTGTGTTTCTGTTTCTGGTCTAGCTGTTTGCTTAGTTTGCTTTTGTTTTAGGTGTGGTTGTTAATATCTGTAAGTTTGCTGTCTTTTTGCTGTCCTATTTTTTATCTTCTTTTTCTTAGATAAGTCCCTTTAACATTTCATATAATAAGGGCTTAGTGATGATGAACTCCTTGAACTTCACCTTTTCTGAGAAGCACTTTATCTTCCCTTACATTCTAAATGACAGCTTTGCCAGATAGAGTAATCTTGGATGTAGGTCCTTGACTTTCATGACTTGGAATACCTCTTTCCAGCCCCTTCTTGCCTGGAAGATCTCTTTTGAGAAATCAGCTGACAGTCTGATGGGAAGTTCTTTGTAGGTGACTGTGCCCTTATCCCTTGCTGCTTCTAGAATTCTCTCCTTCATTTTAATCTTGGCTAGTGTAATTATGATGTGCCTTGGTGTGTTTCTTCTTGGGTCCAACTTCTTTGGGACTCTCTGAGCTTCCTGGACTTCCTGGAAATCTATTTCCTTTGCCAGATTGGGGAAGTTCTCCTTTATTATTTGTTCAAATAAGTTTTCCACTTGTTTGTCTTCCTCTTCCCCTCTGGTACCCCTGTAATTTGGATGTTGGGACGTTTAGAGATATCCTGGAGGTTCCTACCTCTCCTCACTTTTTTGAATTCTTGTTTCTTCCTTCTTTTCTGTTTGATTGTTTCTTTTCTCCTTCTAGTCCACTCCATTGATTTGAGTCTCAGTTTTCTTCCCATCTCTATTGGTTCCCTGTACATTTTCCTTCATTTCACTTATTGTAGCCTTCATTTTGTTCATCTAATTTGTGAGCAAAATCAACCAATTCTGTGAGCATCCTGATCACCAGTGCTTTGAACTGTGCATCTGATAGGTTGTCTATCTCTTGGTCACTTAGATGAATTGGCTCTGGGGCTTTGATCTGTTCTCCCGTTTGAGCCATTTTTGTTTTGTGTTTTGTTTTTTGGGGGGTTTTTTTTTGGAGGGGGGTCTGGTCGCACATGTTTATGTAGTGAGGGGCAGAGCCTTAGGTGTTCCCCAGGGCAGGGCAGCCTAGTTGCTGGGTAGTGATGCTGTATGTGGGGGTGGGGTCCAAGAGGGAACAATGGCTCTTGCTCCGCTCTCTCTCAGATTCCAGGCCCTTCTGCTGCTTCCCCTTTGCCTGGATTATCTGCATGCGAATGTGGGACCACCTGGTCAGCCAGCTGCCTTGTGCGGCCTCACTGGGTCTGCACCGTTGCCTGGGATGTGCTAGCTGCCACCTGTACGCCAGGGATCTGCCAGCCTCTGCTGCCTGCATGGCAGGGTCCGCCAACCTCCACTTTTTCCTGCTGCAACTCTGCCCCTCTTACCAGTCTGGATGAATGGTTGTTGGACTTCTGTACCGTTCAATTTTCTATCAGTTCTGATTGTTTTCTTGTTTCTAAATCTTTGTTGTCCTTAATTTTGGTTGTGCAAGGAGTCACAGTGTGTCCACCTACGCCTCCATCTTGGCGGGAAGCCTTCTTCTTTTTCTTTTTCTTTTTTTTTTAAGACATAATGCTATTGCGCTTAGACTGTGTACATGTATATCCGTCCATATTTTTTTACCTGGAAGGGTACACAAGATAAGAGTACCTGTCTTTGAGGGGAGGGGTTAAAGACTAAGTGGGTCATGATTACTGTAATTTCTTTTTTAATTTAATTTTAATCCTCACCTGAGGATATGCTTATTGATTTGAGAGAGAGAAAGAAACATGAATGTGAGAGAAACATCGATTGCTTCCCAAATGCGCCCTAATGGGGAATGGAGCCACAACGTAGTTATGTACCCTGTTGGGGAATCAAACTCGCAACCATTTTACGGGACAACGCTCCAGGCAACTGAGCTACCCAGCCAGGGCTGTAGTTTTATTTTTGTTTTTTTGAACCATGAGGGTTTTTGTAAACTCCTTGACCATTTATCATTTTGTTTTTTAGGTTAAAAAATATATACATATATGTGAGAAAAATGACAACAGTGCAAAAAAGCAGACACTGAAAAGTCTCCCTGTCTAGATCCCAACCTCACAATCCGACAGTTCCCTTTCCCAGAGGTAGATTCTGTTACCGTTTTGTATGTGTGTTCTTTCAGAAATATTCTTCACTTTCATGAGCACTGTACTTCTACTTCCACTCAATATTAGTATTCTATGCCTACTCTTCTGTACTGTTATTTTCCCCCAACAGTACCTCTTAGAGGTTGATCTTTATCAGAAAAAGTAGATCTAGCCCATTCTTCCCTCCACCATCATTTTACAATGTAACTTTGGAAACATACACAAAATTGGAGAGATTATTTAATGAAGTTCCGTGTTCCATCACCCCAGAAAGTTCCCTTGTCCCCTTTTGCAGTCAGTCCATACCTCCTGCCATAGGCAACCAGGGTTCTGATTTCTATTAACATAAATTAACGACCTGGTTTTGAACTTTATGTAAATGGAATCATATAGTATTTATCACTGAGTCTCACTTCTTTCAGCATAATGTTTTTGAGATTCATTAATGTTATTGAATGTGTCAGTATTTTTTTTTTCCTTGAGAAATATTTTAGTTTATGGATATACCACAGTGTTTATCCATTCTACTGATGGACATTCGGGTGGTTTCCAGTTTGGAGGTATTATGAATAAGGCTTCCATGAACAGTCTTAGTGTAAGTATTTTGTGGATATAGGTTTGCATATCCATAGCTAAATACCCAGGAATGGAATTGGTAGAGTGTAGGGTAGTGAAATATATGAACGTAAGACTTTATAAGAATCTGCCACTTTCCAAAGCTTATGTAGTTTTAAACTTCTGCCAGTAATGATACGAGTTCCAGTTCTACATCCTCAACATTTGGTGTTGTCAGTGTACTCCATTCCTTTTATTCTTATTTTTGAAAAGATTTGATTGATTGATTGATTGGTTTCTCCATTTAAATTTCAGAAACAGCTTATCTAATTAAAAATTTTATTAATCTTGTCTTATCAAATTTACATAACTAGGGAAAATTAAGTCTGCTTATTCCAGAACAGTATGTATTACTATTCAAGTCTTCTCTGTGTCTGCAGGTAGTGTTTTAGTATTTTCATCATATAGATTTTATATATATATATATGTATATATTTTTTTTTTTTTACTGAATTTGATCCTTTAGATAATCTCTTTGTTTTCATAGACTCATTATATTTTCTGGTTGAGTCTATGTAGGAATACTCTTAATTTTTTAAAATTTATTTTATGCCATGTGACTTTGCTTGATTTTAGTGGTTCTGCTTATAGTAACTCACTTGATTTTTTTCCAATGATAAAATAGTGATTAAAAAAATAATTTTATTTCTCCATCCTTCCTAATTTCTTATGATTTCCAAGTGTTACTTAAATTCAAAAATTATATCAACCACATAAAAGAATGCTATAGATCCTAAAATATATCAATATGGAAAATATCTCCAAGAAATATTGTTAAATAAAAAAGTAAGCAGAAGAACAATATATATAGTCTGATTCTATTTACTAAAACAAAAAATACTTTAAAATTAAAACAAAGAAACAAAATATTCTTCTTGCACCTTTGCACTTTAGGGTTGCTCCTGGTGTGAAGTAATCACATACCCTGTAGGCCAATGGTCTTGTTTCATTTCCCATAGCTTCTTGCCAGTAGTACCCAGGTTTCTTTCAGATGGATTATGGTTCTTTGATAAAACAATTCAGCAAAATAATAAACAGGTTGGGACAAAAGTAGGTTTACAGTTGTCTGTATGGAAAAGAATACCATAATTAACAAGTAATAATACAAGAATAAGCTGTGTTTCATATACTCAAAACTATAAGCCTATTTTTGTCCCACCCTGTATATTCAGTACATAGAATAAATTACATGGCTTGATATGATGTAGTTGATAAATAAGCTTTTTTTGGAAGATACATTGGGAACTTCCGGTCAAGATGGAGGCGTAGATGGACACAATGCACCTCCTCTCACAACCAAAATTAAGGACAACAAAAATTTAGAACCAAGAAAACATCCAGAATAGATAGAAAATTGAATTCTATGGAAGTCTGACAACAATTCGCCCAGACTGGTGAGAGGGGCGGAGTCGGCAGCTGGAGGAGAGGGATCTCAGTAGGAAAAAGCAGTGGCTGGTGGTCCCTGACGCGCAGGCGGCGGTTGGCACACCCCAGGCACTGTTACCAGCACAGGGAGGCAAGGAGCAGACCCAGCAAGGCGCACAAGGCAGCTGACTGCGGTCGCACATTTGCGCACAGATAAACCAGGTGAAAACGGGCAGCGAGACAGACTGTGCAATCCAGGGCCCCAGCGCTGGGAAATAAAGCCTAAAAGCGCTGATTGAAAACACGTGTGGAGGTGAGGTGCCGAGGTGCCCGGAGAGACTCCCAGCATCACCAGAGGGGACTGAAATCAGAGCGGGGGGGGGGGGGCAGGGGAGGGCGTGAGAGAGAGAGGAGCAAGCACCATTGTTCCCTCTCAGACCACACCCCCACATACAGCGTCACAACACTGCGACTGGGTTGCCCGGTCCTGGGGAACACCTAAGCCTCCGCCCCTCATACATAACAGGTGTAACCAGACCCAAATAAAAAAGGGGGGGAAATGGCTCAAATGAAAGAACAGATCAAACCACCAGAGCCAATACTTTTAAGCAACCAGGAGATTGCCAACCTATCAGTTGCGCAGTTCAAAGCACTGGTGATCAGGATGCTCACAGAATTGGTTGCTTTTGCTCACAAATTAGATGAACAAATGAAGGCTACGCTAAGAGAAATGAAGGAAAATGCACAGGGAACCAGTAGTGATGGAAAGAGAACTGGGACTCAAATCAACAGTGTGGACCAGAAGGAAGAAAGAAACAACCAAAGAGAAAAGAAGGAAGAAACAAGAATTCAAAAAAGTGAGGAGAGGCTTAGGAACCTCCAGGGTATCTTTAAACGTCCCAACATCCGAATTATAGGGGTACCAGAAAGGGAAGAAGAAGAGCAACAAGTGGAAAAGTTATTTGAGCAAATCATAAAGGAGAAGTTCCCCAATCTGGCAAAGGAAATAGACGTCCAGGAGGTTCAGGAAGCTCAGAGAGTCCCAAAGAAGTTGGACCCAAGGAGGAATACACCAAGGCACATCATAATTACATTAGCCAAGATTGAAAAGAAGGAGAGAATTCTAGAAGCAGCTAGAGATAAGCGGATAGTAACTTACAAAGGCGATCCCATCAGACTGTCAACTGATTTCTCAAAAGAGACCTTACAGACAAAAAGGGGCTGGAAAGAAGTATTCCAAGTCATGAAAGTCAAAGACCTACATCCAAGATTGCTCTATCCAGCAAAGCTTTCATTTAGAATGGAAGGGAAAATAAAGTGCTTCTCAGATAAGGTCAAGTTAAAGGAGTTCATCATCACCAAGCCCTTATTATATGAAATGTTAAAGGGACTTATCTAAGAAAAAGAAAATTAAAAAAATATGAACAGTAAGCTCACAGCAAAGACAGCAAACTCACAGATATTAAAAACCACACCTAAAACAGAAGCAAACTAAGCAAACAGCTAGAATGGGAACAGAAACACAGAAATGGAGATCACATGGAGGGTTAGCAACAGGGGAGTGGGAAGAGGAGAGGCAGGGAAAAGGTACAGAGAATAAGTATCATAGATGGTGGGTAGAAAATAGGGGTTGGGCAAGGATAGTGTGGGAAATGTAGAAGCTAAAGAACTTATGACATATGGACATGAACTAAAGGGGGGGAATATGAGTGGGAGGGGGTGTGCAGGGTGGAGGGGAATGATGAGGAAAAGTGGGACAATTGTAATAACACAATAAAATATATTTAAAAAATAAAGTTTTTTTTTTTTAATTCCAACCTCCTTTTTTTCCAAGATTTTATTTATTTACTTGATTGGTTGCCTTTCGCAGGCCCCCATCTGTGGACTTGGCCTGAGATCCAGGCATATGTGCTGACTGGGAATCGAACCGGTGACCTTTTTGTTTGTAGGCTTGTGCTCAGTCCACTGAGCCACACCAGTCAGGGCAATAAATGAGCTTTTTATTTTTGTTTGGTTTGATTTTTTTTATAGGGATTTTAAAGTAAAATCTAAGTATATGACAATAGGCAAATATTTTTAAAGTGATTTTATTTATTTATTTTTAATAAGTAGAAGGAACAAGAGAAACATTGACCAGTTGGCTCTTGCATGCCCCTGACTGGGGACTTGGAATAGGCAAATAGTTATAAAAGTATTCTCTTTGAGAGAGTAGGCAGTTATTTTAACAATTTTTGCCCTTACAGAAGAGACGCTCAAACCGTCAAGTTAAGCGAAAAAAATATACAGAGGACTTGGATATAAAAATCACAGATGATGAGGAAGAAGAAGAAGTGGATGTAACTGGTCCAATAAAAACTGAGCCCATCCTTCCTGAACCAGTGCAGGAACCCGATGGCGAAACTTTGCCTTCCATGCAGTTCTTTGTGGTAAGCTGAGAACTGAAACAGTTTGATAGGTTTGCTGGCAATCTGCTCACAGTCTCTGCTGACTGACTGCGTCTCTTGCTGCAGGAGAATCCCAGTGAAGAAGATGCAGCCATTGTGGACAAAGTGCTTTCTATGCGGATTGTGAAGAAGGAGGTGAGACCTTTATCTTCTTTTTAAAAATTAAATTTATTAGAGTGACGTTGGTTAGTGACATTGTGTAAGTTTTAGGTGTAGAATTCCATATCATTTGTATATTGCATTTCATGCTCACTACCCAACGTCTGGTTGCCTTCTGTCACTATATATTTGATCCCCTCCACCCTCTTCAACCCCCCCCCGCCTTCTCTGATAACTATCATATTGTGTCTATGACTTTGTTGCTTTCTGTTTCATATCCCACATATGAGGGAAATTATGCCCTTTTCCATCTGAAATTTTTGCCCTTTTCCATCTGACTTACTTCACTTTGGGTGATATCCTCAAGATCTGTCCGTTGTTTGTTGCATATGGAAGCCTCTCTATCTTTATGCCAGCCCCTAATGCTCCATTCACAGGCTTTATCTAATGAGCACCTTTGGATGTCAGGGTAATTGCTACCGTAGTTACGAGAGATGATGGAGGAAGGTTAAGTAGAAAATAGGGAGTGTCTCATTTCCTCTTATTTTGCTTATCTGTTTAAAATGGGTAAAGACTTATTTTCTCCTATCAGACCTTTCCTATTGAAGTATCAGGTTAGTTTTTTAATCCCTCAGTCAATAATATATTCTGGGAGCATTGGTATGAAACTCTGTGTGGTTAAAATGAAAGGTTCTTTCTTTGACAAATAAATTATTAGTAACTATAAGTCTTTTCTTTTTAGCTTCCGTCTGGACAATATACTGAAGCAGAAGAATTCTTTGTCAAGTACAAGAACTAGTATGTGATCTGTGCAAAAAGCTTTTCACCCCAAACTCCACAGGGTTGTAAAAAGTTCTCCTGTATAGTCTATCCTGGGTGGGAATGTGTCCTTTTTATAGTTTAAGCCCAAATTGTTGTTTTCAGTGAGGAAAATGTCTATTCAGAGAGGTTCAGGAACTGACGTGGCCATCACCTGTTTCCTGCAGGAAAGTGGGGTGAGGGTGGTTTCTGATAAAATCCTTTGTAATCCTCTGTACCTTAGCCTAACATTAAGACCTTGATACTCAAAGTATTATCATTGGGCCAACAGAGTTAGCATCATTTGGGTGCTAATGTGAACTTTTTTTAAAAAAGATTTTATTATTTTTTAGAGAGGGGGGGAAGGGAGGGAGATAGAGGGAGAGAAACATCAATGTGCGAGAGAAATATTGCTTGGGTTGCCTCTTGCATACCTCCAGCTGGGGACCTGGCTATATTCTGACCCAGAAACAAACTGGCAGCCTTAAGCCCACTCCAGACCAGGTGGTTTGTGTGCAAATTCAAGTTTAAGAATCACTAATTGAAGAGATTATGTCCCCATTTAAGCATGTAGGCATTATGTCTGCTTCTGGCTAATCCCCATACCTCAAACACTAGCCCCCCAGTCCCCTTCCCTACACCATAATTGACTGTTTTCATCCCTTTCAGCTCCTATCTGCACTGTGAATGGGCTACCATCTCCCAACTGGAGAAAGATAAGAGAATCCATCAAAAACTAAAGCGATTCAAAACCAAAATGGCTCAGATGAGACACTTCTTCCATGAGGTAATTAGGAATAGCTATTGCCTGTCTTATTTCATAGAAACATAAATTACTGGGGTTATCAGCCTTTTCCGATTCTTCAAAAGAGTTACAGTTGTTTTGTATACATGGGTATATACACTGGACATTGGACTTTTCTTTATCGCCCCATGCTTAGTTTTGCCAGGTCTAAATACAGTCTTTTTAAAATAAATCATAGTGTATTTTGATACTCACTTGCTCAGTATTCATGAAGTGTTTTCACAGTGGATGACATCCCAGCCTCCGGTCCACTTGAGGCATTCTTCTTGTAATGTCACTTTTTAGCAGCCCTGATGGTGTCTGTAGCTGTAAGCAACCATATCATTGAGAGACTGCATTTATTTTCTCAAATTTCTAACCCAGCATAACTAGAAGTGGTGTTAAATGAACTTTAATTTCTTATATCTAATATTACGGCTAAACACTAGTGCATGCGTAAGGGTCTCTCGGATCATATTAGCTCTCCATTTTGCTTTGAAGGCTTCCACCTTCATGTACTTCAGGAGTGCTAAGTGCCCAGAGAAGAAGGATTATTTTTCAAAGCTGCTTAGAGGTAAAGGGAAAAGGTCTAGTAAAAAAGATTGAGAGATGTAATAATGTGTAACTTCTGCAAAATAACAGTTGTGGCTGAAAACACCTGATGAAGTTACCTTCATACAACCAGGTTTGCCCATAAGTGAATTATTTTCCACCTTTCCTGGAGAAGGCAAGTAGGACCATGCAGACTTTATAGTTTCATTCCTATGAAAATAATGACAGTTGGGGTGCATTTTTTCATCTGTGTTCTTTCAAGGCCCGATTTGTGAAATGCACCGTGAAACTGTAATTGCATTCCTGCTGCTGTTAGGTGTGCAATTTGTGACCATTGAACTAATCTCTACTAATTCATACGTCATTTATTTTTTTAAATGACTGGGGGAAACCACTACCTTTTAAATTAATTAATTTATTTTTAATCCTCACCTGAGGATATGTTTGTTGATTTTGGGGGGGCCGAGACAGAGAGAGAAACGGAAACATTGATCAGTTGCCTCTCGTACACGCCCCCACAGGGATTGAACCCGCAGCCCAGGTATATAGCCTGACTGGGAATCTGTTCCACAACCTTTTGGTGTATGTGATGATGTTCCAAACAACTGAGCCAGCTGGCCAGAGACTCGTGTCATTTAAATCTGCCTTTATAAATAGACATTTAACCAAATTAATTATTCATTTATTCATTATGTGTTAGGTGTTAGTCACTGTGGCTAACAAACTAGGTAAGGTCCATGTTTGCATGTACCTCACTGTCTATGGAAGGTGATTAAAAAACAGTTCAAATTGTGATAAGTGCCAGAAATGAAGAGGTGACGAAATGGAGATAGTGTGTATTTACAGTTAGTTCTTAGGAAAGTTTGAGTGTGAAACAGAACAAAAACTAGGGGGCAGGGTATAGAATCAAGAGAGCTCTTTTTAAAATGTGAAATAGAGTGTATTTGTACGTTTATGGGAATGATACAGTAGAGAAGGATTCCTAAAAAGGGGAGGAGGGATGGTATCCAGAGCATAGATGGAGTTAATGGTCTGTGTCAGGGGGAAGAGACACTTTCTCTGGTAACAGGCAAGGTGCATGCCGATTCAGATAGGTCTGTAGGGTTTGATATTATGAAAATGTGGAACTTTCTTCTGATGGTTTCTGGTTTCTTGGTAAATAGAGTCATCAAATAGTGCTCTTTTGATCTTACTGTTGTGTTTCATAATCCCTGTAGGATGAAGAGCCCTTCAACCCAGACTACGTGGAGGTGGACAGGATATTGGATGAGTCTCACAGTATTGACAAGGACAACGGGGAGGTGAGTTGGGTCGTGGAGAAACATGAAAGGCCTCTACAGATTTCTGCTGGTCTGCTTGCCCTTCCTTTATTTTTCAGGTATGGCTGAAAAATCCCTAGGATGGAAAAGGTATTTTTAAATTTTTCTGAGGTTATTCTTAGAGTGATACTGGAAAGGTAAAGGAGTAAGGAGAGTGTCCCATAAAATTAGACGTATAGGAGCTATACGTTTATGAGCATTGGGAGTTACGTTTGCAAGTGCGCATTCACCTTGGTCTCATTTTCTCTCAGATTTTATATGAGAAACCTTGACATTCACTTGGAAGTGAGAAGTGGGGCCGGGGGAGGGGAATACTTCACAAATATCTAAATTTATGAATATAAAAATACTTGTACCAACACATAGCTTTCTCTATGTTGTTGAGAGTTATTTATTTCCTGAACTTAACATCAGTTAAAAGCATTTTCATTTATTATTAAAATAGATCTACTGCATTTAAATCTGTTCTTTTAAATAGATAGGTCTCAGTGCCATAGATGTCAGATTCACCAGGTCTAGGATTGGGGTACAGAGATCTGTATTTTTAAGTTGGTTTGCCAATGAGTTCTTACATATGCTGGATTTGGGAATCACTGCATTAAAGTTTTCTTAGATTGGGAGCAGATTTAAATATTCTAAAACACTTAATACAGTTTGGTTGTGTGGTTTTTTTTTTTTTTTTTTTTTTTTAAGATTTTATTTATTTATTTTTAGAGAGAGAGGAAGGGAGGGAGAAAGAGAGAGCGAAACATCAAAGTGTGGCTGCCTCTCCCATGGCCCCCAGTGGGGACCTGGCCCGACCCAGGCGTGTGCCCTGACTGGGAATCGAACTGGCGACCCTTTGGTTCGCAGCCTGTGCTCAATCCACTGAGCTACACCAGCCAGGCCTGTTCATACAGTTTCTTAAATCGCTTCTTTTACTTTCCAAGTAGCAGCCACATAAATCTAAGCCACCAGTGAATTCAACATTCTCTCCTTTGGTAAATTTACTTCAAATTCACGTAGGCTGTGAATTAAAGAAATGGTTAGACTAACCATTTTTTATAACTCTTTATATTCTTTTCACTTTAAGTAGTTGTTGATTTAGCTTTGCAGGGTCATATTTCATAAAAATTTTTAGTCACTTCTGACATTCACTACTTAAGCAGTGACGAGCAGAAAACAACAATCTTACTAAGATGTCAGTGCTCAGTGGTGACCTGGGCTCACTCGAGAGCTAAGTGACTTGCCCTCATGCATCATCCTGAAGGACCTGAGAGTTAGAGCCTTCCCTCTGTGAAACCCAAAGTCTAGTTAAAAGCCTGCAGGTCACTCAGATAGAACCTTAGATGTCCAGAGCCTATTACAATTCAATATGTCTTCAAATGCTAATGAGCAGGCCTCAGATATCATATATTCTGCCTTTTGGGTTAGGTGTGGGAGTTGTTATTTTTATTTGTCAGAGGTTAGTGGGCAGTTGGACCAGTTATCAGTCAGAACAGGTTATTTAGTGTTGTTGTTATTTTAAGGATTTCAGCCTTCTCGGCCTTGTTCTCTGCCACCATGGGCGTTTGATTAGGTCCCTGGGTAAAGTATTGCAATAGGCATGACATGAAAATGTTTTAATATGCAGATACTGAAATTTATGCTCCCAACATTGAATAATAACATTGTGTGTGTACATTTTTTCCTTCTATAAATTTAATTTATCATCCTTTTTAACATCTGATAGTGGAAATAATAATTATAATAAACATTAAAGTCTATGGAAAAGTAAGTTATGTTGGAAATGTGTGACCTGGACAAATGGCTTTACATGGAAAATGACATGTGTCACTACAATAAAGAAAAATGTACAGGTGCAGTTATTAGATTATTCCTAGGGATCCTTGATCTGTGATTGTGAAAACTTCCTGCTGGCTGTTCTATAAATTTATAATTAGAGGCTTCTGTTGATTACACTAGGCCCAATCTAATCCCTTTTGATTCCTAGCAGCCAAAAATGGAAATGCAGTTTATGAAGTGGTCGCTATGAGTGGAAAGAACAGAAGCCATTTACCGCTGGTCACTGCCCCCTCCCTTGCAGTGGCTTGCCTGCGTAGAGCATAATTCTGTAGTTGGAGCTTCAGCATTTCTGCTTTTTCTTCACTCTTATTACCTCTTTTCAGTTAAACCTCTCATAGTTATCTCCTGGCTTTCTGAGGCTCTCAAGGAAATCCACCCTCCTTTCACTGCTCTTTGCAGTAGCATCTGTACTCAGAGCTCTAAGAACTCAGAAGCCGGGTGATTGCACCCTTCTCTGATCCTATGAGTTTAACCTGTTCCCTGCTTGTAAAAGTAGTGTGGTTTCTACTCTTACCAAATTTAGTGCTAGAGGAATAGTATGGAACAGAGTCATATCTTTTAATTTCAACTTAATTCAACACAATTAGGAAAATAATTTTTTTCTCATCTGTTTGGTTGATGAGCATGTGCTTACTATTCTAGAAACTACTGGGCAGAAATTTTACTTTCAGAACAAAGTCTAATAATTTGCCTGGAAGAATGATAAAAGCCATATTGCGTCAGCAGGTAAGCCTATGGTTGGAGTTTTCAGCCTGACTTTTTCTGCACCTTTTTTAGGTATTGACATTTTGTGATCTGATTCTGCAGTCAGATTCTTAACCTTTTACCATAGGAGATAACACAGAATCAGTGCGTAAAGGCTTTGGCTTCTTCTTTCCTAGCCTGTAATTTACTACCTGGTGAAATGGTGCTCCCTGCCCTATGAGGATAGCACGTGGGAACTGAAAGAGGATGTTGATGAGGGCAAGATTCGAGAATTTAAACGGATCCAGTCGAGGCACCCAGAACTCAAAAGAGTGGTGAGTACATTCGCATTTAGAGTTTAAAGTCCATGTAGGCGGTGACTTAATTTTTCCCCTATAGAAGTTTATGTTTTTTAACTTTTTATTAAGGAATTTTCAAACATATACAAAAGTTGAAAAAATAGTATAATGTACCCATCACCTCACTTCAGTAATAACAAATAGCCAGTCTTTTTTTTAATTGTATTTTTTCCATTACCATTTATTCCCGCTACACCCTCTGCAGCTTCCACCCACTCCCTCCCCCTGCTGTCACTGCCTTCTTGTCTGTGGGCACAGCCAGTCTTGTTTCGTGCACTTCTCTACCTGCTCACTTCCATTCCCTAATCATTTTAATACAAATCCCAGCTTTATTTTATTTGTAAATATTTTGGTATTTATACCTAAAGATTATTAATACCATTATTATACCTGAAAAAAATTAAGCATCCCTAAATATTATCAAAAAACTGAATTACTGTATGTGTTTCCCTGATTCTCTTCTAATTTTTCTTAAATTGTTTGAGTTGGATTCTAGTAAACCATAGAAATGATCCCTGAAAGTATAGTCTCTGAGTTGGATTCTAGATAAGGCCCATATATCATTAGTTAATATGTCTCAGATTTCTTTTAATTATAGTTTTCTCTGGCTTCCTTTCTCTCCTTTACCATTTTTCTCTGGAAGAAACCAGGTCATTTGTTTTCTAGGGTGTTCCGTAGTCTGAAGTTTGCCAATTTGCATTCCTCTTGGAACCTCTCCACACGTTTTCCGTCCCTTGTGTTCCATATGACAGTTACATGTAGGGCAGCCCTGCTCATTGGAACATTGTCTCGCTCTGCTGTCCCTTGTTGTGGCCACTGGCCACATTTCAGATGCTCAACAGTTACATGTGGCTCGTAGTGAAGCATGTGTTGAGGACCGTTCCGGTAGATATTACTGATCTAGAGGCTTGATCAGATGGGAGAGGGAAGCCACTAAATCTGCTTCATAGGTGCTTCTTCTAAGTTGTCTTTTGTGATATTATCAGCCATTTATCATCATTGCCTAGATCTGTGTAAGGGCTTTTAAATGGTGATACTTTAATTCTATCATCCTTCATTTATTAGTCAAAATCTTCTATAAAAAGGAAGATGTTTCACCTACTGTTTGATTATCCTAAGGTATAGATTTTATAGGAAAGGAGGAAAAATACTTTATTCTTCTCTTTTTTTCCTAGTTTTCAAAATAATGAAGTACTTTCCTAGCATCTTCCAAAAGTGACCAGTGGACTTTCTCTCTCTTTTTTTTAAAGTGCATTATGAACTCATGAATTTGAATATATTTAACATGTTTTAGTCCAAGAAATAATGGTTTTGAGTTGGCTACTTTACTAGAACTACCTAGTAAGTTTGCCTGATTTTGTTAACATCTCCACCCCATTTATTCATATTTCTTATTTTCAAGAATCGTCCGCAGGCAAGTGCCTGGAAGAAGTTGGAGCTGTCACATGAGTATAAAAACAGAAACCAGTTACGGGAATATCAGTTGGAAGGGGTCAATTGGCTGCTCTTTAATTGGTATAACAGGTAAAGAAAAGAGTGGGCCTATAGATGGAGCCTTAGTCTGGGATTATTTTTAGTTTCTCATTAAATAGGGTTTTTTTTCATCATACTTTTAAAAAGATAGTTTTTGACATGCTTTTCATTTTTCATGTTGAATTTGCAGGCAGAATTGCATCCTGGCTGATGAGATGGGATTGGGCAAAACTATTCAGTCCATTGCCTTCTTGCAGGAGGTATATAACGTAGGCATTCATGGTCCCTTCCTTGTCATTGCCCCACTGTCCACAATTACTAACTGGGAGCGGGAATTCAATACATGGACAGAGATGAACACTATTGTGTACCATGGCAGTCTGGCCAGCCGGCAGATGATTCAGCAATATGAAATGTACTGCAAAGATTCACGGGTGAGTTGTATTTCATAGAAATGTTACAGTTTAGAGACAGCAGGCCAAAGTACCTGGTATTTTAGAGGCTTTAATATAAAAAAAGACTTGTAGTGGCTCTCTCATGTAAGGCATTTTTGTCTAGATTCTGCAGGGCATTTTTTTGACTTTGCTATTTTGATCCAGTGGACAATTTGAATCAGTGGAAGTTTTGACTTTATGAATACATACATTTGAAATAGAATTTTGCCAGATTTGATACAATTTCATCAAAAAGTATTTTCCAGAATGAAATTTATTTAGCCACTTTAATTCCTTGATCCATACGATGATGGACTTAAACTGTTTCCTCTCCTTTCTTTTTTTCTTTTCTTTTTTTTGAAAGTCTATTAAAATTTTAATAGTTCCTTTTTTATGTAAATCTGAAAATAAAAATTTTTAATTATCCATCCTTTTTAACCTTGGATTTTGCAAATTGTTTTTCTGCCATTAGTTTTCTGTGATTTTTGGTTGTGCGCATCTAAATTTATTCAAGTTATATTTTGTAGCCCTTCGTTTTATTGAGATGATTAAATTCTTCTGTCCACTTTTAGACTATAATCGGTGCTATCACGTACTGTGTCAGTGATTTTTCACTTTGAGTTTTGCCTTGATGTTTTATCGATGCCTAGCATTTGTGGATTTCACAGTCAAACAACAAAAGATCTAGGGCTAAGGTACAAGAGCTGCACATGCCATAGTTGAAAATGTCCAGCTTCATTCGTTGAGGTCTATCATTTCTCCAAGAAGCTAAATATGTTGAGGAGTCAATATATCTTACACTGAGTGATTTGGCACTGTTTATCAGAAAGATAAGCAGCAGCAGAAGAGGGTGCTGGTGCAATTTGTATTTCCTAGTAAACCTTCCTGGATATAGAAAAGGCAATGTGTAATTCAGAAGAGCTTCTTTTTTTCTTTCCTTTTTTTAATTTTTAGTTCAAGTTTAATAGAAACAGAAGAGCTTATTTAGGTACATTTTAGGCCTTTTCTGACTTTACTACCATCATGCCCAGGGGCGCCTCATCCCAGGCGCGTACAAGTTTGATGCCCTGATCACCACTTTTGAGATGATATTGTCAGACTGTCCGGAACTTCGTGAGATTGAATGGCGCTGTGTTATCATTGATGAGGCCCATCGACTAAAGAACCGTAATTGCAAGCTGCTTGATAGTCTCAAGCACATGGACCTGGTGAGTTCCTCACACTGGCTTGTGGGTAGAAATACCTGAAATAAAAATAAGCCTAATTTTCTGTGAAATTACTATACTCCTAATTCAGCAGAAAATATAAAGGAATGAGAAATTGATATTGGGTGGTGGGTATGGTTTGTGGGAATGTTAGCCTGAAAGTCATGAAAATTGTAGGATTGGAAGGCAACTGTAGGTTAGTGGTTCTCAAGCAGGTGGAAAGGTGGGATACTGTTTTAGTTACTAAAACAACTATGTTTTTTGTGATACTGTAGCTCAGCAACCTGGGCTGGGCTCAACTAGGTCATCATTTTGGTGGTCTTGTCTGGAGTCGTTAATGCAGCTGCAGGTAGCAGTTGGTGCTGGTCGTTGGCTGGAGCACCTGGCTCATTTTCCACATGGCCTATTATCATCCAGTTGGCCAGGTTTTACTGCTTTAATTGGTTGAATCAGGGCAGTGTTCCAGGAAGGTAAAGGCAGAAGCTGCAGTGCCTTTGAGGTGTAAGCTCTGAAACTTACACAGTATCGCACTGCTACACAGAGCAAGTTACAAGGCAAGCCCAGATTTGAGGGGTGAACCTTGATAGAAGGAGCTACAAGAATTAATGGCGTATTTAATCCAGCACAGGTACCTTCCCTAGAGGGGGACATTAGTATATCTGGGGAGTTGAGTGTGGAGAGGCATAATGTAGTTGAAAAAAGACATAGTCTCATATTCTGAATATGTCTTTATTTGTTTATAATTTATAATATTCAAGTTAATTCAATATGTTAAATAACATCAAAGGTTTTCTTGAATGTTTTATGTTTATTGAAAGAACAAGCAAGGTAAAGAAAAGTTAAGACAATAATCTGGTCCATTCCTGTAATTTCACGGATAAAGAAAACCCGAAAAGTCCTTTGTGATTTTTGAGTCTTCTCCGTCTTCTGTTTTCTCCATTTCTAGGAACACAAAGTGCTACTCACAGGAACACCATTGCAAAATACTGTGGAGGAGCTGTTCAGTTTGCTTCATTTCTTGGAACCATCACAGTTTCCCTCAGAATCAGAGTTCCTCAAGGACTTTGGGGATCTCAAGACAGAGGAACAGGTAGGAAAACCTGTATCTGATGAGGGGCTAACCCCAGACAAAAAGCGTAGTTTGTACAAGATGGGTGTCTATTGCCATAGGCATCAAGGGCTCTTCTGATCTCCTTATAACCTGTGCCTACATCATTTGTGGCATTGTCCAAATCTGTATTTTTCAGACAGTGGAAAACTCATATTTCTCAGTGTTTCCACATAATGTTAGAATGTTTGTCCTCATGTTATTGATTTCTTCCTGTTTTAGGTTCAAAAGCTACAGGCCATTCTCAAGCCAATGATGCTGAGAAGACTGAAAGAGGATGTTGAAAAAAACCTGGCACCCAAACAGGAAACTATTATTGAAGTAGAACTGACCAACATCCAGAAGAAATACTACCGGGCTATTTTGGAGAAGAATTTCTCCTTTCTTTCCAAAGGGGCAGGTCATACGAACATGCCTAACCTACTCAATACAATGATGGAGTTGCGTAAATGCTGCAACCACCCATATCTCATCAATGGTGAGGAAATTTCTGGAAAATACCTGCCATTTCTATATTAGCTTTTTACTTTCTAAATTATATTTCCCAGGAACAATGGATGCTTTGATGGATTCAGCCTGATTTAGGAGTGGAGGGGAGTTTTCCTTTTGAAACAACTCTTACGTGAAATATTTTTCTCTAGTTCTTTCTACCCTCTTGATCCTGCCTAATCTCCAAAATTAAGTAGGATTTGCTGTTTCTGAATTTCATGAATAACCAACCACTCAAGTCATCTTGTTCTCTGGATAAATGTCCTTACTGGTACTCCCATTTTGCTGTTTTTGTTTTGGATGCCAGTGGGGTAGTAATAGTGGTTTGCATGTCTTCATCCACGCATTTACGTATTTTTTTACCCTATTAATAATTTTAATCCTTGTTTGAAATATTTTGTATAACAGTTGAAGATGATTTAGGATTTTTGGGGTGCTGAATTCTGTGTGTGTCATATGTTGATCTCAGGTCAGATTTCTCTTTGCTTCCTTATCCTAGTTAAATAACATACGGCCTTTGTATGTTTTTCTGGATCTCACCATCAAATTTGATTTTTCTATTGACAGGTGCAGAAGAAAAAATCCTAACAGAATTTCGAGAAGCTTGCCATATTATACCTCATGACTTCCACTTGCAGGCCATGGTTCGTTCAGCTGGCAAATTGGTTCTTATTGACAAGTTACTTCCAAAACTTAAAGCTGGTGGCCATAAGGTTCTGATCTTCTCTCAGATGGTACGCTGCCTAGATATCCTGGAGGATTATCTAATCCAGAGGAGGTAAGCAAAGAGTCATCCCTTGCTTTCTGTTTACTGTATCCACACAAGGCTGCAAAAAAGTAGGAACATTTAGTTTCGATCAGTACTGGGATAAGAGAAGTATTTAAGACTCTGATTGTCAACTTTCTGTTAATGTTTTGGTCAGATAAAGATAGGGAGGTACTGGTATTGATCGTAGCCTGCTGTTCTGCTCTGTGTTTCTGCTGAGTCAGTTAAGATTTTTTTCTGTGACTCCCGCACAGGTACCTATATGAGCGCATTGATGGGCGAGTTAGAGGTAACCTTCGACAGGCAGCCATCGACCGCTTCAGCAAGCCTGACTCAGACCGCTTTGTCTTCTTGCTCTGCACCCGGGCTGGTGGACTTGGCATTAATCTCACAGCTGCTGATACCTGCATCATCTTTGATTCAGACTGGAATCCACAAAATGACCTTCAGGTAAAGGAAATCATTGCCTTAGGGACTAACTACCTAACCTGGGAGGTTTTTCAACAGGATCAGGATCTCTTTGAAAGACTTGTCCTTTAGAGAGTATGGAATTGTTTACTTGGTTAAAGGTGGCAGTCTAGGTCAGCAGTCAGCAAGCTTTCTTGCAAGGACCAGATGCTAAATGTTTGAGGCTTTGCGGAGCATATACTGTCTGTTGTAACTACTCACCTCTGCTCTTACAGCACAAAAACAGCCATAGACAATATATAAATGGATATAAATGAATGGGTAGGGCTATGTTCCACTAAAACTTCACTCACAGAAACAGGTGGTCATGCAGACCAGTTTGCTAACCCCGGTTTGTGTGGTGGGGTAATTATTTTATCTTGAAATTGACTTTGCTTTTGAGTTGATCTCATAGAAGCTTTATAGATGTGAAATTGGTATTTTGAGATTCCCCCTCCCTCCTCATCACCCCAATTTTATGTTATTTTTGCCCTTTCCTTCCATTGTTTTACAACCAGGCCCAGGCACGTTGTCATCGAATTGGGCAGAGCAAAGCTGTGAAAGTTTACCGCCTCATCACTCGGAATTCCTATGAGAGAGAGATGTTTGATAAGGCTAGCCTCAAGTTGGGGCTCGATAAAGCCGTGCTTCAGTCCATGAGCGGTCGGGATGGCAACATCACTGGCGTGAGTCCTCTTAGTCGGTTGCTAATGTCTGTAACAGATCGTAGGGATAGGTGGAGACAAAAACTCTTTTTGTACTAGAATGTGACCTCCATATTTTGAGTCTCAATTTTTACCTCTTAAAATATAGGAAACTAAAATGTGATCTGGTTAGATTAATAATTTCGGTAGTCTTTTCATCTTGCTATTGGATTTTGTAGATCCAGCAATTCTCCAAGAAAGAAATTGAAGATCTCTTACGAAAGGGAGCTTATGCGGCCATAATGGAGGAAGATGATGAGGGTTCCAAATTTTGTGAAGAAGACATTGACCAGATCCTGTTAAGACGAACCACAACCATCACCATTGAGTCTGAAGGGAAGGGTTCTACTTTTGCCAAGGTATGTTTTCTCTGCGTGTCCGTCAGAGGCCGGAGAAGCAGAGATAGACATAGGGCTCTCTAGAACATTTATATATACATAAATTTTTAAAAAACTTTTATGAGCATTTATTTTATGGTGAACTTAGCCCTGAGCGAAAAGTTTTTGTTTCTTCAGTTTCTTCTGGGATATCTTTTTCTTCTGTACAACCTCCTCTTCTGGTTTAGGAACAGTCTGCTCTTCTTCAGTAAGGATCATCATAATATGACAGGGAGAGTTTGTGTATGGGTTAGTCCACCCATGAGCTCTCTTTAAGTTCTGCGCCGCTGTTCACCTGCATGTGCTAATGACCAGATAATCTATATCTAGACCCTTAAGTTCGACATTACACTGCATTTTTAAGCATGTGCAGCAAAAATTCAGCACTCTTTTGGGGCTACCAACCCTGTGTCCGGCCCGTTTGTTTCGCCTGGGCACGCCTACCAACTCCACCGTTGTAACAAAGGCATGGCAGACATTGCTTCTGTAGAGTGACATCTACCAGATACTTGGTGGCTTTTCAGATATGCATACCCTTGGCAGTTTGATGAGTGGTCTTAAAGTGAATGTGGAGATTTGAACCTCCGGATTTGCATGACTTTGTGGGGTTTTCTGGGTCGAGTGAACCATTTTCAGAGGTCACCATAGGCTGCTTTTGGGAAGAGCTAAATAGTTTCCTTTTTTTATAAAGTAATTACTGTTTTCTCTCGCTCAAAACAGTGGTATAGTCAACTTTACTCTGTTCCTTTGTTCCTCCCTAGGCAAGCTTTGTTGCTTCTGAAAATAGGACAGATATTTCTCTGGATGACCCCAACTTTTGGCAAAAGTGGGCCAAAAAGGCTGACCTCGATATGGACCTACTCAATAGCAAGGTGAGCTTCCTTTTCCTATAGGGAAGAAATAGTGCAAAAGGCACAGTGCTCTCAGGAATCTTTATAGCTGCTCTGATTCTTAGATGCTGACCTTGATCTATGATGGTGCATTATACGTAAGGGCCATTGTAAAAACTACCTAGTAGGCCCCAGAAAACTGCTTAGCTATCTGCCACTTAATTTTGCTTCTTGAGTTCTTATATTATTTTGTATGTCCTAAAAAAATACGTATCTCTCTCTGAGTATCTACAGATGTTACATCCAAGCCTATTTCAATCTATGATTGTCTCAGTGCCCTTCTCATGATCATATTATAGAGTTACTTCTTCTGTTCTCTGCATAGAATAACTTGGTGATTGACACACCTAGAGTACGAAAACAGACTCGCCACTTCAGCACTCTGAAAGATGACGACTTGGTGGAATTCTCTGATTTGGAAAGTGAAGACGACGAGCGGCCACGCTCTCGCCGGCATGACCGTCATCATACCTATGGGCGAACTGACTGCTTTCGGGTGGAAAAGCACCTGCTGGTATATGGGTAAGAACCCACCTTGCCATCGGAGGTTGTGCGTCTTCATCCTGATAGACACTGTGTTTGCCTTTCAGATTGGAGATTTCAAAGAGGGGGATAATGGGAAAAACTTTATTCCATTATTTTGTTACCATGTTTTCCCAAGATCTTTTTGCCTTCTACCTTTTGGGAGATGTGATTCTGGGTGACTGGGGAATGTCATTGAATTAGAGTCTCGTGGAATGTATTAATACAGTTTCCTTTCTGTTTTTCTAGTTGGGGACGATGGCGAGATATCTTGTCTCATGGACGCTTCAAGCGACGTATGACTGAACGAGATGTGGAGACAATTTGCCGAGCCATCCTTGTGTACTGTCTTCTACACTATCGTGGGGATGAAAATATCAAAGGCTTCATTTGGGACCTGATTAGCCCTGCTGAAAATGGCAAGACAAAAGAATTGCAGAATCATTCAGGTAATTATCAACTCTTTACTTCTCATCTTTCTGTAGGTTATCTAATCCTTTTCAGGTCCAAAGGGTTTTCTCAATCCAAGTCTTCAATGTCTCCCCTTCCCCAGGTCTGTCTATCCCTGTGCCCCGTGGACGCAAGGGGAAAAAAGTAAAGTCACAAAGCACTTTTGATATCCATAAGGCAGATTGGATCCGGAAATATAACCCTGATACTCTGTTCCAAGATGAAAGTTATAAGAAGCACTTGAAACATCAGTGTAATAAGTAAGGATAGAATTTAGCAAAGACTAAAGCATTTTTCACGTCAAATTGTCTACACCCTTATTGAGCCAGCTCTTCCTTTCTCCTTTGTAGGGTGCTGTTACGGGTACGAATGCTATATTATCTGAGACAGGAGGTGATTGGAGACCAGGCAGAGAAGGTGTTAGGGGGTGCCGTTGCGAGGTAAAGTTCTGGTATATTTTTCTTCGTGCCATACCTTATTGAAGAAAAGATTGCTTTGCTTATATTTTTCTACTGTTGGGTTGGCCAAAAAGTCCATTACATTTTTTCTGTAAAATAAAAAACACATTTTTTCATTTTCACCAATAATTTTATTGATTTGAATATTTTGAGTATACCAGCTATCTCCTGCTATTGGCTTCTAGTGGGTAGAGGCCAGGGGTGCTGCTAAACATCTTCCAACGCATGACTGCTTCACAGCAAAGCATTATTTGGCCAAATGTCGGTAGTACCAAGAAAGTTCGCAGAGCACTTTTGACAAGTTCAAGCAGTCACAGTACCTTCTCCATATACTGCACAAATCTTTTTATTCCTTTCAGTTGCATTTTTACCTTTCTTAAAGTAATAAAGCATAATACACCAAAAATCTTGCACATTTTCTTCCATCTTCAATATTAAAAAGGCAGAAAAATTTACTAATTTTGTTAAGTTTTTTTTTAACTATATGCTGATATGACAGCTATCAAAAATACAGTCTAACAAAATTGATTCAAATGAAGTTAAAGACAGCTAAGCACAACTAGAGTCACATACTGAAAAAATGTAACAGACTTTTTGGCCAACCCAATATCTTGGGATTACCTGATAATTAAAATTTATATACTAGGTTTTAATTCTGTACCTGATACCAGTAGAAGGAAATAGGTAGCTGCATAAGCATTTAAATTAATGATAAAAGATGACACTTGTAGTAATCTCTCCAAGAATTATCATTTTAATTTCCTATATTACTGTACTCACTCTGCCCTGTTACACTTTTTTTCCCTCTAAAGGAAAAATGTTTAATTAAAAATTCAAGATTCACATTTTGATAAATGATAATATTAAATAATCCTTCTCTTGATAAAAGTTGAACTTTTGCATTTTTTTCTATTTAACTAACTCTGCCATCTTGTTTTCTAGTCTTTTTAAATTACTCCTTCCATCCCTTTTCTTGCCTATGGTAACATTAATAGATTTCCTCCCTCACAAGTTAGGATTATTATCATTAACATTTTTAATACACCCTTTAACTTTACCAACATCTAGGTGATATTTATAATCTTCCTTCCCCCAAGTATACTGTTAGTTGTCTATCTTCTTGGATAGAAATGTGGCATTTTATTTTTCAGTTTCCTTTTTGATTTTTTTGGTGTTACCTCTTGTACCTTTAGTGAGATTGACATCTGGTTCCCAGTAGTGGATCAGCTGGAGGTTCCAACAACATGGTGGGACAGTGAGGCTGACAAGTCCCTGCTCATTGGCGTGTTTAAGCATGGTAGGTCCCTCCTCTGAGTGTTTCCTGCCTGTTGTAGGTCTATGTCCACAGACGGAACATTTAGAAAAATGCTCATGACCAGTAATTGAGTTCTGTGATTGATCTTCAATAAACATATATTTGAATGGGAATGTAGTTCCTAAATATCCACAGCAGTTCATCTCTATAAATAGATGTTCAAGAAGGACCCAGATGGATAGTTAAATCCGCATGCAGGGAGTCTTCCATCTGTTCTCTAATAAGTGTTACCAATCTATATATTGTCGTATCAAGGTTAAGGCTCCACAAATCAGAGGAGGTAATAATGTGCTCACTGTCATTAACTGTGGCTAATTTATATGATTTTCCTGTGGCTTGCTGAAGGTGTTCTACTTATGTAACATCTCATTTTAAACGTTTAGCAGTCACTCTGATGTAGGTGCAAACAATAGTTTGAGTGAAATAAAAACAGAATAGAAAAATGGAGAATACTCCCTGTTCATTCTTACCTAATAAATCCCACGCATTAAAAGCAGTGAATGCTAAATTCCAGCTCAATTACTTAGTGAATTGGAATATCGTTTCTTTTTAAAAAAATAATTTTCTGCCCTAGCTGCTGTGGCCCACTTGGTTGGAGTGTCTTCCAATAACCAAAAAGTTGTGATTTTGATTCCAGGTCAGGGCACATACCTTGGCTGCAGGTTCAATTCCTGGTCTGGGCATGTACAGGAGACAATCAGTCAATGGCTTCTCTCTCTGACACATCAATATTTCTTTCCCTCCCTTCTTCTCTGAAAGCAATTAAAAAGTGTCATTGGTGAGGATTTTAAAAAAATAGTTTTCCGTTTATTTCTGTAAAGTAAAAGTAATGGCACTGATCCATGTGTTTTCGAAAAATTTAATGGAGTAAGAAAAAGCATTAGCGAAAAAAACTGACTTCCAGCCAAGATGGAGGCATAGGTGGACATACTGTGCCTCCTTGCACAACCAAAATTAGGGACAACAAAGATTTAGAAAAAAGAAAACAACTGGAACTCACAGAAAATTGAACTGTACAGAAGTCCGACAACCATTCATCCAGACCGGTAAAAGGGGCAGAGTCACAGCAAGAAAAAGCAGAGATTGACGAACCCAGGCACGCAGAAGCCCCAGGTGTGCAGGCAGCTAGCGGACCCCGGGCTCAGGGTGGCAATGGGCAGACCCAGTGAGGCCGCGCAAGGCAGTTGGCTGACCAGGTGGTCGCCCATTCACATGCAGATAATCCAGGGGAAAACGGGGAGTGAGACAGACCTCACAACCCAGGGCCCCAGTGCCGGGAAATAAAACCTAAAAACACCAATTGAAAACACTTGTGGGGGTTGAGGTGCCGGGAGAGACTCCCAGCCTCACAGGAGAGTTCGTTGGAGAGACCCATAGGGTCCTAGAACGTACACAAGGCCACCCACAGGTAAATCAGCACCAGAAGTGCCCAATTTGCTTGTGGAAAGTGGCGGAAGGGACTGAAGTATGAGAGAGAGCTTGGAGCGAGCACCATTGTTCCCTCTCAGACCCTGCCCCCACATACAGCATCACAACCCAGCAACTGGGCTGCCCCGCCCTGGTGAACACCTAAGGCTCCGCCCCTCGCTACATAACACGTGGGACCAGAACAAAAGAAAAAAAAATGGCTCAAGTGGAACAACAGATCAAAGCCCCAGAGCCAATTCATCTAAGTGACCAAAGAGATAGCCAACCTATCAGATGCACAGTTCAAAGCACTGGTGATCAGGATGCTCACAGAATTGGTTGATTTTGCTCACAAATTAGATGAAAAAATGAAGGCTACGCTAAGTGAAATGAAGGAAAATATATAGGGAACCAATAGAGATGGGAAGAAAACTGGGACTCAAATCAACAGTGTGGACCAGAAGGAAGAAAGAAACAAGAATTCAAAAAAGTGAGGAGAGGCTTAGGAACCTCCCAGACATCTTTAAACATCCCAACATCTGAATTATAGGGGTACCAGAAGGGGAAGAAGAAGAGCAACCAGTGGAAAACTTATTTGAACAAATAATAAAGGAGAACTTCCCCATTCTAGCAAAGGAAATAGACGTCTAGGAAGCTCAGAGAGTCCCAAAGAAGGTGGACCCAAGGAGGAACACACCAAGGCACATCATAATTATTATGTTAGCCAAGATTAAAATGGAGAGAATTCTAGAAGCAGCAAGAAATAATGGGATAGTCACACCTACAAAGGAGTTCCCATCAGACTGTCAGCTGATTTCTTAAAAGAGACCTTCCAGGCAAGAAGGGGCTGGAAAGAAGTATTCCAAGTCATGAAAGGCAAGGACCTACCTCCAAGATTGCTCTATCCAGCAAAGCTTTCATTTAGAATGGAAGGCAGATAAAGTGCTTCTCAGATAAGGTCAAGTTCAAGGAGTTCATCATCACCAAGCCCTTATTATATGAAATATTAAAGGGACTTATCTATGAAAAAGAAGATAAAAAATATGAACAGTAAAAAGACAGCAAACTCACAGACGTTGACAACCACACCTAAAACAAACAAAGCGAACTAAGCAAACATCTAGAACAGGAACAGAACCACAGAAATGGAGATCACATGGAGGGTTAGCAACAGGGGAGTGGGAGTGGGTGGGGGGAAGGTACAGAGAATAAGTAGCATTGACGGTGGGTAGAAAATAGGGGGAGGTCAAGAGTAGCGTGGGAAATGTAGAGGCTAAAGAACTTACGACACATGGACCTGAACTAAAGGGGGGAATGTGGGTGGGAGGGGGTTTGCAGGGTGGAGGGGAATGAAGGGGGGAAATGGGACAGTGTAATACCATAGTCAATGAGCTATATTACGAAAAGAACAAAAAGAAAAAGCATTAGCATTTCTGGTCTTAGACTCTTTACTTGTGAGACACAGAGGTTTAGAAGAGTACAAACATCCTGAACTGTGTTCATTCATTTACCATTAATGAGAAGTTCAGTGTCTGCAAGTACAAGTTTTTTATCCTATACTTGACATTGCGTGACTATTCCTTAAATTATTTTTCTTTTTAGTTTCCCATCTATGTAATAAGGATAGTAGGAAGACTACCAGTTAAATGGCTATGTAAATCTATTACCATTTTACACAAACATTAAATTTCCATCTTCAATAATTGGTATTAAAGCACTTTATAACTCTAAATTTATATAGAAATGTTAAATATAGTAATATAACCCAACAGCTGTCCAAGTTAACACTTAAGCTATATTTTGCATTGTGAGCTTTAGCCCATATGCTCTTACTTATTCCAGCAACATACAAAATAAGCATAAAGGCAAAACAAATCCATAATTTTCTTCAGTTTATGGCCCTTTTTCTTCTAGGTTATGAAAAATATAACACCATGAGGGCAGACCCAGCTTTATGCTTTCTGGAAAAGGCTGGCCGGCCAGATGACAAAGCTATTGCGGCAGAACATCGAGTGTTGGATAATTTCTCTGACATAGTAGAAGGGTAAGCATGGTGTTTAGCATTGGTGTTTAGACTCAGCACTGTTAAGGTGCTGAGTCTGCCCTATAGAGGCCATTGGTTGCTTGTGCTGAGAGAGAACACTAGCCTTGACTGAACCCATTGGGATTCTTAATGGTGGTTATACTTAAGAATGATAACCTCTTAACAAAGCGTGAGACCAGCAGAATGGACTCCATAAACTGGCCTGAAATCATACATTGCCATAATAGGAAACTAGGGTGAAAGTTAATGTTACTCATAAATGGCTTATTTGTTGCTGTATCCATTTTTCTTTGCACTGCTTTTCTGTGTAGCTGCAGTAGTTGAGGCAATAGCTGGTCTTCTCTCGTGACTCCTATGTGGTAGAGATTCAGGAAATTTCAGATGATGGTTCATCATCTGTCAAGGATGGTTGACCCATAAAGCATTACTCTGCCTGTACATGCCTCAATGATGAGTTGCCATGCTAATACTGAGCCACCAGGTAGGGCAGTCTTGCCCTGGTTTGGGTGCCAGTGAGTTTAACAAAACTTCTCATATGGAGACCTGAGGGGCATGTGAAAGACTTGGTTTAAAACCCACACACCTTCATGATTGAGAGGTTTCTCTTTGATGATCACAAACTCAAGTTTGCTTAGTGAAGGGCCTGCAAAGGAAAGTGAGCCATTTATTCATTGGAAATCATTTATTATGTCACCCTTCTGCTCAGTAAAGCAAAGTAATAAAAATAAGTGTGGGCCATTCAAGTGAAATAATAAAAATAAATAGTTGGGAGGGAGGTGGGAAATGGGTTAAGTAATAAAAAGGGCTATGAAAGGACAGCAAGTGTGTTGGTCAGTGTTTCGTTTCAAATTAAAGCAATTTAGACTGCACTTCTTCAATTTTCCCCAGTTCTTTGTTCTGTTGGTGCTATACCCAACTTACTAAGAGCTTAGGATCTGGCCTGCCATTCCTTCCAGCACAAAAGGAAAAACTGTTCCATGCTGCAGTGCATATATGGGTCGCTTTTCATCCTGGGTTCCTCTTAGTGAGAGAAGATATATTGCTAACATTTGCTAATGCCTCTGGATAATTTTAGGGTTGACTTTGATAAGGACTGTGAAGATCCTGAATATAAACCACTCCAGGGTCCCCCAAAGGACCAGGATGATGAGGTGAGGATTCTCATTTAAGTCTATTTTCTCGATGACTAAATAGTTAAACATTCTCCCATTCCTTAAACCCTGAAGTATGATCATTAATTCATAATACAAAATGTAATTATCATTTGAGAATATGAAGTATTAATGGAAAGGGTTATAATACCAGCTGGGGGAGATCAGGGATGACTTTGTGGAAGAGGTGGGACCCAAGCTGGTCATTGGAAAATATTTTTAAAATAAATTCCTTAGTCCTATTTAAGCCATTAGTAAGAATTGACTTTTCAGGTTCTTCTTTCTTATTCTTTGACTTGGTTGCTTCCAATTTTTTGTGAGGGTTCCTCAGATTTTTCTTGATCCTGTGGTGCCATAGAAGGACACATGAGAGAGTGATTTCAGAGTACCAACTTCCCCCCCTTTCCCTCCCCCTCCATCCTGTGGGGTGGATCTCCTTCTCTAGGGTGATCCCTTGATGATGATGGATGAGGAGATCTCAGTGATTGATGGAGATGAAGGTAAACTTCTAGGTGAACTAGTACAATTTGTGTGGGTTGGTGGGTTTGGGGTATTATTGACTAAATTCTGTCCTATCCTGGGATTTGTAAGAGCTTTGCCTTTGGGTGGGTTGAAATATGAGCATTATCTCTCCTATTTTTCCTGTATTTCCTGTTCATTTAACTTTGGTTCCCACAGCCCAGGTAACCCAACAACCAGGCCATCTATTCTGGCCTCCAGGCTCTGCTCTAACAGCTAGGCTTCGGCGCCTAGTTACAGCCTATCAGCGCAGCTACAAGAGAGAACAGATGAAGATAGAGGCTGCAGAACGTGGGGACCGGAGAAGGAGGCGTTGTGAGGCAGCATTCAAGCTGAAAGAAATTGCACGGCGGGAAAAACAGCAACGGTAAAATGTGGCTGGGAATTTGGGCTGAACTGTAAGCTTGTCTTCAACTGTAGGCCCTATATTGAAAACTATCTTAGGAAGAAATTATTTGGAATTCACTGCAAAGGGACCATCTTCTTTGCCCATAATTGTTACACCTCTGCGACAAAAACCTCACTTTCTGCACAATCGTAACTCCCAGGAAGATCTCCTGTATAGTCATTCTCATTAATTGCCCACATCATTTTTCCCCTTAGCTTGCTTATTCTTCCATGTTACAGAGTACCTCTTACTACCTCTTCTGCTATCTCCTGGGCCTCTACTTCCAATTTTTGTGTATTCAGATACCATATTTTGCTGTGCATAATGCACACTTTTTTGCTGAAATTTTTTAGGGAAAAATAAGGATGTGCATTATACATGGGTAGTACCTGAAATACCTTGTATCTGTTCTTATGTTGTAATTGTTACATAACATTTCTTGTACCATAATATGTTCAAAAATAAAGCTAAACTTCCTTTATAATGCAAAAAAACAGGTATCTAAGTATAAAATAATTGAATTTAAAAATTAAAATGAAAGATTTTTTTTCTGAAAGTTTGGACAAAAAATGTGGGTGTGCATTATACACAGCAAAATACTTTAAATTCTACTAAGAAGTAACCAGTTTCCATGTGTTCTTCTAATCACTTGTCTGATTGATTCCTCTTCCCTTTGTAGATGGACAAGGCGTGAACAGACCGATTTCTATCGAGTGGTGTCTACCTTTGGTGTGGAGTATGACCCTGACACCATGCAGTTCCATTGGGATCGCTTCCGCACTTTTGCTCGACTGGACAAAAAGACAGATGAAAGCCTTACCAAGTATTTCCATGGCTTTGTGGCCATGTGCCGCCAAGTGTGCCGCCTTCCCCCAGCAGCCGGAGATGGTAAGTGAGATTAGAGTTTGGCAGGAGTGGGGATGGATGGCGACAGAACCAGCTCTTGGTTCACTTCTCCTTCCACCGCTGTCTCTCACAGAGCCTCCCGACCCTAATCTGTTTATTGAGCCCATCACTGAGGAGAGGGCTTCACGGACTCTCTACCGTATCGAATTGCTTCGGCGCCTGCGGGAACAAGTTTTATGCCACCCCCTTTTAGAAGACCGGTTGGCGTTATGTCAGCCTCCAGGTCCTGAATTGCCCAAGTGGTGGGAGCCTGTTCGACATGATGGGGAGCTTCTAAGAGGGGCAGCCCGCCATGGGGTGAGCCAAACAGACTGCAACATCATGCAGGACCCAGACTTCTCGTTTCTGGCTGCCCGAATGAATTACATGCAGAACCATCAGGCGGGAGCACCGGCTCCCTCCCTGTCGCGCTGCTCTACGCCTCTGCTGCACCAGCAGTATGCTTCGCGCGCTGCCTCCCCATCGCCCCTGGGCCCAGAAGCTCCTGCTGAAAAGGCACCCGAGGAGACGGCTGCACAGGACCCCAGTCTGGACAGTCTAACTTTAAAGCTAGAGCATGAAGCGGTGGCCAGGAGCCGAGCAACCCCTCAAGTCTATGAGATGCGAGTAGCCCCCTCTGATACTACCCCTCTGATGCCCCGGAGTGTCCCCCCAGTCAAACTGGAGGATGAAGATGATTCAGACTCTGAGCTAGACTTGAGTAAGCTGTCACCATCATCTTCTTCTTCCTCATCTTCATCCAGCTCCAGCTCCAGCACTGATGAGAGTGAGGATGAGAAGGAAGAAAAGCTAAGTGAGTGCATGTGACAGTCTGTGGGAGTTCTTCCCTATTATTCCTCTCTCCACTTTTTCCCTTTTCTAAATGCATCCTCTGAGGGAGACTTGGATTTTGATTTGATAGACTATCAAAACTCTTTGGGTGTTTATTTAAAGCCTATATAATACCATTCCTATGTAACTCTGTTTTTTTCATGTTTGCTCACATATTCTGGCTGATCTCTAGCTGCTGATCGGTCCCACTCAAAGCTCTATGATGAAGAGAGTCTCCTGTCCCTCACTATGTCCCAAGATGGATTCCCAAATGAAGATGGAGAACAAATGACCCCTGAGCTTCTGCTGCTACAAGAAAGACAAAGAGCCTCTGAGTGGCCCAAGGTAACAGCCTCATTCCTTGAAATGTAGAGTTTAGAAATACGGTGTAACTCGCAGGGAACAAGGAACAGCTGTCTCTGGTTTTCTCTGGTTGTGTTTTAGTGCTACAAGTTTTTTTATGAAACTCTTTCCAGTTGATTTAGGAATCTGATACTGTTAACCTCCCTCCTTTCTGCCTTATGATTTTACCCATCCTGATAATGATGGCATTATTGTTTGTTACAGGATCACATAACTAGTACTTGGGCCCTAAAACTGATACTGATTTCTTTCTCCGCACTCAGGATCGTGTCCTGATAAACCGCATTGACCTCGTCTGCCAGGCTGTACTCTCAGGGAAGTGGCCTTCTAGCCGCCGGAGCCAAGAAATGATAACAGGAGGAATTTTGGAGCCAGGCAACCACTTGCTAGATAGTCCCTTATTGACTCCAGGAGAATACGGTGACTCTCCAGTCCCCACACCACGAAGTAGCAGTGCAGCTTCCATGGCAGAGGAGGAAGTGTCTGCAGTCACCAGCACAGCCGCAGCCCAGTTCACCAAACTGCGCCGAGGCATGGATGAGAAGGAGTTCACGGTGCAGATCAAAGATGTAAGCTTAGCATTTAGGTCCTGGGAAGGGGGAAAGGAGGCTACAGTTCTTGCTAACTAGTTTCACTAAACTCATTTGGTTACCTAACTTTAAAAATGAGAAGAGAAAAAAACAGTTAGAGCTCACAAAGATCCATGTAGGAAAAGTCACTGCAGTAAAGGAAGAGATCTTACGGCTTGTATCTCCTAGTCCTGAGGACTCAATCGAAAGAAACCATACTTTTTAAGGAAGTTTAATTGGCAGAGGCTTCTATTGAGCGGCTTGTTTCTAGATCCCAGAATCCTAGTTTTTGAAAATTTAAATTGTGGGAAAGCTGATAAAATGACACTGAAGTATTATGGACCTACTAAGTTAAAAAGGACTCATCTGTACTGAAAGTAAAAGTGTACTCTATAGATGAAAATTTTTATTTTTCCTGATCCTCTTCCATTACTGAACTCTATTAGCTGATTATTAAGTATGCAACAAGAAAAATTTCTTAAATTATTGGGTTGGTCAAAAAGTCTGTTACATTTTTTCCGTATAATGGTTCTAGTAGTGCTTAGGTGTCTTTAACTTCATTTGAAATAATTTTGTTAGATTGTATTGTGACAGCTGTCATATCAGTATACATTTTTTTAAAAAACATCAAAATTGGTGAATTTTTGTGTAGCCAGTTTAATATTGAAGATGAAAAAAATGTGCAACATTTTTGGTATATTATGCTTTATTAGTTCAAGAAAGGTAAAAATGCAACTGAAATGTAAAAAAAAGATTTGTGTAGTATATGGAGAAGGTGCTGTGACTGATCAGACTTGTCAAGAATGGTGTGCAAAGTTTCTTGGTACTATTAACATTTTGGCCAAGTAATGCTTTGCTGTGGAGCTGTGTTATGAATTGGAAGATGCTTAGCAGCACCCCTGGCCACTCCCCACTAGAAGCCAATAGCTGGCATACTTAAAAAATCCAAATCAATAAAGTTACTGATGAAAAATGTGGTTTTTATTTTACAGAAAAAATATAAGACTTTTGGTCAACCCAGTAGTATGTGATAGGAATAACAGGATTTTGCCCCCATAATGAATTCCCATGCTAATACTGAAATACCAGGTAGGGGGTTTTACCCTGCATTGGTGTCGTTGCGATACATTTGCTTCTCTTAAAGCCACTCAAGGGGCACTAGGTCAAGAAATGAAACATTTCTAAAGAAAAGGTGTGTATCTTTTGTTATATCTCTAATTTCTACCCTTTAGTTTAGTGGCCTTCTCACCATCATTGAGCCAGAAGATGACTCTTACCCAGGTCCCCCAAAGCTTAACCTTTACTTTAAAAACATGCGCTGTGTGGTGCCATATGACGTCTTGGGTGTGTGGGTTGTCTTCCTAGGAGGAAGGATTGAAACTAACATTCCAGAAGCACAAGTTGATGGCTAATGGAGTAATGGGAGATGGACATCCTCTGTTTCATAAGAAGAAGGGGAACAGAAAGAAGCTAGTTGAGGTGAGTGGTAAAGAAAGTCTTTAATGTAATGATTAGATAAGAGCTTTTTATTCTCAGTAATTGATGACGGCAGTTGGGATTGAGGGTCTAGAAGATGTCATAGTTACTTTATGGCTACCATTGGCTCTGCTCCCCCTCCCTTCCTGCCCCAAAGAAGAGTATCTGCTCATGGGGGTGGATTCTGGGTTTGCAGCTGGAGGAGGAATGCATGGAAGAGCCTAATCACCTTGATGTGGACCTGGAGACTCGGATCCCTGTCATCAATAAGGTGGATGGTACTTTGCTGGTGGGTGAGGATGCTCCTCGCCGGGCAGAACTGGAGATGTGGTTACAGGGTCATCCAGAGTTTGCTGTCGATCCCCGATTTCTAGCGGTGAGTGGCAGTTCCATCCAGCAAAATGTAAAAGTCATTCCCTTAATTTTTAAGCTGTGTGAGCGGGAGGAAGCATGCCATATGTCATTGTCTCTGCATCTGCAAAATGGTAGTAGTGGTACCTGCCAGTCATCCTACCTCACAGAATTGTGAGGATCAAAATAAAATAATGTTAAAGCACTTGTTAAACTGCTAGGCAAATATTTACTACTAAACTATTATATAACCACCTAAACTTTTTTAGAGATACGCTTAATGGCAGTTTTTCACTAAGACTAATGTTTTGTTTATCAATGAAGTAAGTGCTTATTATTAAACTAGACACAAATACCTTAGTAATTATTCCGCAGAACATTTTTGTTCCTCTAGGATAACTGATAACTTTTCTATTGCAGTACATGGAGGATCGTAGAAAACAGAAGTGGCACAGATGTAAAAAAAACAACAAGGTAGAATTGAACTGTTTGGGAATGGAACCAGTGCAGACCGCCAACTCTAGGAACGGGAAAAAGGTGAGTGAGGCTGAGGTAGTACCGCTCTGTTCCCACACTGGATGTGACCGAAGAAATTATTTCCTTTTTTCCAATGTATGTTTGAGAAAATGTATCATCAGTTCACAAACAAATAAGGAAACCAGAGTATTTTTATTAGCATTTTTGTATTTTATAGTATCGTCATCTCCAGAAGAGGATTAAATTCTAAAAATTAATTATAGCACTTTAAACATTAAAGTGTAAAAATTTGTAAGATGTGTTAGAACATTCAAGGCCTTACCTACTCTTCTAACTGACTGAGGTTTTTTGGCAAATCCTTTAACCTCAGTTTACACATCCTGAAAAGTGAGGGGTTTGGAGCAGTTAATGTCTAAAAGTCTTTTTGTGTTTTTAAAGATTTTATTTATTTATTTTTAGAGAGAGGGCAAGCGAGGGAGGAAGAGAGGGAGAGAAACATCGATGTGTTAGAGATACATCCATCAGTTGCCTCTCACACGCCCCCAGAGACCCAGCCTGCACAACCCAGGGATGTGCCCCGACTGGGAAACAAACCAGCAACCTCTTGGTTCACAGGCTGGCACCCAATCTACTGAGCGACACCATCCAGAGCTAAAAGTTCCATGATTCTCTATTTTAGAAGTGATTTGGAGGCCTACATGGAAAACAGTCATGGCATTTCACAACATATGAGGTTGAAAATCACTGATAATATGCCAGTAATGGGAAAAGGCAGGAAATCATGTTTTTACAGTTTATCATAACACTTTTAGTCAGTAAGTTATTTTATTATTTTCAGGTATACCTATGTTTTATCATGCTTACAGATACTCTGGTAGATTAAGTATTCATAATCCTTTCCACCAAAATACAATGCAAAAGTTATATTAGTTATATAATATATTATATAAGTCTCTTATATTTGCCTCACTTCAAGCAATAGTTGTATTTTTTAAACATATAAATCACGGCTTGGTTTTGGTAAGCAATCATTTGTAATGAATGGATTAGCGCTTTTGTATACTGATTTTATCTAATCATTCCTCATTTGATCTTTTACATCCATCTTTTTACATGTTTCTCTTTCAACAAATTGATTTCTAAATGAACAATAACTATCTTTTGTACTCAAATTCTGAGAACATTATTTTGCACATAATATGTATTTATTTGTGACATGGAGCTATGAGGTTTATTTTATATTGGTGAAAGTGGCTTCACATAAATTTTGTTACCTGGAAAAATGTTTTAATTTTCGCTCCTAGCTTCTATGGGATCAAGTGGGTAATAAGCAGAATGGCTGATGAGGGAAGCTGATGACTAGAAGGCTGGTACCGTCTCTGTGTTGAATTTATCATCGTAGAGCAGCCTGTAAAAAAGGCTTTTCCTCCTTCAATCCTAAAACTAGTATTACCTGTTTTTACCTCAAGTACTTTTACTGCTACTTTATAGTCAGTTGAAAACTCTCAGAAAGGGTCATAGGAAATCACAGAAAATTATGACTAGTACAGATTTCTTAATGCAGAATTGATATTGTATCTAGCACTACATACTTTATTACTGAGACCTACAGGAGTTTAGGTGCTATTATAATATTTTTAAAGTCTTTACAAATAGAGTTTCAAGATGTTTGGTTTTTGCAAGATATAAAGGTTTATTCTCATGTTAGGTGCTAGGCTTAGATTGGGCATTGTCCAGAAACACAGGAACCAATTGTCTGAGTTTAATGCCAATTTACTCAGCATTCTATTCTTATGTCTGGCAAAGCAGAGGCACTAAAAGTAATAATTTCTAGCATCAGTGAACTTAACCAAAATTTACAGTCAGAACATCTAGAAGAAGCAATTTAAAATTCAGATATGTAAGGTTTTTATCATTGTGAAAACTTAATTCTGTTAAATTGGTGAGGAGCTAGCCACAATCTTTTTGGTGTTCCAGACATCCAAAAGTGTAATCTGACCTCTCTTCAGTTTGCCCACTATGACTCGATAATGAAGGACAGTATCGTGAATGTCAATACAGTTGTGAGGCACTTTCACATGATAAGATCATGTGAACAACCTGCTGTCAGTAAAGGTTACTGTGCAAGTACCGATTCATTCAGTGTCTTACTTAGGCACCTCATTAACAAAGGTAAGCATTTGTGGAGTGCTTGGCTAGAGTAAAAGTATAATGTAGTCATGAAAAAAGCAAAACTCTGGTTCATCTGAGTATCAGTATCAATTTCTTGATCTTAGCATCAGAATTCTCCAACCAGCTACGTCCAGCATCTCCTCCCCATTACCATTAAGCCTCCTGTGACTATCCTCATTTTGCCCCTCCTAAAGATAGTTTCAATGAAAAAGCTTTTGCAAGCTAGGACTCTGTCTACTTGCTTCATTTTTTCCTTTCTTTTTATTGTCTTTTTTCTGTTCCTTCCTCCCAGGGTCACCCTGCTGAAACTGTGTTCAACCGGGTTTTGCCAGGGCCTATTGCACCAGACAACAGTAAGAAGCGAGCCCGTAGGATGCGACCAGACCTTTCTAAGATGATGGCCCTGATGCAGGGTGGAGGCACTGGGTCCCTATCTCTGCATAACAGCTTCCAGCACAGCAATAGTGGCCTGCAGTCTGTGTCATCTCTGGGTCATAGCAGTGCCACTTCTGCATCTTTGCCTTTTATGCCATTTATGATGGGTGGTGCAGCATCATCCCCTCATGTAGACTCCAGCACCATGCTTCATCACCACCACCACCACCCCCATCCCCACCATCATCACCATCACCATCCAGGGCTGAGAGCCACTGGTTACCCTTCTTCACCAGCCACTACCACCTCTGGTACTGCCTTGAGGTTGCCACAACTGCAACCTGAGGAGGACGAGGACGATGAGGATGAAGATGATGATGATGATTTATCTCAGGGCTATGATAGCTCAGAAAGGGACTTCTCACTCATTGATGATCCTATGATGCCAGCCAACTCAGACTCCAGTGAAGATGCGGATGACTGAAGCCTCAGCTTGGTCCCCATTGCTTGGGTGGCTGCTGTATTTTCATTTACTCTGGCCCTTGGACTATGGAAAAGTGGGAGGGGCAGGGGAGATGTGGGGAGACCCAGGACTCCCACTCCAGGAGGTGAAAAGGAAAAAGAAATCTTGTACCTGACTGCTTCCAAATTTGAGTGGATGGGGTGGGCAGGGGAACTCCTAAAATAATACATGACCACTTCCTCATTTCTGGGGAAGGAAAGGAGACTAGAGCAACTGAGGCGCTCACCCCTCCCTAGACACCTCCATTAACCACAGACTATGTAGCGCTGGCCCTAGCCTCCGGCAGAGCCTGATCCTGGCCGAACTGTGGATGCAGCAGAAGGGTCAGGAACTGTTACTTTCCTTCCCTTGGCATTAATAAATTTAAGTTAATCCTTTTCCACTCTTCCCTGTTCTACATTTGCTCAAGTCCAATATAAATACTAATTTTAAGAGTTGCTGTTCAAGATGGGTAATTTCAACACCACTTTCCTGAAGTTCATTACTGTTCATGCAAAGTTAACTAGGATAGGGCAGACAGGTCATTTGCACACCATTAAGTGCAGGGTGTCCAGTTTGCTAAAGGCAAGGGATTTAAGCTAAATAGGCAAAAGGCTCCATTCAAACTCCAGGTTCTTAGATGAGAAGGAAGGATGTCGGCAGCAACCACGAACATTTTGTTTCGGATTAACTGAAGTAACCATGCTTTACTGCTGATACTTTATGAAGTGTGGCAAGGGGACTGACGACGATGTCATGACTTGCGTCCCGGATGCGGGGATGAGTGGATCATTTTAAGCCATTTGTTTCTTATGACTCTTCCCTTAACATCCCAGGGATTAGATGAAGCCTGGGCATTTTATCTGCCTTTCCAAGGCGAAGTCTGTCCCCCATGGCTTGGGTGGTAGGTTTATCGGGAGGATGGGTTCCCTCTCCCTGGTTTGAACACACTGCGCATAGCCCCTGACTCAGAGTTCTGACGTGGAGGATTCTTTCGGCTCTTTTGCTTAACCATCTCTAGGAGGGGAACGTGCCCGCTTACGCTGTAGTCTTCCCACTTCCATCCTACGCCAGATCCCCGCTCTTTGGGCTTCCCCTTCCTTTGCCAATGGGTGGGGCGGTCACACCCGCGTACGGTAGCTTGTGAGGGGCGGAGCCGGCCTGCCAGGCCTCCCGCCTCAGGATTGCCCGGCCCCTGCTGCCTGGGTAAAAACAGCTCCTGGAGACTGCGGCCCTGCGGCGAGCGTGGGCGGGGGCAGAGCGTCACGTGATGACGTCGGCTTGCGTGCGGTTGTTACTAAGTTAACGAGAAAACCCCGCGAAAGTATAGACTGCACGTTTTGTTGATTTCCCCGCTTTTTCTTCCCCCTAACCTTCCGAGGGTGGAGTTAAAAAAAAAGGCAAAACCCAACGCTGTCGGGACCCGGAAGCGGAAAGGGCACCTTTGAGGTCGATACTTCCGGGTCACTGAGAGTGCGGGATTCCGGGGCCCAGAGCGGGTGGTGGAGCCGGGACCTCGCGTGATTCTCGGGACCCGAGGCGGAGCGGCGTCTGTGGCTATGGCTGTGACTCTGGACAAAGATGCTTATTACCGGAGAGTGAAGAGACTGTACAGCAATTGGCGGGTGAGATAGATCCCGTAATTTTCCCAAGGGAGCCCCTCTCTTACATCCCATAATAACCCCGTTTCTCGGCGCCCTACATTCCCTTTCCTTCGAGAATTCCCGGTTTCAGTGTCGCGCCCCTTTAGTTGCTCCAGGATCATTCGGCCTGGAGCGCTGCCTGTAGCAGGGAGTCCTGCCCCGCGGCCACCACCATCTTACCCGCGTGCCGGCCGCCGTCATGCATAACAGCCACCTTTCGTAGTCTCTTCCCGCCCTAGAAGAGGCATCATCATTCCCTCCCACTTCGTGATCACGTCTTGCTGCCCGCTCCTGCAGTTCGCACACACCCACGCACTCGCTCTCCCCTTCCAGGACCTGAGTGTTCCAACCAGGTCCCGCCAGAATTACAACATCTTCGTAAAGGATGGATGGAGGGGCTCGGAGACTGTAAATTGGGCTCTTTCCGTTAATTCTTTGCGGGGCTTTCGCTAGAGTTAAAGAATACTGTTCGCGCGCAACCGCCTCATGTTCTAGGCCCTGCCTTGGGTAACAGAAACCTAACGCTGAAAACCTGCAGGCATTAGTAGTGCAAAAAAATGATGTGATGCATGAAACGTGATTAGTTTTCCTGCCTAGTAGTGTCTGGGGCGTGAGTACAGAAAAAGAGCTGTTGCAGTTCCCAGTCTTTTAAAGATTGGGCAGTTTTGTTGCTTGAAAAGCGTCCGCTGTTAAAATTTCTTACGAGAGTAATTTGTCAGTTGAGACACTTGGTTGCATTCTGTGATGCAGCCAGAGCTGTCTAGGTTAAGTCTGGCCTCTGAACTCTGTTATCCAGGGAAGATAAGCGAATAAAGATTCTTTAAAACCTGAAAAACGTCCTGACAAAAATGTTCAATTCTGATTTCAGCATTGTAAGTTGCCTTTCAAATTGATCTACTAAAAACCAAGCTATTAAAATTGGTCATTTCCTTGCCGCCGCTCACATTAAAGTTTCCTGTGCATGTTTCTTCTTTTGAGCTTAAATGCATTAGATAATTGAAAATAAAGTGGATTCTAAGTAACATTTCATGAAAAGCAAAAATAAGGACTCTGTGCCACACAAGGGCTGAACATAAATTTTATTTTCAAAGATTTTTATTGGTTAATTTTTACCAAATGTTTATAGCTTTCACTATCACATTTTAAAATTTAAACATGATCCATATTTCAAGTCTTCTAAAAGTTCTGACATTTTAAAGAATAATACATGCTGATGTATGGGAAATAGTCAGAAGTCCTCTCTTCCACCCATAGACCCTGAAATTACATGCCTTTGATGTGGAGGTTATTTCTAGTCTCGGTGATTCAGAGTTTATCAAATTATTCATCCTCTCGGAACCATTCATGAAAGCTAAGATTTAGAGCCCAGTGTTCCCCTACATGGTAATTAACTATAAAGTGTGAAACTAGGGAGAACTTGGGGGCCTGAAGACAAATTGGCAAACTTAATCTCAAATAAGTCTTTAAATGCCCGAAAACTCATTTATTAGCCCTCGTTTTTTATTTCTCAAAAATAATTAAAATTTATGTTGGCTCTCCTGTTTAACGTAATGACATTTAAAAGGGGTATGTTAGATGTTGGTTAAAACCCTGGCATCATAAAATTGAGCCAAGTCATAAGATAAGCAAAATTTGTGTCTAATTACAAAAATCTTATTTGAATAGACTTTTATTAATAATTAAACTTTAATTACTATGCCCAGAACTGACCTGTAGAATTACTTTCTGTTTGCACCATCTTTCCAGTAGAGTACTTTCATTCTGATCTGCTTAAGCAGAGATCGTAGTTTTCTGAGATAATTTCTGGTTGATTATCCTCTTAGCTGTTTAGAAAGAGAGTGATATATATATAGGTACATGCTATATTGTTTTTCTTTTACACTTTTACACTTTTGCCTTTAATAAGAAAAGTAGCATTGAAGAGAACTTGAAGTTAACTATATAAGTCTCTGTTATGACAAAAGTCGACTAACTAAAAAAATTAGTTTGGGCTTTACATCACATTATAGTCTTGGATACCTTTAAGCGTAAATGTTTCAGAACTCTGGTTGTGCAAGCTAACACAAGGTAGGTCATACTCTCTTCAACTACATAGAATTGTAGAAAACCAGAAAGCTACTATGATTCTCTCCACTTTTTAGAGTAAGACTGGAAGCTTATGCGGCTCCTAGTCTCAACCTATCTGCACATTGAGTTTGGGTTAGGTACATATTTTTGTGGGACTACTGCAAATAAGATATTATTTCTTACAATTTTCATAACATAGCCTAAAAACAATTGCAGCATCACACAGTTTCAATTGTTTGAGTAGAAATTTCTAAAACAAATCTCATACCTGAGAAAATAGACTCAACCAAAAATCAAACAGGAGACCTCATAGTAACTAGAATTGATTGTTTTATGACTCTTCCTGGATGTTTGAGTCTAGTCCAGTCCTGCCTCTTATTTTTAAATTAGAACTGCTACGAGCAGAAAGTGTTTGCAGCATCTTTGTAATTCTGCATAAGGAAACCCCAGGTGGTAGTGGTGGGTCATGAGAGGGGCTCTGGGCGTCCTCTGTCCTCTTAGACTTACTCGATCTTAATTCAGGGCCTCCAAGCCTTTTCATGACCTTTTCGATATTTTCTTTCAAATCCTCACCTGGAGGTGTGTTTATTAATTTTAGAGAGGGAAGAGAGAGAGACATCAATCAGTTGCCTTTCATGTGTGTCCTGACTAGGGATTGAACCCACAACCTAGGTATGTGCCCTGGAATCCAACAGAACCTACAACCTTTTGGTGTAAGGGATGATGCCGTAACCAACTAAGCCACCTGGCCAGGGCTGTGATTACTTTTAACCAAGTAATGGGATTAGTACTGCATGGGGTACCAGGGGGGATGTTCCACCATTCTGGGGTCTTAGCCACTTTGAAAGCTGAGGGATGTAAGATCCGGACACAACTATAACTCTTTTGAGATCTATGAGTACTTATTAGGATATCCAGCTATGAGTGATTTTTGACGTCTGTCATCTGCCTTCTATCCCAAAAGAATTCTGTAAAATACCAAAATAGCAGCTGTTTGCAAAAGGAATGCTGATCCAATACGTTCATTCATGTAGCTCTACTTGTCAGGACCCAGGTAGTGGGTGGCTGCAACCCTAAAAAAAATTTATGTCCTTGGAGAAAACTAAGCTATAGTGTCAGTGCTTTTCTTGAGTGCCACTCTCTGGCTGTTCCCTGATTTTTGTCAGGGACAAATTTTCTGCTCTGGATTTCTCTCCAAAACTAGACAGTTACCTTTGGTGGATTAGGAAATACAGGCAGTTCCCATACTACTGTCAGCAAGATAATGTTCATCTCAGTTCTTTGCGGCTCCTTTATCTTTGGAGGGAGATAGGGAAAGGTTTGAATAATGCTTTGGTCTCCTGAGTAAAGAGGAGTAAAGATGGAAGTAAAATGCTTGGACAGGTTGGGATTCATTTATTCTTGCTTACTCGCCTTTTATTGTCTAGTTACCAACTTTTTAATATTTATTTTCTATCCCTATTTCCAAGTATACTTAGTGCCTGGAATGTTGTAGGCATCCGGTGAGCAATGGTGATGATTTCTGAGCTTTCGTGCCTCCTTTCTTGGTTTGAAAGGATTTTTACCCAGGCTGTATTTATGATGACCATAAATCTTGCCTTTCCTGAAACTTCACCTTTTGCCCTTATGTAATCGTTAATGGCACGCCCTTTTATTCTCAGAATTGCCTCGGTTTGGCCGGTAAGCTATGTGGTGTATGAAGTCTAGCTATAACCAGCCTTCAGGAATGTTTCCTCTTTTAACGCAGTAGCCAGTTGGGTACTTCAGGGGAAGATGTGCTACAGTATTTCCCCAACGTTTATCATTCATATATTACCTTCACAATTTTTGCTGATTCCTTAACCACCTATATTATTTACCCTGCACTTTAAAGTTATTTTTTTATCAAGTAATACATAGGTTTTAAAAAACTAAATAGTTTTGAAAGCCTTAAAGAAAAAGTCGCCTCCCCCAGAAACAACCACTTTTAGTTCTTCTCTTTCATATTTTGAACTAATATCTACTGTGTGTACTGCTAGTTCTTAATTTGTTGGTTTATTATGTAAGCTGTTTTGGTAAATTAGGATTAAAATTGAACTTTTTTACGCCATCACACCTATTTTAACTTCCTTATCTCCTGCTACTTTTAAAATTTCTTCTTGACACATTGTTATCAAAGATTTCAAACATACAGAAAGGTGAAAGAATTTTACAGTGAATGCTCATGTACCTACCACCTAGATTATACAATTAGCATTTTATTATACTTGCTTTATCACATATCCACTCTTCTTGATAAGATTTTTTTCACAATTTTTTGTAAAATCAGTAGTCAGTTTACATTGTTAATGCTCATGTAAATAGTTTCACTGGTGGGTAAAGTAACAGAACAATGACCTTTTTCCTTTTTCTCTGTAGTTTTTATTTTTCCTGGCATTTATAATTGCCTCAATTTTTCTCCCTTTTTATATATTGCTAGCCCTAATTTTTTCCTGTAGGTTTGTCATAATCTCATCAATCTTTTATTCTAAAATTCTCACATCTCCATATGTTTTATTGATTATGTGTTTGTTTTTTAAAAACCACCACCACCACCCTCCCAACCTTATGGTTTACTGCTCCGTCTGTGTAGGTTGCTCTCCAGGTCTCTTGGACCTTGGGACCTTCCAATGCTGAGTCCCCTACGCACTAAAGCTCATGTCTTGATTTTCTTTGTTTTGTTAGAGCATTTTCTTTTAAGAGATTCTTAAAGAGGGATATAGATATGTATTTCTTGATCCCTTGTGTTTCTTGGAAAGTTTTATTCATTACTTTTAGTTAATAATACAGTTCAGTAAGTATGAAATTACAGGGTGAAAATCACTCAGAATTCTGCTCAGAATTGAAGTTCTTGTTTGTCAGTCTTCAAGCTTACAGTATTATTCTTGTGAAGGCTGATTGATTCTATTTCCTGTTCACTGTGTGGCCTGTTCTCTCTGAAACATTTAGAATCATCTCTTTATTTCTTTATATTTTGAAATTTTACTACATTGAGTTTAGAAGTGGAGGGCCCTTTTAGGCTTGACTTGGATCCCGTGGCGTGGTGCTGGAATCTTTCTTTGATGATTTTCTCCCCTTCGTTTCCTGAGTGTTCTCTCTCTCTCTTTTTCTCAATCTGAAATGCCTGTTCAGTAAAGTTTAGACCTCTTGACTTAAATTTGTTATCTTTTGCTTTTATTTTCTAGCCTTTTGTCTTTGACTTCAGTTACAGTTTCTTAACTTTATTTTACAACTTTTTGTTGATTTTTAATGTATCAGCTGTTTTGTTTTATTTTATTTTTTTTACTATATCTTATTGATTATGCTCTTACAGTTGTCCCATTTTTTTTCTCTCCTTTATTCCCCTCCACTATCATTCCCCTGCCCTTTGTATATGTCCATGGGTCGTACTTAAAAGTTCTTTGGCTTCTCCATTTCCTATACTTCTCTTAACCTCCCTCTGTCTATTTTGTACCTACCATTTATGCTTCTTATTCCCTCTGCCTTTTCTCCCATTCTCCCCTCTCCACTGATAACCCTCCATGTGATCTCCATTTCTATGAATCTGTTCCTGTTCTAGTTGTTTGCATAGTTTGTTTTTGTTTTTGTTTTTAGATTTGGTTGTTGATAGTTGTGAGTTTGTTGTCATTTTACTGTTCATAGTTTTGATCTTTTTCTTAGGTAAGTCCCTTTAACATGTCATACAATAAGGGCTTGGTGATGATGGACTTTAACTTGACCTTATCTGGGAAGCGCTTTGTCTGCCCTTCTGTTTTAAACAATAGCTTTGCTGGATAGAGTAATTTTGGATGTAGGTCCTTGTCTTTCATGACTTTGAATACTTCTTTCCAGACCCTTTCTTTTGAGAAATCAGCTGATAATCTTATGGAAACTCCTTTGTAGGTAACTGTCTCCTTTTCTCTTGCTGCTTTTAAGATTCTCTCCTTACCTTTAATCCTGAGCAATGTAATTATGATATGCCTTGGTGTGTGCTTCCTTGGGACCAACTGTTTTTGGACCCTGAGCTTCCTGAACTTCCTCGAAGTCTATTTCCTTTGCCAGATTAGGGAAGCTCTTATTTATGTTTTCAGATAAGTTTTCAATTTCTTGCTCTTCCTCTTCTCCTTCTGGCAGCCCTTTGATTCGGATGTTGGAACGTTTAAAGTTGTCCCAGAGATTCCTAAGCCTCTCCTCATTTTTTTGAGTTGGTGTTTCTTCATTCTGTTCCAGTTGAATGTCTATTTCTTCCTTCAATTCCATACTGTTGATTTGAGTCCCAGTTTCCTTCCCTTCACTGTTGGTTCCCTGTACATTTCTCTTCATTTCATTTTTCATAGCCTTCACTTTTTCCTCTTATTTTGCTATCATACTCAACCATTTCTGTGAGCATCCTGATTACTGGTGTTTTGAACTTTGCATCTGATAGGTTGACTGTCTCTTCATCATTTAGTTGTATTTTTCCTGGAGCTTTGATCTGTTCTTTCATTTGAGCCATATTTTTTTGTCTCAGCCTGCCTGTTACCTAGTAGGGGGCAGAACCTTAGTTATTGGCCAGGGCCGGGCAACTCTTAGGGCACTGTAGGTGGGGGAGGGGTATGAGAGGGAACAAAGCCGCTTGCTCAGCTCTCTGCGGGTTTTTACTCAGTCACTTCCTCTGCTACCCACAAGCAAATTGGTCCCTTCTGGTGCTGATTCCCAGGTGGTGGGCTTGTGTATGTTTTAGGGCGCAGGTGGAAAACACAAGGCCCATAGGCCAAATCCAGCCCTCCACCTTGTTTTTTTCAGCCCAACACCTTGTTTCTACCCAGCCACCGAGCTCCTTGCCCCTAGTTAAATAGTAGTTACATTTTTACAGTCCTAAAATTACATTTGACCCTTTGAAGGCACCTGCGAGGCTGATGTGGCCCTTGGTGAAAATGAGTTTGACACCCCTGTTCTAGGACCCTGTGGGTCTCCAACGAACTCCCCTGTGCTGCTGAGAGTTTCTCCTGCTACCTCAGCCCCCACAGGTTTTTTGAGTCTGAGGTTTTGAGACTTTATTTCCCCACACTGGAAGCCTGGGTGGCACGGTTTGTCTTGCTCCCCAGTTTTTCCTCCCGATTTATCTGCACTCAAATGTGGGGCTGCCTGCTCCCCCAGCCACCATCCTCTGCACCCTGGCTGTTGGTCTCTACCCCTCCTGCTGGTCTGGATCAGTCTTTCTTCTTTAACTCCTTGGTTGTTGGACTTCCATACAGTTCAATGTATGGCAGTTCTGGCAGTTTTTTGTTTTTAAATTTGTTGTCCTTTTTTCTTTCGGTTGTGCGAGGAGGCAAAGTGCATCTACCTACGCCAGAGTTCTTTCATATTCCCTGTGTTCTTGTTTCATGTATGTACTTTATTTATTTGTCTCATGGGGTTGTTTGTGTAATTTTTATTTTCCTCTGCCTTGTCTGTTTCCTTGGGTTTATTAGCTTTCTCTCTTACCTGTTGGATACCTAACAATTCAAAATGGAGCTTCCTTACACTCATAAAGAAAAAGGCATTAAGAAACTGTTGGAAGCTCTGCATGAATGGGGCCTCAACTAGTAGGGTTTAGTCTAGAGTGAATAGGCTGGCTTATTCTGTTGAGGACCCCTGAGTGTCAGTATCTGAAGTGTTTTCTCTGAATTCAGTGAAGGCGCACAGAGAAAAATCCTCTAATTCTTCTTTGGGTCTTTTGTTCCCAAATGTCATTCAAAATACAGACTTTTATTTAATTCCCCAACATTTAGCAATTGGCCTCTGCTGAGCCTAATATCTGAACCTAGAGACTTTCTGAGTTCTGTTCTCCAGAGAATAAAGCAAGTCTTTGGTGAAGAGATTAGCTGTCTTACGGTTTCCAAGAACTGTCAGGGTCCATCTCTTAAGCTTTCTGACCAGATCTTTCTTCTCTTTTTATCCCTGAACTCATTCATGTACAATAAACCCCATCCCCCTTCTTTGATACTTGGTGCTTCCTGAATTCTGAGCCCGTTGTACCTTGCCAGTGAGCAGACTTGTCAAACACTTAGGGTGTTGCTACCCCAACTCTGCTCAGTTACTTACCAGTCTCTCCTTTTCCTCTTCCAAAACTGTTCAACTTTTTAAACCTAAATACATTCAGAGAGGATACTTCACTGTAAATGGAAAATTGCATCACTTTCCAAAAATAAAACATAGCTGTTAAAAATAAAGATAATGTAAGCACACCTGCATCATTAAATTGTAGCAGGTGTTAAGGATTAGCATTACATTATATTCTTCATGTCATCAAGTGTGTTAAAAGAGAATTTAAAAGTATGTAACTTTTTTGCTCTGTGATTGAATATTTAAAGCCATGTCTGGAATCACCTAAAATCATCTCCTGTGTGGGTTGTACACTTTCAGAAAGTCTGTTCTACTGTACATACTCTGTACTGATTATGTATAATCAACAGCTAACCTTTGACGTCAGTGACAGTGGTGTGCTACACGGCACATTCTCAACAAATGGCCATTTCAGTCTTTGGTAAGATTGGTAGACATAGCAGTTACTCTGAGATTGGCGCTGTCCGAAGCACTTTTTACACATTAGCACTTTATACACACTTGTGGCCAAGGAGACAAACACAGAGAGGCTCGTGGTGGGTCAAGGATTCAAAACCAGGCGGTCTGGCTTCAGACTGAACCCTTACTTGGTAGGAATTACTGTCTCTAAATACAGAATGACGATACCTTTTGCTTACAGTTGCCGAAAAAAAATTTCTGGTAAATTTAAGAAGTCATCAATACTAACATCTTATCTACAAAGTTTGTCAAAAGACCCTAAGTCTCCTAACAGATAAATATCAGCCTTCCAAAGGAATTTACTTTTATCTTTGGGACCTTAATGAAAGTATTCCCTTATCTGATTTGTTAACTGGTAGACTTAGAAATGGCAGAAAAAGTATAACTTTACCTGTTATTCTATAATAATTGTAGTCTAATAATAAATATCTATTTTAAATGTAATATGTGTATTTTAATTAGATAAGCACCTTTTGTTTTTTCAGCCTAAATATTTAGAGGTTTGCCTATATATTTTTGTGGGACTTTTGGTATTTTGGTGGCTTGTTTTAGGGTTTTGAATATGATGATGCATACTACACCTAAAGTTTTATTGTGAGAATAAAATAATTGCAAGAAGGCACATACAGAAAGTAGCTGCTCAGTAAATACTGTTATTCCCATCTGAAACACCTGTTTCAGTCAGACTTGGGTGTCAGGTGGGCTAGACAGACTGGAAGCTGGCAGAATTTGGAGACAGAAAGGAATTGGTGTATGTTGAGAGTCTGTGCATACCAGGGGTCACTACTGCAAGGGAACTCGTCTAGAGAGGGGATTACAAGGGCTGCAAGTCAGATTTGATAAGGGCTCCAGACTGAGTCCTGAAGACCAGCCTAAGCGGAAGGGGTCAGGGAGGAATCTGGCGCCTTCTGAGCAGCAGAGTTGAGCCCCAGCGTCTGGGAATAGCCAGGCTGGCGTTTGAAGATGGCTGCAGAGCTGGTCCTGGGACGAAGGGCTGCTGTGCTGGCCTTGGCACTTTATTTTTTAAGCTGGTCCCCTCCACCCTAGTATTTCCAAACAGATTGTGGATATTTAATCAAAATATCGTAGTAATATGTAAGTTTCACAAACAGATTATTTAAAATTTCCCAGGGTTTAACAAGACTTTTTACCTGGGATCTGTGTAAGGCATTTATACACCGCATAAGGTTTGAAAATACAAAATATTACCAGTGCATAAATGAGTAGAACGACAAATCACTGTTTCTGTCTTTTCCCCGTTTTTTCCCTCTCTAAACTCAATAAATAAAAAATTAAAAAAAATACTGTTCCTGATTTTGTCGTCAAAATATTTGGTTTTATTGTAATCTTTTTCATTGACTTCCACTTTAAGAAAAATTTTATCCAAATTCATCATCTTTAGATACCCTAAATTCTGGTGTTGTTATATTTCTTTCTTTTAGGGTTAGAGTCCATCAGTTTTTGTAAAGAATCAACCAAAAATATTCTATGAAATGATCAGAGCAGCTGGGTTTCAAGGGGAATTAGAATTCAATTTCTTACCTTTGTGATCAGCAGTGAAAAACTAGGCATTTTTTATGAGTTGAAATCTTTGAGACTTACTGGGTTTGTTTTCCCTGTCATAAAAAAGCTGAATATGTGTATCTTTTTTTTTCTCTCCCTATTTTTAATTGTTTTAAGATCCCTTTGGATGAATTTCCCATATTATTAATGATTAAGTTACATGATTGTACTCTGTATACTTTTCAAAAATGTATTACTGTGTATTTTGACTTTGTTGGAAAATTTTGGCTCAACCAAGATTACAAGTGTCAAAAAATAGTAAAAGAGACCTTTCGGTTGGAGTCAGTGGTGTTTTTATATATAGAACACATAAGCATTAAATATTAGGGAGTGCCTGTTACTAATTTTGAGACATTATCAAGGTAGCAGTAATATTATTGACATAAAATCCATGTTTATTAAAGAATTGGAGTGTGCATAGCAAAAACTGGGGGAGGAGAGAATGTTTGATGCCAAAAGTAATGTGGATAAAAGTATGTCGTGGGAATCATATAGCACAGTGGTTCTCAAACTCTTGGATATCTGGACCCTTTTCATTCTTATTCTTAAATTATTCAGGACCCCAAGAGCCTTTCTTTGCATAGGTTATATCAGGTGTGTAGAGAAGGTCTGCTCTCATATACATGCAACTGGAAAGGGAGGGATATTTAATAGCCTTTGAAATGATTATCAGCATTCTTTATTACTCCACTAAAACTCAAGAAGTGGTAATCTCTTACAAGAAAGTTGTAGTGTGGAATCTGAAACTGCAGCAATGCCTTTTTCATACTTAAGTTTCTGGTCTGTATTGCACCTCGGATCCTTTACCCATGGATGATGACTGTGTGACATCAGGTAGCGCTTATTTGGAAAGGATTGGTTTCCTCGGTTGTACAGATCTTCTAAATGTTACACGTCTCATTTATAGTATCGAAGAATCACACATGTTAATGTCACTACTGGTCTCATCCGAAAAGTCAAGTAGGGAAGCTGTCAGTTCACAGTGGTGGGTACAAATTTCTAATATTTGCTTGAAAACTCAAATTTTATCCTTGACAGACACATATGTCATTTATTTTCCTTGAGGTAACAGATGCACTTCATTTATTTTCAGGAAAATGTATGCCAGACACCCAGGTCTGTTAAATGGCTGGTTCGGCTTTTTTGCTCAGATAATTGTACAAGTGCTCTTCCTTGAGACAACCGTCGTACTTCAGTGCGCATAGAGCGGTGCTTTGTGCTTCCCACATCTTCACACAGCACATCTGTAAAAAAAAAAAATGCGTATACTCAAGAGTTGGAATTTCACAATATTATTCATTTTTACTGCATCAAGGATGTTCCTTAGTGAAATTGGCTTTTTTTCTTTCTTTCCATGAGCATGTTTTAGTGAAAAATCAGTTTGATGCCACTGCCTTGATTCATGATAAGGAACTACCAGTTTTAACTACTAGTTACTAAGTAAATAGTACTAAACTACTAATAGTTAAACAGATGATAAAATTTTACCTACGTGAAGAAAGACATTTTCTCACTGATAATGGTGAGATACATACAGTTTCTATGTAGTAACTTTTTTGGGTTATATGTTATGTTGTAGAGAAATTCAACAGAACCCTCAGTTGCTATTATTTGGATTCTTTGGCAACCAGAACCCTTAAAATGTGGAGAGAAGCCCTGGCTGCTGTGGCTCAGTGAATTGAGTGCCATCCTGAGAACCAAAGCGTCGCCAGTTCGATTCCCAGTTAGGACACATGCCTGGGTTGCACACCAGGTCCCCAGTACGGGGCGCTCGAGAAGCAACCATACATTGATGTTTCTCTCCCTTTTCCTCCCTCCCTCCCCCTCTCTCTAAAAATAAATACATATATATATATTTTTTAATGTGGAGGGGAGTCTTATGGAATGTTTTTCTTGACTTCATTGAAGTCAGAGATTTGGCATTATAACCAACAAATAGTTACTAGTCCTTTGGTCTTATATTGCTGTTCAGAAGTAGTTAATGGTTAGAGGACTCACATTTAAACTCCAATTTCAAAACTTATACAAAGCTGCAGTCACTAAAACAATATGGTACTGCTGTAAGGATAGACATGTAGATCTCTAGAACAGAACTGAGAATCCAGAAATAAACCTCACATTTGCATCATTTGATTTTTGACTGTGGTGCCAAGACAATTTAGTGGGGAGAGAATAGTCTATTCAACTTATGGTGCTGAAAAAAACTACTTATCCACATGCAACAGAATGAAGTTAAGCTCCTTCCTCACATCATACACAAAATTAGTTCAAGATGAATCATGGATCTGAATATAAGAGCTAAAACTATAAAATTTATATAATAAAGTATAGTACATGTAAATCTTTATGTCCTTGGTTTGGGTAAAGCCTTAGATGTGATAGCAAAAGCATAAGAAAATAATTTGGATTTCTTCAAAATTAAAACTTGCTTCAAAGGACGTCATTAAGAAAGTGAAAAGAACTATATATCTGATGAGAGACGTATCTAGAATATAAAAAAAACTCTTGCAACTTAACAGTAAAGCAATAACCTAGTTAAAGAATGAGCAAAAGATCTGAATAGGCACCTCTCCAAAAAAAATACGCAGTGGTCAGTAAGCACGTGAAAAGGTGCCAAATATCATTATCCATCAGGGAAATGCAACTCGATGGGATACTATCATACTTCACCCAATTGGATGGCTGTAATAAAAAAGGCAGCAATGTTAGTGTGTGGAGAAGTTGGAAATCTCAAAAGTAGCTGTTGGGAATGCAAAATGGTATAGTCACTTTGGAAAACAATCTGGTGATTCCTTAAAAAGTTAAACAGAGCCCTGACTGGTGTGGCTCAGTTGGTTGGGCATCCTCCTGCAAGCAAAAAGTCACCAGTTTGATTCCCAGTCTGGGCACATGCCTGGATTTCAGGCCAGGTCCTTGGTTGGGGGCACATGAGAGGCAACAGATGTTTCTCTCCCTCCCTAAATACATAAAAATTTACAAAAAAGTTAAGCATAGAGTTGCTGTGAAACCCAGCAGTTCCTTACTTAGGCAGATACTCATGAGAAATAAGTCCACACAGAAACTTATATGAGTGTTCACAGAAGCATTATTTATAATGGCCAAAAAATGGAAATAACCCAAATGTGCACCTGTTGATGAATGGATACAATGTGATGTAGACATACAATAAAATAGGAAGTCCTGAAACTTGCTACAACATGAATCATCTTTGAGAGCATGTTAAGTAAAAGAAGCCAGACACAAAGGCAGCATGTTTTTTTATTCCGTTTATATGAAATGTCCGGAGTAGACAGAACCGTGGAGACAGATTAGTTGTTGCCTAGGGCTGGGGCAGATGGATAATGATTGCAATGGGTTTGTTTTGGGGAGGGGAAGATGTTCTAGGTTGTGGCGGTAGTTGAATAGAGTAATCAATGGTTGTGACGTTATCAAGTAAACATGGACCTTAAATTTGGAATTTCTTTTAGGAAAACTGAAGTCTCTTCCTATTTTAATAGTGTAAAAAGAAAATGGCCAAATTACCTAACTTTATTTTTCAGAAAGGAGAAGATGAGTATGCTAATGTTGATGCCATTGTTGTGTCTGTGGGTGTTGATGAAGAAATTGTTTATGCCAAGTCAACTGCCTTACAGGTGAGGGGTTCCAACAATTCTTAGCCCTGACAGCCTTTGCATCCTCGACTGCTGTTCAGTACAGTAGCCACTAACCACATTCAGAAGTTAATTCCTCAGTCCCAAGTCTCAAGTACTCTGTATTGGCTACCATATTAGAGCGGATACAGAATATTTTCATCTTCACAAAAAGTTCAGTAGACAGTACGGATTTAGAACACAAGGAAAGAAGTACATAAACTGGGGTGGATTTACTGTGTATATCAAAAGAATCTAAACAGTGGGTTACACAAATTTTTTCTTTCTCTCTTTGATAATCTTCAGGGATCTAATTTTATTTCCCATGTCACTCCTGTAACATTCATAGAGTTTAGCCATCGTGCTCATGGTGCAAAAATTGCTAGAGCTCCAGTCGTTACGTTTGCATTCCCAGCAAAAAGAATGGAGAAAGGGAAGAAAATGAGAGCTCTTCCCTTTTTGAGGAGACTTGCTTGAAGAGCCACAGAATACTTCCACTTATAACTTACTGGCCAAAATTTTATCTGACAACCACACTTAGTTGGAAGAAAGGATGGGAAATAAGTCTTCATGCTAAGCAGTGTACCCAGCTAGAAATCCCATCGTTTTGAGAGAGAAGAAATGAATAACCGGGGCACAACAGCAGTCTTTGGCGGGGGTAGAACGCACAGTTCTCTAGGGCGCTGTTCTGTTCCGGACAGCAAGACAGCTTCTGTGAACCCAGATTGCCCAAATGATTGATGGTCTGTGTTATAAAAGACTTCAAACATAAAAGTTGATAAAATAATAATATTTAACTCCCATTTACCCATCATTTAATTTCAGTAAATTGTTAGCTGGGTAATCTCGTTTGTCCACAGCCAGGTTCCCCCACCCCAAATTATTTCGAAGTTAATTCCACATAACCTTATAAATATTTCTGTATAAGTACATTATATTTTTTTTCTGTAAATACTGTTGTCATTGTCTTTCCCCATAGACATGGCTCTTTGGTTACGAACTCACGGATACTATCATGGTCTTCTGCGATGACAAAATCATTTTTATGGCCAGCAAGAAAAAAGTGGAGTTCTTAAAACAGATTGCCAACACCAAGGGCAACGAGAATGCTAACGGGGCCCCTGCCATCACACTGCTGGTTCGAGAAAAGGTTGGACCTAATAAAGAATACTGTAAATGTGAAGAGATGTTTAACAGTGATGAACAGAAACACCTTCTAGGGATTTAAAAGGATATGAGGGGAAGATTTTAGCCGAGGGTGGCTGTAACTACAAAGTTTTGTCGCATCTTCGTTGTTAGGAAGAAAAGAGTTCAATAACCCTGTCAGTTTTGTGGCAAAACAAATAGGTTATGAAATTCTGGTGCATACTCACATAATCTGTCCATTCTCGAGGACGCTGTCAGCCTAACGTTTGTTTCCGTTTGAGCACCTTAATTGGAACAAATAACTTCAGATACCTGTAAGGAAATTTAGACATACCTCCGTTCCAGTTTTTACTAAATATGATTTTTTTTTTTTTTTTTTTGTCATACTGCTCACCTGACAAAGATTCTTTTCTCAGAATATTGTTTATCTGTGCGTTTGAGTTTCTTAGCTGCTCCTGGGGGGAAGAGATGTCAGCTTGTGCCACTCCTGTAAGCATATTAAAATATCCAAAGACATTTTGTGTGTTACATTCTCCCCCAAAGAAGTACGTAGGGCATAACGATAGAATTTATTCTTTCTAGGGTTAGAGTGTGTGTCTGTGTCTGTTTGTTACTGGCAGAACGTAGATGTCTAATCCTAAAACCAATTGACAACCCCTCTTCCCTCTGACATCGGTAGAATGAAAGCAATAAGAGCAGCTTTGACAAAATGATTGAAGCCATTAAAGAAAGCAAGAATGGGAAGAAGATTGGAGTGTTCAGCAAAGACAAATTCCCTGGAGAGTTCATGAAGAGCTGGAATGACTGCCTCAACAAAGAGGGCTTTGACAAAGTAAGAACACTCCTGGAAACAAGCAAATTGAGAGTTGAAAGGGCGATAGCGTGATGGCCTTCCATTAACAGATAGTGCAGAGAATGTGGGAAGACTGCATTCATTCACATTTCAATTTTTCTCTCCTTTTAGCTGAGCAGTAAGCCAGTTAGTTGTACTTCCCAGTCAGGAGCGAGGCATTCAGGAGATGGTTCAGCCACTTGGAAAAGTCTTTTGTCCCCCCAAATTTTGTTTTTTTCCTTGATCTACTGCCTTTCTTCAGCCTTTACAAAAATCTCTAGAGAGGAATATTTACATTTAAAATGGTACATCAGTTTAATGCCTCTTAAAATATTCACATTGACCTGGTAAAGAGCTATTTCAGATGTTTATTCTATCCAAGAAAAGAACATTTAGTTCTGCAAACCACTGATTAATTGTTTGCTAAGTAACCTAATATTACTTAGCAACATTCACACTGGGAGAGATGCATTTCTTTTGCAAGTCTGTATGTGCATGTTAGAAGCTCTTATCACTTTGACTGCAGATAGATATCAGTGCAGTGGTGGCCTACACCATCGCTGTGAAGGAAGACGGGGAGCTCAACCTGATGAAGAAAGCAGCCAGCATCACGTCTGAGGTCTTCAACAAGTTCTTCAAGGAAAGAGTCATGGAAATAGTTGATGCGGATGAGGTAAATGGACAGGGGAGAGTCTTTACCATTGTAACAAAGCAGAAATGAGTCCCCACCCTGCAGCGTTTTGGTATGTGTTCAGCTTCCTTTGAAATTAATTAAACCCTTGACAGTTAAGTTGGCGGTGTGTCATTGTGCCACAGCTTCTCTTTTAAAATGACTATAAGCCTGCGCTACAGTCTCTTGAGGTTACCTTCTATTTTACTTGAGAATTCCTTGAATAGCTGTGCATTCCACATACTATTCTCTAAATTTGCTTTACATGTATACCAGTATATTCACTGGTGCATAAATCATTTCATAAGACTTTTATAGCATCTTAAATGATACCAGGATAAATCGAAGCACTCCGTTTTGCCACCTAGTAAGTGTTGTTTCATTTCTGGGTATACTTACAGAAAGTTCGACACAGTAAACTGGCTGAGTCTGTGGAAAAGGCCATCGAAGAGAAAAAATACCTAGCTGGGGCAGACCCCTCTACTGTGGAAATGTGTTATCCTCCTATCATTCAGAGTGGTGGCAACTATAATCTCAAGTTCAGTGTGGTGAGGTAAGTCTGAGAACCTCAAAATAAAACAACAGCCAGAGTATTTCAGCCTGTAGCCTATTTTTCCTTTGACTCATTCTGGACTTCAGAAAAGTTGGAGGAGACAGAATAACTATTAGTCTGCCTTGTGCATTGTCTTCTTGTCTTACCCCATGCATATTTCTACTTTATTTCACATAGTTACTCATTTCTTTAGCATTTGATTGTAAGCATTTTTCCAGGTGATTAAAAAGGCCTGGCAAAAAATTGCAAAACATACCACCATCCAAAAAATAAAAATCTTAGTAGGTGGTCTATAATCTAATTCCCCTTCTAATTTTTAAAAATACCGTAAAGAATGCCTTTTTTCTTGGTTAGTCCGAAGGGACTAATTCAGAGTGAATACTGCAGTTCATAGTGCACTGGTGGATAAGTGACTCCTCACTACCTTACTGTCAGAATATCGATAAGATTTAGTGTCTCCTTTGCATATTTAGGACACAACTCAACTTTTCACTGAATTTTTGTGCTAAAAGTTCGGGTGTCTAATTTTATTCCAGAGCCTTTATAAACCAATTTATTTAAAAAAAAAAAAAAAAAAAAAGTTTGTCCTTCTGGTTCAGCTTTGGGATATAGCAGGGGCGGTCAGTGATTACAAATGTTCTGTGTCGGTGATACTACGGACTTTGCTAGTTTGGGTAGTGAATGAAATGTTTTCTTCCCCTGGTCTCTAGTGACAAGAATCACATGCATTTTGGGGCCATCACTTGTGCCATGGGTATTCGCTTCAAATCTTACTGCTCCAACCTTGTTCGCACTTTGATGGTTGACCCTTCTCAGGAAGTTCAAGAAAATTACAACTTTTTGCTCCAGCTTCAGGAGGAGCTGCTAAAGGAATTAAGACATGGTGAGGTACCTTATAAAAGAAGGTTTGGAAATCATATAATAAGAATGTTATTAGTGTTTATGTGAGCTTATATCCCTGAGGCTCTCATACTAAAAATGGAATCAGATTTTACTAGCATCTCATTATCCTAACATTTAGTTCTTGAATCTACTTTTCTTTTAGGCATGAGTGGTTACTATGTTTTTACACAGATGTTTACAGAAAACCCTTTAACTGGTTACCCTCTGTGTCCAGATCTTCATAAAATACTGTGGCCTTATTACTCTTTAGAACTTTAGAAAGTTTTTTTTTAATTGAGGTGTAATTGACATACAAAACTATATTAGTTGCAGATATACAACATAATGATTCAATATTCGCATATATTGCAAGTGCTCACCACAGTAAGTTTAGTTAACATTTGTCACCATACAAAGAGTTTTTTTCCTTGTGATAACTGGAAACTCTTAAGATTTACTCTCAGCAGCTTTCACATATGCAGTTCAGTATTATTAACTATGATTGCCACCCTGTACATTACATCTCTGTGACTGACTTCCTTTATAACTGGAAGTGTGTACCTTTTGACTCCCTTCACTCATTTCACTCACCTTCCACCCCTGCCTGTGTCAGCCTCCAATCTGTTTTCTCTGTGAGCTTGGCTGGTTGATTGATTTGCTAGGGATGGCTCAGTGGATTGAGCTCTGGCCTGAAAACCAAAAGGTTGCCAGTTCAATTCCTGGTTAGGGTACATGCCTGGGTTGCAGACCAGGGCCCCAGTTGAGGGTGTGTGAGAGGCAAACAGTTGATGTTTCCCTCCCTCTCTTTATCCCCCCCCCAAAAAAGTAAGTAAATAAAATCTTTAAAAAAAAATAGATTCCACATATAAGAGGGATTATACAGTATTTCTCTGTGTCTCTCTTAGTTTATATAATGCCCGGAGGTCGGTCCATCCATGTTGCAGATGGCAAGATTTCATTCTTTTATCCCTTAATACTATTCGCGCGCGCGTGTGTGTGTGCGTGCGCACAATTGACCCTTGAACAACTCAGGGTTTAGGGGCACTGACTTCTTTCAAAGTCAAAAATCCACATATAACTTTGGGTTCCCAAAAATTTTACCAATAGCCTACTGTTGACCAGAAGCCTTACCAATGACATAAACACATATTTTGTATGTTATGTACTGTATTTTTACATTAAATTAAAGCTAGAGAAAAAATGTAGAGAGTCATAATGAAAGTACATCTGCAGTAGTATTTATTGAAAAATTCACATACAAGTGGACCCATGCAGTTCAAACTGGTGTTGTTCAAAGGTCAGCTGACCGCATTTACTTTATCCGCTCATCTGCTGGTGGACACTTAGGCTGCTTCCACATCTTGACTATTGTAAATAATGCTGCAGTGAACCTGAGAGCGCATGTATCTTTTCCCCTTAGCGTTTTCATGGTTGGTTGGTTGGTTGGTTGGTTGGTTGGTTTTAGTAAATACCCAGAAGTGGACTTGCTGAATCATATGACAGCTCTATTTTTAATTTTTTGTGGACCTTCCATATTGTTTTCCATAGTGGCCGCCCCAATTTACAGTCCACCAACAGCGCTCAAGGGCTTCCTTTTCCCCACATCCTTGCCAACACTTGTTATTTCTTGTCTTTTTGTTAATAGCTATTCTCACAGGTATGATGTGATACCTTATTATGGTTTTGGTTTGCATTTCCCTGATGATTAGGGATGTTAAGCATCTGTTCATGCATCTGTTGGCCATCTGTATGCTTTTGTTGGGAAAATGTCTGTTCAGATTTTCTGCTCATTTTTTAATAGGATTGTTTTATTACTATTGAGTTTTATGAGTTCTTTGTATATTTGCAATATTAACTCTTATTAGATATGTGATTTGCAAATATTTTCTCCTATTCATTGGTCACCTTTTCATTTTGTTAATAGTTTCCTTAGATATGCAGAAGCTTTTTATTGTGACATAGTCCCACTTACTGATTTCTGCTCTTAGTGTCAAATCTAAACAGTCACTGCCAAGACGGATGCCAAGAAGCTCACCGGCAGCCCTGGCTGGGGTGCTCAGTTGGTGAGAGTGTCATCCTGGTACACCAGGGTTCTATGGTTTCAGGTCTTACATTCAAGTCTGTAATCCATTTTGAATTAATTTTGTGTGTGTGGTGTAAGATAGTGGTCCAGGTTCATTTTTCTGAATGTATAGCCCAGTTTTCACATCACCATTTATTAAAGAGAGGTTCTTTCTCCATTTTATATTTTTGGCTCCGTTATCATATAAAATAATTGATCATATATGTGTGAATTTATTGACTTTCTGTTACATTGATCTTTGTGTCTGTTTTTAATGAAAATGCCTTGCTGTTTTGAATACTGCAGCTTTGTGATACAGTTTGAAATCAAGGAGCTTGACACCTTCAGGTTTGTTCTTTTTTTCCTCAGGATTGCTTTAGCTGTTCTGGGTCTTGTGTAGTTATATACAAATTTTAGAATTGTCTGTTCTAATTCTCTGTAAGAGTATTGGAACTTTGATAGGGATTACGTTGAATTTGTAGATTGCTTTGGTTGTATGGATATTCTTGCAGTCTATGAGCATGGAATATCTTTCCATTTCTTTGTGTCTTCAGTTTCTTCATCAGGGTCTTATAGTTTTCGGTGTACAGATCTTTCACATCCTTGGTTAAATTTCTTCCTGGGTATTTTATTCTTTTTGATGCAGTTGTAAGATGGGACTATTTTCTTAATTCTGATAGTTTGTTATTAGTGTTTATAAACTCCATAGATTTCTGTATATTAATTTTATATCCTACAACTTTACTGACTTTATTTATTCTAACAGGTTTTTGGATTTTCTGTATATAATATGTCATCTTCAAATGGTGATAGTTTTACTTTTTTCTTTCCAGTTTGGATGCCTTTTATCTCTTTTTCTTGCCTAATTGCTGTGACTGACTTTTAATACGGTGTTGAATGAAAGTGGGAGAGAAGACATCCTCATCTTTTTCTGATCTTAGAGGAAAAGCTTTCAGCTTTTCACCATTAAGTGTGATGTTAGGTGTGGGCTTGTCATATATGACCTTTATTATATTGAGGTACATTTCTTCTATACCCACTTTTCTTGAGAGTTTTTGGTAAATGCATGTTGATTTTCTTTTCTCTCTCTTTTTTTTTTAATCCTCACCTGAGGATATGTTTATTGATTTTGGGGAGGGGGGAGAGAGTGAGAGAAACATGGATGTGAAAGAGAAACATCAATCTGTTGCCTCCCCTATGTGCCTCGACTGCTCACATCCTAGCTATGTGCTCTGACTGGGGCTCAAACCCACAGCCCTTTGATGTACTGGATGATGGTCCAACCAACTGAGCCACCCAGCCAGGGGTAGGTGTTCAATTTTGTCAAATACTTTTCCTGCATCTATTGAGATGATTATATGATTTTTATCCTTTATATTGTTAATGTGGTGTATCATTGATTGAATTATGTGTGTTCAATCATCCTCGCATTCCTGGCATAAATCCCAATTGATTCCAGTGTATGATCCTTTTAATGTAGTTTTGAATTTGGAAGAATCTTAGAATGTTCTGAGAACTAGTGTCTCTACCAACAAAATGTATAATGTTAATTGTACGTTGAATGGCCAGAAATAATCTTAGTATAAGAGCAACCCTGCTAAACAAGGAACCACCTCTTGCTAACTGGCCAAGTGGAACTGTATATTTACCACCGTTAACCCACTTTGTAAGCCCACTCATGTTGCCCAGAGCTTCGAGACATCATTTCTCCATGAAACCTCAAGTCAGTTTTGAGAAATCCTACTGGAAGTCACGGTCGTAGGTTGTTTGGTGAGGGTGAAGATCCCTCTGAGGCTACCATATCTGGACTACTCTGACTTGAAATATCTATTTATACCTAAATCCTGAAAAATCAAAGCCAGAGTCCTTCTGTAGTCCTGTTTTTTAAAATGTATAATAACTTTAATGTGTTGCCATTTATCAACACTTTAAAAACTTTCTTTTTAAAAAAATATATTTTATTGATTATGCTATTACATTGTCCCACTTTTTTTCTCCCCTTTATTTCCCTACACTCTGCAACCCTCCTCCCACCAGCATTCCCGCCCCTGCTTAGGTTATGTCCATAGGTTGTACATGTAAGTTCTTTGGCTTCTCCATTTCCTACACTATTAACCTCCCCCTGTCTATTTTGTACCTACAATTTATGCTTCTTAGTCCCTGTACGTTTTCACCATTCTCCCATAAAAACTTTCACTGAGACCACCTGGTGTTCCACAGTCTTCCAGGTCAGTGATTCTCAAATAGTGTAGTTAAGAATGCAGGGTGGATTGTTTTAAAAAATACTAATTTCTAAGCCTTCACATTTCTGAAAGGAACTATATTCCTTAGTTTACACCTTGAGAAACGCTGCTTTAGGAAATGTAATAAGTGGAGCGGAAATGCTGATTTAAAAATATAGTTTTGTTTTTTCATTTTCTGGAAGGTACTTCATGTTCTCTTTCTGACTTGTCATTAGGTGTGAAGATATGTGATGTGTATAATGCTGTCATGGATGTGGTTAAAAAGCAGAAGCCTGAACTGCTGAACAAAATTACCAAAAACCTAGGGTAAGATGCTATGGGTGTACATTGTTGCTCTGAGTCATATTTCATGACTGGCTGTGGTCAGGCAGAATATTCTTAGATTGATTCAACCAACATTTATGGACTGTTCTGGACTAGTAAAGTCAACTGTGCCAGGCACACAGCGTCACCTGAAAATGTGAGAAGGATTTAAGTTGTGCTCTGAAGAATGGGGTGGGGATTTTTCTAGACTGATACAGTAGATTCCAGTAGGTGTTCTAGGCTTGAATTACAAGTGTTGGGAAACATTACACGCCCCATTTCCTCCCTTGGAGCACCTCCCCTCACATTTGAAAATTAAGTACTGTGAGCCTTATAACCCCGCAATTGCTCTTCTGGGTACATGTCTGAGAAACCCAAAACACTGGTTTGAAGGAATATACGCACCCTAAAGTTCATTGCAGCATTATTTACAGTAGCCAAGCTGTGAAAGCAGTCCAAGTGCCCTTCACTATACAAGTGAATTAAAAAGCTATGGTACATGCATGCAATGGAATATTACTTGTCCATGTAGAAGAAGAAAATCTTACCATTTGCCATAGCATGGATGGACCCAGAGGGTATTATGCTAAGTGAAATGAGTGAGTTAGAGAAAGACAAATACCATGTGATTTTACTTATATGTAGAAGCTAACAAACAAAACAGAAACAGACTCATAGATACAAAGAATAGACTGATGGTTGCCAGAGGGAGCAGCAGTGAAGGAATTGAGAAGTGCAGATTGATAGTTAAAAAATAATCATGGGGATATAAAGTACAGCGTAGGAAATATGAAATATAGTAAGAAATATCGTAATAACTATGTATAGTGTTGGTTGGGTACTGGAAATAGAGGGAACACTTTGTAAAGTATATGATTGTCTAACCACTATGCTGTATGTTTGAATTTTTATTTAATCCAGTGTTTTGCAAATGTATTTGACCATTAAATACCTAGAAATAACTGATAACATCTCACAGAACCAAAGACATTTTGGGAAACAAAAGCTCCAGGCAATCTCCTTAGATGGAGATTAGTGTGGGGTATATAGTTACTTTCTGGATTTCTCTAATGGACAAGAGGAAATATATTGATTTGATACCAAGTCTTGGCCCAGGTGACTTAAGGAGTCTAGTTATCAGCATTCCGCTAAAAATTACCTCTCTTCATCCGGTTATTACTTTCTTAATAATGTGCCCTTTAATAGTCTCTGCTAAGCTTATAGGAAAACTCCTCACTTGATTTCAGGGTGGAGATTAAAATTTAAATGTGAGTGTATAAGCTAAAATAAAGAACACTGATATTATAAATATTAAGTGGAGTACTTAATTAGGATATTATTTTCAACTTACTAAAAGTGCAAAGACTTCTCTAATCTTCCTTAACTGACTGATGAGCAGCAGCAAATCACTCAACATGTTTGCCTGCCTTATCTTTAAAATTAAACTAGGATATATTGTGTGAGCATTTGAGATCTTGCTCCCTGGCATTTGTTGTCAGTTTGGCTCAAAGAAACTCTTACTGGAAGAAAAAAAAAGATTGCTCTGTTTGTGTAGTGGCCTCCTCCTTGTCCTACTGCTTTACTAGTAAACTTTCACTTAAACTAAAAAAAAGGGAAGGGAGGGAGGGAGGGAGGGAGGGAGGAAGGAAGGAAGGAAGGAAGGAAGGAAATAAATAGATATATTGCACATGACCTGTGTGCAAGAGTTATAGCCTGTTGCTGAAGTGTCTCTTCTCTTTTAGGTTTGGAATGGGAATTGAATTCCGTGAAGGCTCTTTAGTAATTAATAGTAAGAATCAGTACAAACTGAAGAAAGGTACGTTTTACATTCATGCAGTAGGAAAATACTGTTTTGGATCATTTCCTTTAGCTTCGTCTCTCCCTCTTTTCCACATAAAATCTGCATTTCTCTGCCCTTTCACAATCATAGTCTGATTCCTGCTTTGCTATTTTAGGGATGGTTTTCAGCATCAATTTGGGGTTCTCAGAACTGACTAACAAGGAGGGGAAGAAACCAGAAGAGAAAACCTATGCCCTATTCATCGGTGACACAGTGCTTGTGGATGAGGTATGTGTGCCTCTTAAACTCTGAGTGCTCATGAATTGACTTTGGAGGGACATTTTGTACTTCGTACAGGTCTTTGAGGGGAGATGACCTAGCCAAGGGAACAAATCCATGTGACAGCCTCACCTAATACAGCTGGGAATAGAGATTGTACTTCAAGTACGGGGAGTGATTTAACCTAATTTACACATTATGGCTTGAACCTTGACAGTATCAGCTGATTCTAATAATGGAACTGATTTTTTTTAATAATGGCTTTACTGAGCTTCAATTTATATACCATATTATCCACCCACTTAAAGTGTACAGTCTAGCCCTGGGTGGTTTGGCTGAGTGGATTGAATGCCAGCCTTGAACCAAAGGGTTGCTGGTTCGATTCCCAGTCAGGGCATATGCCTGGGTTGTGAGCCAGTCCCCAGTGGGGAGTGCATGAGAGGGAACCACACACTGATGTTTCGCTCCCTCTCTGTCTCCTTCCCTTCTCCTCTGTCTAAAAATAAGTAAATAAAATCTTTTTTAAAAAGTGTACAGTCTAGTGATTTTTATTATATTCACAATTGTTCAGTCATCACTGCAATCTAATTTAAAAACATTTTCACCTCAGAAGAAACTCTGTACCCATTAGCAGTCATTCCCTATATTCCCTCCCAAGTGCTCTAGGCCTAGACAATAACTAAACTTTCTGCCTTGAAGGATTTCCTGTTCTGAATATTTGTGGTCTTCTGTGACTGATTTTTTTTTTTATTTAGCTGGGAGTGATTCTTTATGATGGTGGTGGTAATGTTGATGATGATAGCAAAAATTTCATTGTTCTTATAAGCTAAGCACTTTAATGCCTTAATTTATGGATGCATTAATAGGGCTGTCCTGACAGTAACCCTATTAAGTAGATATTCTTATCCTTGCATACAGAAAAGGAAACTGAGGCAGAGGGAAGTTTAAGTAACTTGCCAAATGTTACACAGCTAGATAGTGATTGTGCCAGGTTGCAGAACAGGCCTGTATTCTTAATCATTATTCCAATGTTGCCTTCCAAATTATACTTCTACTGAAGGGTTGGGATCTAAGAACTGTATTTATTCTTTTTTTTAATATACTTTATTGATTATGCTATTACAGTTTCCCATTTTCCCCCTTCATTACCCTCCACCGTGCACACCCCCTCCCACTCACATCACCCACCTTTAAGTTCATGTCCATGTGTTATACATGCAAGTTCTTTGGCTTCTACATTTCCCATACTATTCTTACCCTCCCCCTGCCTATTTTCTACCCGCCATCCGTGCTACTTATTCTCTGTACCTTTTCTCTCTCGCTCTTCCTCCCACTCCCCTATTGATAACCGTCCATGTGATCTCCACTTCTGTGGTTCTGTTCCTGTTCTTGCGGTTTGCTTCATTTGTTTTTGTTTTACGTGTGGTTGTTAATACTTGCGAGTTTGCTGTCATTTTACTGTACGTATTTTTTATCTTCTTTTTCTTAGATAAGTCCCTTTAACATTTCATATAATAAGAACTTGGTGATGATGAACTCCTTTAACTTGACCTTATCTCAGAAGCACTTTATCTGTCCTTCCATTCTAAATGAAAGCTTTGCTGGATAGAGGAATCTTGGATGTAGGTCCTTGCCCTTCATGACTTGGGATACTTCTTTCCAGCCCCTCCTTGCCTGGAAGGTCTCTTTTGAGAAATCAGCTGACAGTCTTATGGGAACTCCTATGTAGATAACTCTTCTTTTTTTGTCTTGCTGCTTTTAAGATTCTCTCCTTCTGTTTAATCTTGGCTAAGGTAATTATGATGTGCCTTGGCATGTTCCTCCTTCGGTCCAGCTTCTTTTTTTTTTTTTAATATATTTTATTGATTATTCTATTACAGTTATCCCATCCCCCCTTCATTCCCGTCCACCATGCACACACACTCCCCCCTTTAGTTCATGTTCATGTGTCATAAGTTCTTTAGCTTCTACATTTCCCACACTATTCTTGCCCTGCCCCCGTCTTATTTTCTACCCACCATCTATGCTTCTTATTCTCTGTACCTTTTCCCTCCCTCTCCTCCTCCCATTCCCCTGTTGCTAACCCTCCATGTGATCTCCATTTCTGTGTTCCTGCTCCTGTTCTAGTGGTTTGCTTAGTTTGCTTTTGTTTTAGGTGTGGTTGTTAATATCTGTGAGTTTGCTGTCTTTTTACTGTCCTATTTTTTATCTTCTCTTTCTTAGATAAGTCCCTTTAACATTTCATATAATAAGGGCTGGGTGATGATGAACTCCTTTAACTTGACCTTATCTGAGAAGCACTTTATCTTCCCTTCCATTCTAAATGACAGCTTCACTGGATAGAGCAGTCTTGGATGTAGGTCCTTGACTTTCATGACTTAGAATACCTCTTTCCAGCCCCTTCTTGCCTGGAAGGTCTCTTTTGAGAAATCAGCTGACAGTCTGATGGGAACTCCTTTGTAGGTGACTGTCCCCTTATCCCTTGCTGCTTCTAGAATTGTCTCCTTCATTTTAATCTTAGCTAATGTAATTATGATGTGCCTTGGTATGTTTCTTCTTGGGTCCAACTTCTTTGGGACTCTCTGAGCTTCCTGGACTTTCTGGAAGTCTATTTCCTTTGCCAGATTGGGGAAGTTCTCCTTTATTATTTGTTCAAATAGGTTTTCCACTTGTTGCTCTTCCTCTTCTCCTTCTGGTATCCTTGTGATTCGGATGTTGGAACGTTTAAAGATGTCCTGGAGGTTCCTAAGCCTCTCTTTATTTTTTTGAATTCTTGTTTCTTCATTCTGTTTTTGTTGAATGTTTCTTTCTTCCTTGTGGTCCACTCCATTGATTTGAGTCCCAGTTTCCTTCCCATCACTATTGGTTCCCTGTACATTTTCCTTTATCTCGATTAGTGTAGCCTTCATTTTTTCATCTAATTTGCTACAAAATTCTACCAACTCTGTGCACATCCTGATTACCAGTGTTTTCAACCGTGCATCTGATAGGTTGGCTACCTCTTCGTTGCTTAGTTGTATTTTTTCTGGAGCTTTGATCTGTTCTTTCATTTGGGCCAGTTTTTTTTGTCTTACATGCCTGTTATGTAGTGAGGGGTGGAGCCTTAGGTGTTCACCAGGGTAGGGTAACCCAGGTGCTGGGCTGTGATGCTGTATGCAGGGAAGGGGTTCAAGAGGGAACAGTGGCACTTGCTCCGCTGTCTGCTGGATTTCAGTCACTTCCCCTGCTTCCCACAAGCAAATTGTGCCCTTCTGGTGCCAATTCCCATGTGGGTGGGTTTTTGTATGTCCTGGGACCCTCTGGGTCTCTCCAGTGAACTCTCCTGTGAGGCTGGCAGTTTCTCCCGGCACCTCAACCCCCACAGGTGTTTTCAGTCGGTGCTTTGAGGCTTTATTTCCCTTCGCTTGTACCCTGGGTAGTGAAGCCTGTCTCACTCCCCAGTTTCACCTGGTTTATCTGCAAGTGAATGTGGGACCACCCGGTCCACCAGCCGCCGCTTTGTCCCGATCCCTCTCTGTCCCTGCAGTCCAATTGCACCCCTCCTACCAGTCTGGGTGAATGTGTCTACTTTAACTCCTTTGTTGTCGGACTTCTATACAGTTCAGTTTTCTATCAATACTGGTGGTTTTTTGTTTTTAAGTTGTTGTTGCCCTTATTTTGGTTGTGCAAGAAGGTACAGTGTGTCTACCTACACCTCCATCTTGGCCGGAAGTCCAGAACTGTATGTATTCTTAATCAAAGATAATAGTATCCTGAGGTCCAAAGCATTGCCCAGGTACATACCAGGTTAAAAGGGGAAAGTGTTTCATTTGAGAGTTCTTATAGATATCTGACTTCTCCCTATTACTCTAGGATGGCCCAGCCACTGTTCTCACTTCTGTGAAGAAGAAAGTAAAGAATGTGGGCATTTTTCTAAAGGTAGGTGGCATAGGAAGTTTGGGTACAGTGATGAAGATAAACAATAATGGCTGTAAAATTAAAACCCAAATTTCTGATAATGACTTTTTCCCCATAGAATGAGGATGAAGAAGAAGAGGAAGAGGAGAAAGATGAGGCCGAAGACCTGCTGGGAAGAGGTTCTCGGGCAGCATTACTTACAGAAAGAACACGAGTGGGTTTACTGTTTTCAACTACATTGATCTAATGTCTGTCGTACGGTTCACATGTTCTGACAGTTTGGGGTGTTCTTCTCTAGAACGAGATGACTGCAGAAGAGAAGCGAAGAGCACATCAGAAAGAACTAGCAGCTCAACTCAATGAGGAAGCAAAGAGGCGATTGACTGAACAGAAAGGAGAACAGCAGATTCAGAAGTAAGACCTTGCATTGAGCAGTGAGGTTGTCTCAGGATTGTGCGTGATTGAAATTTCTCATGAAATTTTGTCTCTACTCTAGAGCTCGCAAATCTAACGTGTCCTATAAAAACCCGTCTTTGATGCCTAAGGAACCACACATTCGGGAGATGAAGATCTACATTGATAAGAAATATGAGACTGTAATAATGCCTGTGTTTGGCATAGCGACACCTTTTCACATTGCCACGATCAAGGTATTGACTCTGAATTGGGTTTTCCACACACTGTGTCGTAAAGTAGATTATTGTTCTGTCTAAACGATCTGCCCCACTCTTCTCCTTCGGGTTTTCCCCTTCTCACTTATCTGCTGCTCTCACTTTCCTTCCTTTCCAGTTTTCATCTTTGTACAAGTTAAATGATCTAGTCTAGAAACATAATTTTTCTCTATTTCCTTGAACACTTTTTTAAGCATTTTTTAACTTGTAGTTTTACACGTAGCATGAGGTACTTGGAGAACTTGTGATTCTTTTGGAAGCACATTTGGTCGTGTGAAAAGATAGGTTAAATATGCAGTTTACTAGATTAATTGATTGAATTTATTGGGGTGACATTGGTTCACAAAACCGTACAGGTTTCACGCGTTTATTACATTCAGGTTAAAATTTACAAGCTAGGTTTACAGTCAGCTTGTAACTCCTGACTTAATTTTAGCATTCTAATTTTTATCATGAAAATAATCCTTTTGTTTATTTCAATGCTTTTTCTTTTCTTCAACAGAATATCAGTATGTCGGTGGAAGGAGATTATACTTACTTGCGAATTAACTTCTATTGCCCAGGCAGTGCTCTGGGCAGGAACGAGGGCAACATTTTTCCTAACCCAGAAGCCACTTTTGTCAAGGAAATGTGAGTCCCAGGAAAATAATCATCCCACATTCCTGTTGGCTGGGGTCGCTCTCTCAGAAACATTTCATTCTCTGTGCTGTGCCCTTCCCTTCTACTGAATGGCAAAGCGTCCCTCTGTGGTACTTGTTTAGGATCACCTTGCTTTGTACTATTTTGAGAATGGTACATAATTTAGAATCCTCATGAGATGGGTACAGGATTTATCTAGATGATCACTTAGTAAGTTATTTAATGTCTAATCACTGGGGTATACACCTGAAAGTAATTTAATATTGTATGTTGAAAAATATTGAAAAGCAACAAATAATAAAAAATAAACCTCTAAAACTCAATTTACAAAAAAAAAGTAGTATCCTCATGAAAATATTTTATACTACCTGCATGTATTTTGCAATAGAATTTCAAGGAAATGTGTGCCACATTGGAGTCTGTTCTCTTGTGGTGCAGAATGGGATAATTTGGATGGTTATGCCAGGTCTGAAAAATAAGTGTGATTGCCTCATCCAATGGATTAGCCATTCAAAACATTCTCTGTTTAAGAGAGAAGAAAGGGAGATTATTTATTTGTTTAGCTTCCCAGTCATTGTCCCCCCCACCATTCAGTGGTACTGTTTTCTTCTAAAAACATTAAGCCAGTTATAAAATACATGAGTCAGGTTACCTAGCCTGATGAAGAAACTCACACAAATGCTTGCCCCTGTCTGCAGTACATACCGAGCTTCAAATATGAAGGCACCTGGAGAACAGACAGTCCCAGCCTTGAACCTTCAGAATGCTTTCCGAATTATAAAAGAAGTACAGAAGCGTTATAAGACTCGGGAAGCAGAAGAAAAAGAGAAGGAGGTGAGCCTGGGCGTAGAATAAGCATCTTTCTGCAAAAGGGTACGTGGGTTTTGGGGTCATGCAAAGATACATGAATATTCACGTTGATTTTCATTCTGCTTAGGGCATTGTGAAACAAGACTCCTTGGTGATCAATCTCAATCGGAGTAACCCCAAACTGAAAGATTTATACATTCGCCCTAACATTGCCCAGAAAAGGATGCAAGGTTCACTGGAGGCCCATGTCAATGGTATGGATGGTCTCTCATGTGCCTGGGGCATGAGGGACACGGTAGGAATGACAGATCAGACAATCCAGAATGAGAGGCTGGGAGGAATCTATTTACATTGCTCTATGGACAGAATGAAAGGAAAGCTCTCTCTGTACAGTTGTTGGAATTTCTTTTGACCCTGTTCAAATCAGTGAGGAAAGGCTCAGTGACTTTGGACCAAACTGTTGTGCTGCTTGGTAATTAGCTGCTTCCTCCACCCCTTCCCCAGGCTTCCGCTTCACATCCGTTCGGGGAGACAAAGTGGATATTCTGTACAATAACATCAAGCATGCGCTGTTTCAGCCCTGCGATGGAGAAATGATCATTGTCTTGCACTTTCACCTCAAGGTACACCTTCTACTTACCCGCTGTGTGGTCTTGGGCAGGCTCTGTCCGTCAGCCTCTGTCCTTTAAAGTAGTGATGAAATTGTCACCTATCACATAAGGTCATTAAGAAGATTGAATAAAATAATGTTTATGACGTTCACGGTGCTTAACATCTAGAAGGTGCTAAGCATGGTGTGATATATAAAGACCACGAAAACACAAGGTCTCCAAATTCCTCTTTCTGAAATACAAAGTTTTTGCTTTAGAGACAATTTTTTACCAACATAATCTCCAAAGTTATTCTAATAAGTAGGGATACTTTTTATAACTTACGCTCTTTCACATTCCCAAACGTCATTAATTCATGGTGATTGCAGGAATGGTTTAACTATTTTTACATAAATGCTGTTGTTCATATATTTTCACATTTCATTTTTATCTGGCCTCCTTGTGTGTAGTGTAGACTAAGTCTTCTTACTTTTTTCTCTCTACCTTATGCCCTCAGAATGCCATCATGTTTGGGAAGAAGCGGCACACAGATGTACAGTTTTACACGGAAGTGGGAGAGATCACCACAGACTTGGGGAAACATCAGCACATGCATGACCGAGATGACCTCTACGCCGAGCAGGTCAGTGAAATTTTGTATTTAATTGTGGGGTGGTGAGGTCGGATGTGGTCCAGATCTGAGCTCAGTGGTTGTTTTATTTTGTAAGCAACCCCTGAATCTGTCTACAGAACGACTCAGATATCTGCTGAGCTGGTGTGGCCCAGCGGTTTATGGATCAGACTTAGGTTGCAGACTCGGCCCTACAGTTAATGGTACGGTGGCCTTTAATTAGGTGTACCCATTAGTGTCGCAGGTACGACTCCCGAAGCACCTCAGACTTTCTGAAAGGATGTACTGTTAACAAGCAAAGTGATGGCTGTAATTAACTGGAATTTTTTTCTTCTGCAGATGGAACGAGAAATGAGGCACAAACTAAAAACTGCCTTTAAAAATTTCATTGAGAAAGTAGAGGCTCTAACTAAGGAAGAACTGGAATTTGAAGTGCCTTTTAGGGACTTGGGGTAACATATTCCAACTCTTTTTTGGCCTGAAGTTTCACTTTTAGAAAAATGGTTATTCTTCCTTTTTCATGTAACTGATAGCTTTTGTTTCCTCTTAAAACTTTAAGGGCTGGAGTGAGTGGCTAAGACGGAGAGGCATCCTCTAGAAATAAGTCTATATTGAGTATGCTGGAGTTGTTGGGAGTGGGAAGAGGAAGTACATTTAGTGTGGCTGTAGCAGTTTCTCTTGCATTGAGTTTAGTCTTGAGTTTCTTTTCTTTAATCTTTCAGATTTAATGGAGCTCCCTATAGAAGTACCTGCCTCCTTCAGCCCACTAGTAGCGCACTAGTAAATACTACAGAGTGGGTAAGTATTTCTTACCTCCTCTTAGTACGAAAATTATTAGAGAAAAAGGGAGGTGGGTGTTCTGAGAACTACATCCTTGTTATTTCTTACGATTTTCACTTTTGATATTCACTTATCTTAGATATAAAACTTAATGAACAAATGATTCTTTAAAAGCCTTTTAAAATAGTTTTTTTCATAGTTTCTTTACATTGTTTCCTTAAATTTATTCTCTTAAGAGCAGATTTTGATCTTGCATATTCTTTTACTGGGGTTTCTTAATATGTTTTACAGCTGTTGGTCTTTCCAAAAAAACAGTTTAATTATTTTTTGTGTAGTGATTTAGAGTCCGAAAGTCCTTGAAAAGGCTAATGCTTAGGAAAAGTACTTATGTGACAATGATCCAGCTCTTCCCCGCAGCCGCCATTTGTGGTGACGCTGGATGAAGTGGAGCTGATCCACTTCGAGCGGGTCCAGTTTCACCTGAAGAACTTCGACATGGTGATTGTCTACAAGGACTACAGCAAGAAGGTGACGATGATCAACGCCATTCCCGTGGCCTCTCTGGACCCCATCAAGGAGTGGTTGAAGTAAGTAAACCTGCCGGCAGCGTCCCATTTACCCCTTGAGCCCTATATAGACAGGGTTTCTTGTACATAAAAATCTGATATGCTAAAGATGAGACTGTAATTGGGTTGGGTTATAGACTAGGGCTTGAAAAGTTTGGGATCAGAGCTATGGACTTCTTCTGAATACCCAACAATAGTTTATGGGTACTACTTGCACAAGGAAAATCAAGGTCAGGTCTCTTCTGACCCTGCTGAGATACACACAACAATCTATACACATTTATGATAATATTTACAAAAGTGGGAGTGTTTCTTCTCTCTTTTTACTGAGATGACAGATAAAGGGTTTTTTTGTTTGTTTGTTTTAATTTTAGCTAATGCCCTGACTGGTGTGGCTCAAAGGATAGAGTGCCAGCCTCTGAACCCAAAGGTTGCCGGTTCGATTCCCAGTCAGGGCACATACCTGGGTTGCAGGCCAGGTCCCCAATCGGAGGTGTGTAGGAGGCAACTGATCCATGTCTTTCTCACACATTGATGTTTCTCTCTCTGTGTTGAGAGCTTAGAAATATACTGAGAAAAATAGAGATTTATGGTTTTCAAAAGGATTTTCCTGAGAAACGTGGAGGTAGGTGATACAGGATCACAAATATTATGTGTAAGCGCATAGGACTTTTTCAAATTGGCTTTATTGAGGTATAAGTTGTAATAAAATTTAGCAATAGAAGTATATGATTTGATGATTTTTTAAAAATATTTTATTTATTATTTTTTAGAGACAGGGGAGAGAGGGAGGAAGAGGGAGAGAAACATCATTGTGCAGGAGAGAGACATTGATCTGTTGCCTCTCACACCCCTAACTGGGGACCTGGCCTGCAACCCAGGCTTGTGCCCTGACTGGGAATCAAACTGGCAACCTTTTGGTTCGCAGGCGGGCTCTCAGTCCACTGAGCCACACAAGCCAGGGCTGATTTGACGAATTCTAATAAATGCATACAGTCTCATATCTACCATCATAATCAGGACATAGAACATTTCCTTCACTCCTAAAAAGTGCTCATACCTTTTTATAGTCAGTCCCTTAACCCCATTCCTGGTTTCTGTCACCGTACGTTTGGCAGAAGAATCTAAAATTCTACATCAGTGGAAATACACAGTATGTAATCTTTTGTAGTTTGCATTCTTCTCTTAGCATAATGCTTTCGAAGTTCATCCAAGTTACTGTGCAACAGTACGACATTCCTGTTTTATTACTGAGGAGTATTCCACTGTGGATATTCCATATTTAACCCATTACCAAGTTAATAGACATTTGGGTTGTTTCTATTTGGGGACTATTATGAATAGCTACTGTAATAACATGTCTTTGCATAGACATATGTTTTCGTTTCTCTCGGGTAAATCACCTGAGATTGGGATTGCTGGTAATATGGTTTAAATGTATGTTTAATTTTATAAAAATTATAAATCATTTTTTAGAGTGCTCGAAATCCTGCCGTGTGTGAGGATTGTAATTGTTCCACATCCTCACCAGCACTTGTTGACAGTCTTTTTCATATTAGCTATCAGTGTGTGTGTGTGTGTGTGTGTGTGTGTGTGTGTGTGGTGCTATCTATCTCATCGTGGTTTCGCTTTGCATTTCCATGACTAATGATGTTGGGCACCTTTTCATATGCTTATGTGTCATTCTATACCTTCGATGGAGTATCTTCATATTTTTTGCCCATGTTGAAAATCAGTTACTGACTTGGAAGAATTCTTTTTAATTTGCCTTCAAAACAACAGAAATGTATTCTTTCACAGTTCTGGAGGCTGAAAGTCTAAAGTCATGGTGTCATCAGGGTGTGTTCCTTCTAGAGGATTTGAAAGAGAGTCTGTTTCATGACGTCCTACTTTCTGATGGTTACAGGCAATTCTTGGCATTCCTTGGCTTGTAGACGCACCTGTGTGGGAGGGAAAATAAATTTTCTTCTCCCCTTCAAAGTTTTTCTGGCTGGTCTAAATCAAATTGACATGAGACAGATTAACAGGAGAAAATTGCCAGATTGATTCTATTTGTACGTGTATGTATATACAGGGCTCCATAAGAATATGACACCCTGGAACAAATTGGATACTTGTCTTTTTTTGTTTATTTTTAAATATATTTTATTGATTATGCTATTACAGTTGTCACAGTTTCCCCCCCTTTGCTCCCCTCCACCTGGCACCCCCATTCTCTCCAGCAGTCCCTTTCTTAGCTCATGTCCATGGGTCATGCATGTAAGTTTTTTGGCTATTCCATTTCTGTATTGTTCTTAATCATCTGCCTGTCTATTTTGTATCAGATTCATTGTTGATAGTTGTGCATTTGTTGCCATTTTAATGTTCATAGTTCTGATCTTTTTCTTGTATAGTTCCCTTTAACATTTCATATAATAATGGCTTGGTGATGATGAACTTCTTTAACTTGATCTTATCTGGGAAGCACTTAATCTGCCCTTCCATTCTAAATGACAACTTTCCTAGATAGAGTAATCTAGGTTGTAGGACCTTGTTTTTCATCACTTTGAATGCTGTTTGTCCCTTCTAGTCTGCAAAGTATCTTTTCAGAAATCAGCTGACAGTCTTATGGGAACTCCTTTGTAGGTAACTCTCTGCTTTTCTCTTGCTGCTTTGAAGATTCTCTCTTTATCTTTGACCTTTAGCATTTTAATTATGATGTGTCTTGGAGTGTGCTTGTTTGGGACAGTCTGTGCTTCCTGGACTTGTATGTCTATTTCCTTCACCAAATTAGGGAGATTTTCTTTCATTATTTTTTTTCCAGTAAGTTTTCAATTTCTTGCTCTTCCTCAGAAGAAGAAGGAGCTTCTTCTGACACACCTATGATTCGGATGTTGGTACGTTTGTAGATGTCCCAGAAGCTCCTTATTCCGTTCTCAGTATTTTAAATTCTTTTTCTTCATGCTGTTCTGATTGAATGCTTTTTTCCTCCTTATGTTCCAAATTGTTGATTTGAATCTTGGCTTCATCCACTCTATTGTTGGTTCCCTGTAGATTTTTCTTTATTTCACTTTATTTCACTGCAACCTTCATTTCTGCCTGGGTCCTTTTATGCTGTTGCAGTACCCAGTGAGTTCCTGGAGCATCCTGATCACCAGTGTTTTGAACTCTGCTTATCTCCATTTCATTTAGTTCTTCTGGAGTTTTGTTCTGTTCTTGCATTTGGGCCATGTTTCTTTGTTTTCTTAATTTGGCTGCTTCCCTGTGTTTGTTTCTGTGTGTTAGGTACAGCTGCTTCGACTCCATCTTAGTAGTGTGGCCTGTTGTAGAAAAGGCACCTGTAAATTGTGTGGGGTCATTTCCCATTTCACCACTTTGTGGATATGTGTGGAGGAGGGCTCAGAGAGTAGACAGTGCCAGTTCCTGGCCTCGGGAGATTGCCTGGGAGGAAGCTCTCATGGCACTCACCCACTTGCCAGTCATTTCACTTTCTCCCTGTAAGCCGCTTATGCCCTTCCAGCTGTTGCCCTGGTGCTGAATCTCAGAGAGCCTGGGTCTGTGTAAGTTCTAAATCTGTGTGGGCCCTTTAAGAGGAATCTCCTGAAAATCCAGCAGTTTCTTCTGCTGCCCCAACCTCAACTGGTTTTTACAGGTAGAAGTTACGGGGATTTATCTCCCTGGCACTGGAATCCTGGGCTGTGCGGTCTGGGCCAGGGCTGGGATCGCTCGCTCCCAAGGTGTTCCTCCCGGTTTTCATCCACCAGCCATTGCGCCGCCTCTCCACGCCTGTCAGTGCCTTTGCAGCTCCGCCCCTCCTACCCGTCCGGCGAACGTGGCTTCTCTAAATCCTTGGTTGTTGGACTTCCATGCCGCTCGGTTTTCTGACAAATCTGGGTGTTTTTGTTTTGTAGTCTAGTTGTAATTTTTTCTGTGGTTGTACATGGAGGTGAAACATGTTCACCTATGCCTTCGTCTTGAGTTGGAAGAATTCTTTAGGCTGGATACAAGTCCTTCATCAAATACATGTTTTGCATATATTTTCTTCCAGTATTTTCTTCGCTTTTTCATTTTCTTAAATGTCTTATAAAAACTAAAAGTGTAAAATTTTCATGAAATGTTGAGTCAACTTTTTCTATTACAACTGTTCCGTTATATCTTATGTAATAAATTTTCCTAACCTAAGACCATAAAAACTTTTCTGTGTTTTCTTCTGGAGTTTTATAGGTTTAGACCTTATATTTAGGTCTAAATATAAGTGACAATAAATATAAATATTAGGTGATCCATGTTAATTTTTTACTGTGGTATAAACATTGATTCATACTTTGTGTGTGTGTATATGAACCTATGGAACGTATCTCTCCAATTCCAGTGTGAATTGTTGAAATGATCCCTTACCCATTGCATTACCTTGACATCTTTGTCTAAAATACTAAAAAAATGACCATGTAGGAGAGGGTCCATTTCTGAATTGTGTTCTGTTCCTCCGGGTGTGTGTCCTTACCTGAAACCATAGTGCCTTGTTAGTTGTACCTTTACAGGCAAGTGTTGGACTCAAGGAGGCAGGTCTCCAGTTTTGTTCCATTTCAGAGTTGACTGTTATTATTCTAGCTGTTCCATATAAATTTTAGAATTATCTTGTGTCTTTCAACCACCTGGTCTGTTTCATCTGAGTTACCAACTCAGTATAATGTATAATGATGTCCCCTTTCATTCCTAGTATTGATCATTTGTTTTCTTTTTGTATTGGTCAGTCTGTCTAGAGGAGTGTGAATTTTATTGATTGTTTTTATCATTATGAAATGTCCCTCCTTATTGTAGCAATATTTCTTATTTTGCAGCCAGCCTGGTGTGATATTACTATAGACTTGCAGCTTTGGTTAGCACAGCCTGTCTTTTTTCTGTCCTTTTACTTCTAATTTACGTTACTTTATATTGAAGTGGCTTACTTGTAGAGAACATACATTTGGGTCTCACTTTTTTAAATCCATTCTGAGAATGTTTATATTTAATGTAATTATCAGTATGGGTGGGGTTAAATCTACCATTTTGCTGTTCATTTTCTTGTCTGTGTTACGTTGCTTTTCTCCTTATGATTTCTTTTGGATTCGTTTTGTGACTGTATTATCTTCATAGTTGGTGATTAACTGCACCTCTTTGTTTTTCTTTTATAATATTTGTTCTAAGGTTTACATGCATGTCTCTTACAATCTACTTTCAAATAATCCATCACTGCTGTCGGAAAGTTCTTAACGCTTGTTTCCTCTCTTCTGTCGTTTCTGCTGTCGTCATACGTTATACCTCTCGTATTCTATGAATGCCACAATTTGTTGTCAGTGTTTTAGCTTTAAAACAGTTATCTTTTAATTTACAAAACAAGAGTGAGAGTCTTTTGTGTGACTCAGACTTATTGTTCCTGGTGCCCTCCATTCCATCGTGTAGTTCCAACCTGCTATCCATAGCCATCGGCTGTAATTTTCCTTTGCCTCGTAAACCTTCAGCATTTGAGGTTCAGGTTTTCTGTGAAGATTGCCTCAGCTTATTTCTTGAAAGTATTTTGCTTTCATTCAGAAGGTATTTTCACTGGATATAGAATTCTAAGTTGACTGTCTTTTCTTTGAATATTTAAGATGTTGCTTCTTGTCTTTCAGCTTTCAGAATTTCTGATGAGATACCTGCTGTCATTCTTTGTCCTTCTGTCTTTTTTCTCAGCCTGCTGCAGGATTTTCTTTGTCATTGGTTCTCAGCAGTTTGATGAGTAGGGGTTTTTGGTGTGGTTTTCTTTATGATTACTCTGCTTGGTGTGCGTGGGGCTTCTTAGGTCTGTGGGCTTTATTGCTTTGATCATATTGGGGAGTGTTCTGGCCATGAGTCTCCAAAACGTTTTTGCTCTTTCCTCAGTCCCCCCTCTTTTTTTTTCCAGAGAGTAAGTACACAATTTTTTTTTAATTCATCTTCAATTTCCCTCTTGAACATAAGGAATATATTTATAATTGCTTTTTAACATCTTTATTTGCTACTTCATCCATCATCTTTGTACTTTCTGGATCTGTTTTTGTTGGTTGAATTTTCTCCTGCTCCTTTTTATGCCTGGTAATTTGTGATTGGTTGCCAGACATCGTGACTCTGTGTTTTGGGGTGCTAAGTTTTGTTATTTTAATTTTTTTACACTCTATTCTAAGGAACAGTTATTACTTGGATTCTGTTTGATCTTTCAAAAGTTGTTCTCAAATGTCATGAGTGCTGGACCAGAAAAGCCTTGAGTCTGGGGCTAATTGGTCCCGTCGCTGAGGTAACAGTCTTCTGAGGACTTGACTGGGTTCCCTGTGTGTTACGAGGCGTTTGCACTGAAGCTGATGGGAGCAAGAATTATCTCCACCTCCGAGACATACGGGAGTTGTGTGGCCTGCCGCTCTCTGGTGCCTTTTTGCCCAGTTCTGATTAGTTTCTGCTCATGCTTGTGCAGATCAGTCCTCAGCTGTGGAACGGAGGGAGTCCCTCGGCACATCTCCAGAGCTTTCCCTGTCACTCTGTCCTCCAGTACTCTGTCCCACAGATTCCAGGCTGTCAGCTTCCCCAAACCCCCCTGTCTCTCTCAACTCCAGCAGCTTGCCAGGTTCTAGTTGGGTTCTTCCTCCCTGGAGAAAATGGAGAAGAGGGAGATGAACTCAGACTTACTGAGCTGAGAGACGGAGCTTGCTTCAGATGGAACGCTGCCCTGATGTGAGCACCAGTGCTCTGGGACTCCAAGTGCCAGCTGTCTGGGGCGTAGTCTGGTGGCGCAGTGCAAAGAATACCTGTTCCCGTACATTTAAGAAAAGGTTATTTGCTCTTCGGAGCTCTAACCACCAGTTTGACACTGGTCCTTCTCAGAAAATGTAGAGGGTTGATTTTGACTTTGTAATGTCATTTCTCCCAGTTCTTGTGACATAAAGTATACAGAAGGCGTACAGTCCCTCAACTGGACTAAAATCATGAAGACTATCGTCGATGACCCAGAGGGCTTCTTCGAACAAGGTGGCTGGTCTTTCCTGGAGCCTGAGGGTGAGGTGCGTGAGTGTGGGGTTTCTCTTCTGCTGTATAGTTGCCCGTTATTATCTGGGCAGTTAGAATAATGCCATATAAGTAGCACCTAAGGGACCAGGACAAGTGGGAGAATCTCTGGGCACATCTTGGCATTATTGTTTCTCCAAATTAGATTTACAAGTAAATGATAAATTAGTTGGGTATCGGTAGCCATTGACAAGATTTCCTTGAAATGACAAAAACTGTTCTTTCAGTGAATTTCTTAGTATTTGGAAAAAATCCTTAAGAAAATTGTTTTCCAAAAACTGGTCCTCCCATGTCTGTGTAATTCCTTATTACTAAGAGTATCCCTGCAGTTAGTATTCCTGGGCAAGGAAGAATGAAGTGAATCTGTAAGAAATATTAATTATAAATTAGCCCTGGCTGGTGTGGCTCAGTAGATTGAGTTGCCAGCCTGTGAACCAAGAGGTTGCCGGTTCGATTCCCGGTCAGGGCACATTCCTGGGTTGCTGGTTGAGTCCCCAATTGGGGGTGAGCAGGAGACAGCCAATCCATGTATCGCTCACACGTTGATGTTTCTCTCCTTTCCCCCTCTCTAAAAGTAAATAAGTACAATCTTAAAAAAGAAAGAAATACTAATTATGAATTAGATATTTAGGGTATCTAATAAAACAGGAAATAATATTGTTCTTTTTCTAATTCACCAGGGTAGTGATGCTGAGGAAGGGGATTCAGAGTCTGAAATCGAAGATGAGACTTTTAATCCTTCAGAGGATGACTATGAAGAAGAGGAGGAGGACAGTGATGAAGACTATTCATCAGAAGCTGAAGAATCAGGTTAGTCTTCACAGAGTAAAGTTTCTGTGGCTTCCTAATCTAATGTCATTTCTAGAACTGCTTTTTTAGAAGGGAAGTATTCTGTCATTTCATTGCATTTTAGTTTAATGACTGATGCTTAATCAATTTTATTCCAGACTATTCCAAGGAATCATTGGGCAGTGAAGAAGAGAGTGGAAAGGATTGGGATGAACTAGAGGAAGAAGCCCGAAAAGGTAAATTTTTTATTTTTTATTTTTATTCTTTTTATTTTTTGAGGCACAAATTTCTAATGTTTTAGTCCTTACCCATCAGAGAAAAAACAAGGTCTGGAATGTGTGTATATTTTCCAAGAGGCATAACTGCCTAATTGGATGCTTTTTTGATCTCCTCAAGCCCCCAAGGGGCCTGTCACCATGAGTGCCACGAGTCTTACAAGGCTCCAGAATTAGGCCACTCACTTTCCAAATCTAAGGCCTATAGTAGTCTAACTTTTAGGCCTCTTCAGTTAGGAAAGTTGTTATAGTACCAGTTTAATTACTCTGAAACCAAATGCCAAATACAAGGTAAAGATGAAAGGAAATTTTATCTACTGTATTCTGAGCATTATAGTAGGTACTTTGCATAGATTACCTTATTTAATCCTACAACGATTTTCCATTTTATAAAAAAACCGAGGCTCGGAAATATTAAGTACTTGCCCAAGGTCACACAACTGGTGAACAACTAAGTAAAGATTAAAACCTTGGTCTAACTCCAGACCATGTTCTGTTCTGTGCTACCTAGTAACATTTAGCTGCCTAAAGCTCACATACCCGACTAAGGATACCTCTTCCTTCTATCTAGCGGACCGTGAAAGTCGGTATGAGGAAGAAGAAGAGCAGAGTCGAAGTATGAGCCGGAAGAGGAAGGCATCTGTGCATAGTTCAGGCCGTGGCTCGAACCGTGGTTCCAGACACAGCTCTGCGCCCCCCAAGAAAAAGAGGAAGTAACTTCTGAACTTTGGCCCTCAGTTCCATTCTTCCTCCAGCCAATCCCTGAAAATTTTACATGACAGAAACTGTATTTTTCCTTTATTTTCTTTTGAAGTTTTGCCATTTGTGTTTATGGGTTTAGGGGCCATTTGTGTGGACCAATTTACTCGGGGAATTCCAGGCCCACCAGGACACGTGCCAATGGCCCCATCCGGCTGGCAAGGCAGGAGGTGTTCTTGAGGAAGGGCAGAGGCTTCCACTGTTAATAAATACCATTTCATTCCTCTCTCTTCCTGTCACCTTCTGCCAGGACATCAGTGGCTTCTGACATCTTATTCTTTGATGTCTCAAAGCTGTATTTCCAAGATGTTGGTGCAGGTGACTCTTAATTAATTGTACCACGGTTCTTGACCAGCAGATGCGATCCTCCGTCCTGTGCTACTGCTACGACCTTCCTTACATCTCTTTAAGCTCCATCTTTTCAGTACTCAAGAACAGGTTCTTAGAATTTGCTAATGATTGTGATAAAGCATCAGCTTGAGTTAGTGAGGGAGGTCGGGTGGTACCTCTGTCTGGGTTTTCCTGCTTTCTTGTCACATGCAGATTCTGGGTATTTCTGCTGCCTTGGAAGACATAAGAAGCAGTGACACTTCTGGGCTGGTTTCATCCTCCTTTCCAATTCACACATGGTACATTGGTAGAAACAGAATTATTGTTGGTTTTCTGATATACCCGAGTGAGATGGCATATACTGCTTCTAGCGAAGCAGAGAGGGAGGCTCAAAAGAGTCAACATGTGGATCTGGAAGGGGCAAGAGTCATGCCTTGGGCCTGGAACACCCTGGTGAGAAAAGGAAGAGGAAGGGAGGCCACCACCACAACATGACCTCTCTCCACTGCTGCTTCTCATTTTATTTGTCTTGCGTTGTCCTGTATTTATCACAGTTTCTGTTGAACAGCTTTTTAAGTATTTGGGGAGTTTATCTTGCCATCCTCCCCCTCCTGGTTCTCTGCATCCACCTGTTCCACTGCAGTTCATTCTGTGTTCTGTGACTTTAAGAGAGGAGGGGGGAGGGGACTCAGATTTTGTTTGTTTGTTTGTTTGTTTTTTTCTCCTTAGCAGTAGGACTTGATATTTTCAATTTTGGAAGAACTAAAAGATAAATAAACTGTGGTTTTTTTTGTTGTTGTTGTATTGTTTTTGTAAATTCAACTTTTGTGACAGTTCTTTCATAGTTCCTGCTAAAGCATTAGAAGATAGTGCCTCTATTCATCTAGTATCACAAAAACAAACTTTCATACTCTAAGCTTTCATGATTAGATTGAGAGATCACAGTAAACCAAATTCATGGTATAACAAGTTACTTTATAAGAAACTTTTACTATGGTTCCCTCACAGAGTTAGAATGGAATAGCACTTGCTCTGTCACGAAAACAAATCTTCAGTCATCTCCTCATAAATGGCACGGAATGCAGCAGCGGCTTGAAGGGACACCTTCAGACTTCCTATTGGGGTAGCCTGGTCTGCAGGGCTAACAACTGTTGGGAAAGGAAGAAGATCTGTCAGGCAGCGCCATCGTTCAATGAAAAAGTCACATGTTGCACGCTGGGAAAACTGACGGGTTTACTTCATTTCGTAGGGGGACTCAGTCCAGTGGAAGACAGAGGAAAACACAGTTACCACAGTATGCTAAGGGCTGTGATGAAAACGCAAGGTGCTTTGGGAGCTCGCAGAAGCAGCGCCTAACCCAGAATGGAGGAATTTGAAAAGGCCTCGTAGAGAAAATCCCCAGTCTTTGAAATGGAGAAGATTTTAAACGTGCCAAGACAGGAGAGCATGGCAAGTTGAAAATTGCAAGGAGTGACAGAAATGAAGCTACGCAGATAAGCAAGGGCAAGATCGTAAAGGGCCTGGTTTGTCTTCCAAGGAATTTGGTTTTAACTGAAGGTATTAGTGATGATTTTTATTTCCGGTTCTAGAAAAATGGCCCCATTATTTGGGTAGTATGTTCAGAGGGGCACAGATACATCAGGAAGGGTAGTTGGGATGCTGTTGCGTTAATTCAGGAGAGAAATTAAGGGGTCTGAGGTATAATGGTAGTGAGATAGGGACAGATTCAGAGTAAAGAGGTAGCGGTAGAATTTTGTGATTGAATGTTGGGGAGTGAGGGGAAGGTTGGAATTAAGAATGACCATTTTAATTAGAATTGGGATAACAAGGTGAGAAAGGTGGGTAAGAGGGAACATTAAGGGACAAGGTTGTAGTGGGGCATGGAGAAGTCCTTAGGGCATTGAAGTAGTGACTATTTGCTGTTACGTCTAAATTGCATTGAAAACCTGGTCTGGAAACCTAAATTTGAGATCATTTCTAGGTTGAAATTAAAATCCTGAGAGTGGATGCGAACACCTAGGAAAGGGTATGTGGAGAATAAAAGACCAAGAATTGACCAGGGGAATCCAACATTCAAACCCAGGAAAAGCCTGCAAAGGAAACATTTCCAGGGAGTGATATGGACCATCAAAATGGCCTAAAACCAAGGGAGAAGAGTGGGAAATTTCAAGTAGGATGACTGGAAAATTGGATTCGGCAATAAGGTAAATTGGTAAGAACAGAGTCCAAAATGTTTGGATGGAAACTTGATCTTAATTGAAGAGTATAGGAGATACCAAAATAGTATTGTGGGCTGACCATTCAGCAAGTGTTTCAAGGAGCTGAGTTTTGAAGGGATAAGAGGAAATCTAGTTGCAGAGCTAGAAGAGTGGAAGTCTTGAAAGGAAGGGAAACCATAACAAGGAAATTACTATAAAGTTTTTTGATTAAAAGGAAAATTGAGCAGCATTCATTGGCTCTAGGGATTGCGAGGTCACTAGACAAGGCTTAAGAATATTTCCCTCATGTACAAAAGGCATGGAGACCAGGAAGAGCATGGCACATTTAGGAAATGGGGAGCAAGAGTTGGGAAACTAACAGACCTGCCATGTGCCAAGCATGTTCATAAGCACTTTAATTATTCTTCCCTTAACCCTTCACTGAAGTGCTCCCTTAATCCCCATGGCACCTGTTGTGAGACAGGAGCCGTTACTGTTCTCATAGTTGAGGAAACAGGCACGTAGTGGTTAAGTAACTGGCCCAATATCACAGGAACTAGGGATTTAATGAAGAATCTTGTGTACTAGTGAAAGCTCGAACTTTGTAGCCTTGAGTCTGAAGACTTTCCCTCGAAATTCAGTATAATTAGCAACAATTTTATGTCTCAAGCATGTACATAAGTTTCACAAAATATTTACTCTCTGCAATGTACTTTGATATTTGTTTTTTTCCCCCTTCAAATTCTGACTGAATTTAATTAAACTATCCACTAAAGGGTTAATGACGGGAAGTTCGAAAAAAATCACCGGTCTAGTGGTCTTAAATGCATGCCTCTTACAGCCTAGCAGCTAAGGTAAGCGTGTGAAGTACCAGGCGTGTAAGGTAATGAGCAGTGAGGGCTGGACAGAGCAGGCCCACCTAAAGGCATTCAAATGCAAATATTTAAACAATCCGTTGGCCTCACAGCAAACAGTCTTTAAAAACAGATCTGAGAAGCATGTGGTGATCAAATGTATAAAAACTGTAGTAGCTGGAAATGGGATGGAAGAAAAACATGAGAAGTGTTCATCATTAGGATGATTTCCTTAGAAATAAGTGCAACTGAGGAACACACACACAAAAAATGTTACTCACTGTCTAGCTCTTGCTCTAGGCTGTCTCTTCCCGATTCCATGATCTGCCGCAGTTCCAGATAGGCATATCCTACTTCTTGGCATTCTTTCTTTTCATCATCCATAGGATCACTTACCACTGTAAACTTTAAACTAAGGAGGTGGGGAGCAGAAATTACATTTAACTTAGCACTGCTGATAGCTTTAGGCCTAAAAAAAAGTAAGGCTAAAAATAATCAAAACTTAGACAATGTCTTCCTTGAATCATTTTTTTCTTTGCCTGCATTTTGCAAAACTACAGCAGCAAAGAGGGAGGACTTGGTATAATTTAAAGGAACAACCGGCTTGAGAAGAAGGGACTGTAAGACTCAAGACATACATACACGGAAAGGAGACAGGGTTGCCAGATTTTGGAAAGGAAGGAAAGGAGGAGGGAGGGTGGGAGAAACCCAAAACAGATGCCTACTTAAACTTCAACTTCAAATTTCAGCTAAGCAATGAATCGTTTTTTAGGTATAAGTATATCCTATGTGTTTCAGCTGGAACCTCTCAAAGGAGGCCTCCTCAGATTACAAGAATAATGACGATTGCCTTCTCTAAAATTTATAGTAGACCTAGAATTTACTTTAGTTATACCAAAGTATTTCCTGTAAAGAAATGATATTTAAAACCTAATTAATATTATAAAGGCATAATATTTGGTAAGCTGGCAGTGGTTCTGTGTTTGGGAGAAATGAATCAAATTATCTTAAAATGCTGAAGCAGTTTGTCCATTCCGTATAGTGCACTGCCAGTAGTCAAGTAAATTGCTGCCTCAGAAAAAAGTACTTAGGTGCTAGTTTGGGAGAGAAATGAACTAAACCTATGAGATTTTATACTTTATCAAATAGCCATGAACACAAATTAGACTCAAGTAAGTGAGAAATTCATTAAGAGTAAATTAATATAAAAGAAATTTAAAATATTCAATATCAGCCCAAAACCAAGCAAACACTTGGATTCCCATGCAAACATCCCGTTTCTTTCAAAGTGGAAAGTAAATGCTTACCGTCCTTGCTGAGGACCTTGTCTATTCAGCATGGCGAACAGAAACTGCCTTCGGCCTTTTTGCTCCACTGGGTCCAGGTCTATCACTGTGTTAGTGTAAGAGGAAAAAAAAACCCAAAGAATTGTACACTTTTGTATTCCGGCACTAAGACTTCCATAATTAACATATATAAAACAAAAGTTGGAAAACTAGGGCCCATTGGCTGGCCACCCGTTTTCATAAATACAGTTTCATTGAACATAGCCACGCCTATTTATTTACATATTATCTGTGGCTGCTGCCTAACCACAGCGATAGTGTTAAATAGTTGTGATAGAGACAGTTTGGCCTACGAAGCCTAAAATATTTACTATCTGTCCCTTTAAGAAATAGTTTGTCGACTTTTGATATCAAGGAAGCCATACAATCTGCATTGAAAACCAAGACAGAGGTGCTCCCACCACTTCACTGGCAGAAGAATTCTGGGAGACGTTTTCTTTAAACCACCTCGCGATCTGGGTTTTGCAGCAGTTCAACTTAAGGTGCTTGTCTGAACATCCATTCCTCCCTTTCCTCCTCATTTTTATATGGGAATGTTGCCCCCTGCAATGAACTGGCGTATATTCCAGCCTCTTCTTCAGCTAGGTTGGACCACATGATTAAGTTCCAGCCATTATGTTGTATGAAACCTGCCTAACAGGCTCAGCTGGAAGGCATTCTTCCTTTCACCAGCAGCCGTTAAGGACCATGGAGAAACTGAGTAACTAAAAGTATGGAGGACAAGCACCTGGACGGTAGGAAGGCAAGAGAGAACTTTCGACCCCTGATGGTAGCACAGAGGCTCAGCCTGAGCTGCCCACTTCTGAATTCATTTGACACAAGTGTGAAACAAACTTCTATCTGGTATTAAGGAGAGGATATACTTTTTTTAAAAAAAGGTATAAAGAACAAGAAACAGCTCTTTTAAATTTAAAATATCCGGTGAAAGAGTAGAAGATAAAATTAAGGAAAATCTCTCAAAAATTGAAAGAAAGAAAAAACAGAGGTAGAATTACAGGAAGAAGATGATAAAATTAGAGGATCAATTTGGAAGATCCAAATTCTAAGAAAATGAGAAAATGTTAGAAACAAAATTATCAAAGAAATACAATAATACTTCCCAGAACTAAAAACCATGAGCTTCCAGATTAAAAGACTGCACAGAATGGCCAGAACAATTAAAGAAAAAATATGCACATTACTCTGAAATTTAAGAACACTAGCAATAAAGAGAAAATGTTAAAATCTTTTGGGGAGGAAGAGAATAGTTTTCATATAAAGATTGCATGGCTAGAAAACCGTGGACCAGCTGCTTTGAAATTCTTAATAAAAGTGTTTTCAATATAGATATCTATTCGAGGTCTAATTATCAACTGAATAGATAGGTAAAATAAAGAGATTTCAAGCATGAGTGTCTCAGAATATTTACTGGAAATTACGATCCATTAAAAAAAGAAACTAAATCAGACAAGATGACAAAGGAGACAGGAGACAGGAAATCCAACATAGGAGAGAACTGAATAAATGTTCTAAATGTCAGCAGTGGTAGTAGCTGAGCTGTAGGCTAGAAAGGAACAGGAGAGTGAAGAGAAGTCTTCTGGGAAAAAAATAGATAAATTATTTGACAGGTTTAATTATTGCAACATTTGGAAAGGCTGATGGAGGATATGAAAAGAATTACAATAGTTATAATAAAAATAAAGCAAATGAAAAGTGGAGGCAGGTAAAAAAGTAAACAAGAAAGGAAATATAATCATGGTGTACTCCTTGGCTCTGCAAGAATTAATATTTACATATCTATAATAATGGAGACAATTAAGACAATTAAATAGAAAGTATGATCCAATTATATGGGAGGAAGGGGACATAGGTGTGATGTGAGAGAAATTTTATGTTCCAGGATAGGAAGCCAGGAGATAATCTCTAAAGTTGGTGAATCAGGAAATTACAATGGAAACATCACTGAGAAATATGAAGTTAAGTAACAGTATAACAGAAAAAGTGAAAAGTGGTATGGTGGACTGAGGGCTAAGGGGAAGGGCGAGGGAGTGATTTTTAGAGAGGGAGTGGGGTGATGGACTGTTTATTTTTCTAAAAAAGATTTTATTCAATTTATTTATTTTTAGAGCGAGGAGAAGGAAGGGAGAAAGAGAGAAACATCAATAGATTGCCTTTTGCACTCACCCAAGTGGGGAGCTGGCCCACATCCCAGCCAGGTGCCCTGACAGGGAATCGAACCAGCAACCTTTCTGTTCACAGGCCGTACGCAATCCACTGAGCCACACCAGCTAGATCTATTTACTTTCGATTTAAAATCTTTCTAAATCCATTTGATATGTTTAAATATATGCAAATACTATTTTGATTAACAAAAAAGGGTTGGATCCACCCCATCAGAAGTCCAGAATGGTTCCGACCCCTCCTTGGTCTCAACGTCTATCAACCCCCTCTTTCTGCAGCCCACAGGGCATGCCTCACCCTTGCTAAAGTGGAAGTAGATCTCTTCTCCGGCCCTTGGTTTCCTCAGGGATACTGGAGTCTCTGTCTCTGACAAAGGTAGATCGTAGAACTTGTACTCCACGTACACCTGTTTCACATTCTCATCAGACATCACTTCAGCTTCTGAGTAGAAGGCCAGGCTGACAATTTCAATGCACATTTTCTCTGAACCCTGATAAGAAGACATTTATTTCCCATAGGTTAGTGATGCTCCAAGGATATATACATTGAACTTAATTTAACACATTACTCTCTATCAATCACAGGCATACTCCATCTACTCTATTACTCTTTGAAAATCAACTTATAGGTAAAACTCGGACCAAGAGAACTTGACTGAATTTTCCCCTAATGCGTCATTCTATCTCCTAGTCCGGTGACTCATGTCCTCAGACCAGCCTTTCTTAGCCATCTCCACAGATAGAAAGAATCAAGAAACTTTCTAAACAGATAGCTTTCCTTCAAGTTTCTTAATGAAGATCAATCCAGCATTCTCCCAAGATTAGCTCCTACAAGACCTGCTGGCTGATACTGGAGATTTAATATCTGTTTTAGCCACTATAGCAAAGTGCTGCCCAGAGCTTCCTACACCTACGTAAGTGCAGGCCACAGAGGAGGATATCAGACCACGCTGCGCTCCCACAGCAACTCCAGTACTTTCAGTTCCACTTCAGGGTCACAACCACCACCACCATCCTCTCTTTCAATGATCCTTGTATCTCTTTTCATGTTAGAGATGCCAGGAGGAGGGCTGACACCTCTCTAGTTTCAGGAACTAAGCTGAGGCCAATGTAAATCCTCTCCTCCTACAGTCTTGCAGCAAGGATTCTTGGCTCTGAATTCTTTAAGGGAAAGGGGCGTAGGGTCTCTTCTGTACCTGCTTCCTGCTGAAGAGGGTCAGAGATTTCCTTCAGAGCCAAGTGATCTTTGCTCTGTCACAGGGACAATGAGGCCTGGGCACAAAAGGAAGTCACCAGGGTGTCTATAAAGTGGGCAAAAGGCAGCATGTCCAGAGTACAAGTAAGGCTTGTAACACTTTCAAAAGACTTACTTCTAATAAAGTATGACATTCATTAAGAGCTCCAAATCTACCTTTTAGTTCCTCCATTGCCCAATTTATACTGGGGCCAGGCTGTGTTGCAAAAGATTAGCCTTTTTTTTTTTTTCTTGAGGGACTAATTTCTCCCATTTGGCAAGTGTTGCAACTATTTTTAAGGTGTGAATCCTGTGCTGTAGTCTCAAGAAAAGTTAAGCAGAACTTCTCAAGCTGTGTCTGAGGAATAGGTATTTTACAAATGAATGGTTCTGTGATCTCTATCTTACCAAAACAATACCCCTTCCATAATTAATAGGGATGAACATTTTCCCTATAGTTAATAATGAACAGCCACCAGAATTTAAGTTTCAGTGTATGTGCATCTGCATGTGTGTGTATAAAAATCACTGGAATAAAAGTATCCTGAAACAATTCTTAACCTTACTGTGTGTGATGCAAACTGTCCTTCTGTATTCTAATCTATATACCTGGGTTTTGTTTTTCTTTAGTGCTGGCTGGGAGCCCCCTTATTTTGATTACATCCCCTGTTAATAGATGCCAGTTCACAGTTGCAAAACTTTGCACCAGAGTTATGGAGTATAACACTATTGCCATTTACCATATGTGGCTATCGAGCACTTGAAATATGTGGCTAATCTGAATTGCAATTGGCTGTCAGTGTGAAATTCACACCGGATTTTGAAGACTTTGCATGAAAAAAATGAATGTAAGATGTAGCAGTAATTTTTCCTATTGATTTTATGTTGAAATGACAATACCTTAGATATTTAGGTTATATAAAATACATTTTTAAATGTATATATTTTAAATTTTTGCTTCTTTTTACGTGTTTAACGTGGCCACTAGAAAAATCTTAATTACATTTGCAGCTCTCATTATAATTCTGCTGGAAAGCACTTTGTAGACTCTATTTGGAAGTGGAGCCTTTGGGAAGTAATTAGGTCATGAGAGTGGAGCCCTCATGAATGGGATCAGTACCCTCACAAGAAGTCAGAGCTGGCTTGTTCTCTTTCCGCCATGTGAAGGTACAGTGAAAAGTTGACAGTCTGCAACCTGGAAGAGGGTTCTCGCCAGGATCTGACCATGCTGGCACCCAGATTTTGGACTTTGGGCCTTGAGAACTATGAGAAATAAATTACTGTATTTTTTTTTTAAATAAGCAACCCAGACTCTGGCACTTCATTGTAACAGCACAAGTTGGGTAAGATATGGTTTGATGTTTCAGTTTGATCCAGAATCCATTACATGGGCTAGTTCCATTATGTAATTTTATTGGGACTGAATAGCAAAAAAAAAAAAAAAAAAAAAGTATATAATTAGTAATATTCAATCACACTAACTACTGTATATACTAACTATTTGAACTGGATGGCAGAAACTCTAACAGCAGTTAGTTATGCAGCATTAGTGCCAGACAGACAGCTCCCTCCAGCTTATTGGTTCAGGATGCTGGCTAATTTGGCTGGGGGCTGGAGTTGCTAAAATTAACTAACTAGCATATATAAGGGGTCAGGACATCCTTCATATGTGCAATTAAGAGTATAAGAGAAGAGAATAAATTTTAAGTTTCTTCATACACACTACAGCTAAAAGACAGTAACCTGAGGCCATAGAGCAAATGGAAATGATTGCTCCCTTATCGTTAGTAGCTGTTAAGAAGGGGAGGGAAATGTTTGCTATGGTCCACTCAGAATGGGAGATTGATTCCTGGGACCAGGAATGGGACTGCCTCTGGAGGAAACCATGTTTGGACTGAGAATTTCTTGGAGATTCTTAGAGGGAAGATAAGTACAGAGGGCCTTTAGGAACCCTGTGCTGATGAATAGGGCCTCCAGAATGGTCCTTCACACATCCTGTGAATACAGGAACTGTCCTAAATAAGGACTCAAAGAAAGGCTGTTAAAGATTGGTATGTATTGTCATTGTGTAACTTTACTATCAATATAAGAGAAAAGCATTTTTGAAGGGTCTTTTTAAAGTTGCACTGTTCAACCTATTCAACTGACCTGGCAGGCAAAAGAGAAACGAAGCCCCCGCCCCGGTTTCAATTCCCTCCCCGTAGGGCCTGGTTCTTCCTTGTAGGGATCACCGCCAGACTATAAAAGCTTGACCTTGAGAACTAGGATATTTCAGAGAGAACAGAAGATTGCCATCATCAACACTGTCATCACTATCATTTAAGGCGTAATTTGTCTCTGGCATTGTACTGAACCGTCACCACACATTACCTTATGCAAATCATGCCTCATCACCGTAAGGTACGCACACTTAGCATTAGTGCTTTACAGATGAGGAAACAAAGCCTAAGAGAAAGTAAGTAGCAGAGCTGGATCTACCACTTCCGCCCGAGCCAAACCTCCACGCATGCTCTTCAACACTACCCGTTGCCTCCTCTGTTCTCCAGGCTGCCTCCAGGCAGAAGCGTAACAGAGCTCAGGTGTTGCATCTGGGCCATCAACTCCTTCAACCTTTTATGCCTAGCTATTTTGAGATACAATCATGATTGAGTATATATACATGTCTGTCTTTTTCTTTTTTATTTTTTTAATTGATGTTCAAATACAGTTGTCTCCATTTTAACATGTCTGTCTTATAAGTTTAATTTGATAATAATAACACTATTTTTTTTTTTTTTTTTTTTGCTAAGTAGGCTTAGTTTTCTTATTTAGTTTCTCAAGTAACATTTTTGGGTACACATAGGTTTTCTAAAATGAGATCTTAGTTAGCTGCCTTTAATTTAGAGTAATACTTTTAATATAATCTTTCTACCTTCTAGTTGAAAAATTTGCTGACCAAGCTGGCTGCTTTTTGTGTTGGTCTGTGGTGGCATATTTTAGAAACTTTGATTGGAGTTCCAGCTCCTTCACTGACCAGCTCTGTAATCCTGGACACATCATTTAATCTTTATCACCTTTGTGATCTCTAAGGTGTTATTGTCTACTTCTTACATTCAGTGGCTCTGCTGCCTTATAAACGTTTCTCGACATTACTTACATAATGTCTAAAAAAAGATATGACAGGTAATATTTCAAAAAATGATAAAGTTAACTACTTGCCATATTAACTGTTTAAGTCTACTGATTTCAAGTTGTTTCTCCCACTCCAATATCCTTCATTTTCCTGCAAATCCTCGGCACAGATTCTGAGTTTCAAAGAAGAGTTTTCTGACCTCTACAAAAGCAATAATAATTTCCCTTTTCTGAATTATTAAAAACCTTAGAGTTTATATCACATAACCTACCCAAGTGATTCTGGGTCACCTATGCATTCCTTTATTGTTTCTAATTAAAGTTCATAATTCTCAATTATATTTTAACCTTCCATTCAGTCACTCATTCAACAAATATTTACTGAGCACCTACAAACATGCAGGGAGCATTTTAGTGGCTTGAGAGAGTGATTGTTTTCTACAGCATTTATAACCTCCCAAGATCTAATACAACAATTGTGGAATATACCTGTGGAGATTTATTCATATATATTTGTGTATGTATCCCCTATTAGTTCCAAAAAAGAGTGGAGGGTGAAATGTTTAATAAATAATTGTAAAGACAGGTTTTAAAGGTTGGGTCAAAAACTTCAGAAACTGAATGCTCCCTCTGAGCCTTCCCAGGAAGAATCCTTTCCTCTCTTCCAGCTTCTACCTCTTCCAGTAAACCTGCTCTCCTTACACAATGAAGAAGGCAAGTAAGGAATCCAAACCGGAGAGAGAAGTGTTGAAGCAAGTCCTCACTTAACACCACATCAAGAAAATGATCCTTTCATCTGACTGCGTCGACAGAGTCCTAATCACTCTCAATGTATATTTAACTAAATTAATTTGAATTTCCCACCAGGTTCATTACATTTGGATTTGAACTTCACATACATGGTCATTAAGCACACTGTTATTGTTTACAATCTTGTCACAAGCTTAATAATCACTCCAGTGTACTTACTGCCTTAGGACATTTCTGAGATGCCGGTATCACTATGTCGTCACTGTCTGTAGTTTGTGCTTCACTGACTTCAGAAGCCTGTTCACAGGATTCTTTATCTGCTTAAGAAGAGGCTAGAGTTACAGACCTGTTTCAGAGCACCCTGTCTAGCCCAAGAAAAGACCCAGTACCTACGTCCTCAATCTGCTCTTTCATCACTAGTTTTGAGTACTTAGATTTTTGGCTGCATTTATCAAGAATCAAACTCTCCTTTTCAAAGATTCACTTATTCTGAAGCTTGCTGAACAGTGAGTACTTGAAAAAAGGGAAAGAAGGAAGGATAGAAGAAAGGAAGGAAAGAAAGAAGGAAGGAAGGAAGGAAACAAGGAAGGGAGAATAGAAGGAAGGAAGGACAGAAGGAAGGAAAGAAGGAAGGAAAAAAGGAAGGGAGGAAGAAAGCTAATGCATCCTTTTGTAGAAGCTGAGGAAAATGACCAAGCCAAGGAAAAGAAGAGCAATCAGGGTGTGGAAGACTGCATTTTCCAAACACAGCTTCAAACGATACCTCCTATCCCACACGGTCTCTTTACAATGTGACTCTTGACACATTTGGTAGCACGTTTGAATTTCCTCTTTGTAGAGAGCATTTCAAGTCTTTTGCTCAATTTTCTAGTAGCTTGCTTTTTTCTCTTATTGATTTGTAGGAGTTCTGTATGTTTTCTGAATTTGAGCCCTTTGATGTTACATGTGTTGCAAATGTCTTTTTCACTCTGTTGCTTGCCTATTTAATTGCTTAGTGAACAGAAATTCTTTTTTCAATTTTTTAATATATTTTATTGATTATGCTATTACAGTTGTCTCATTTTTTTCTCCCCTTTATTCCCCTCTGCCCTGCACACCCCTCTCTCCAGCACTTCCCCCACCTTAGTTCATGTCCATGGGTCATACATATAAGTTCTTTGGCTTCTCCATTTCCTATACTATTCTTAACCTCCCTCTGTCCATTTTATACCTACCAATTATGCTTCTTATTCCTTGTACCTTTTCCCCATCCTCCTCCAGCCCCCTCCCCACTGATAACCCTCCATGTGATCTCCATTTCTGTGATTCCATTCCTGTTCTAGATGTTTGCTTAGTTTGTTTTTATTCTTGTTTTTTTGTTTTTTAGGTTCAGTTGTTGATAGTTGTGAGTTTGTTGTCATTTTACTGTTCATATTTTTGATCATCTTCTTTTTCGTGGATAAGTCCCTTTAACATTTCATATAATAAGGGCTTGGTGATGAGGAACTCCTTTAACTTGAACTTATCTGGGAAGCACTTTATCTGCCCTTCCTTCTAAATGACAGCTTTGCTGGATAGAGTAATGTTAGATGTAGGTACTTGCCTGTCATGACTTGGAATACTTCTTTTCAGCCGCTTCTTGCCTGTAAGGTTTCTTTTGAGAAATCAGCTGATAGTCTTATGGGAACTCCTTTGTAGATAAACCTCCCCTTTTCTCTTGTTGTTTCTAGGATTCTCTGCTTAATTTTAATCTTGGTTAATGTAATTATGATGTGCCTTGGTGTGTGCTTCCTTGAGCCCAACTTCTTTGGGACTCTCTGAGCTTCCTGGACTTCCTGGAAGTCTACTTCCTTTACCAGGTTAGGGAAATCTCCCTCATTATTTGTTCAAATAAGGTTTCAATTTCTTGATCTTCCTCTTCTTTTGGCACCCATATGATTCAGATGTTGGAACATTTAAAGTTGTCCCGGAGGTTCTTAAGCTTCTCCTCATTTTTTTGGATTCTTGTTTCTTCCTTCTGGTTGAATGTTTATTTCTTCCTTCTGCTCCAAATCATTGATTTGAGTCAAGGTTTCCTTCTCATCACTGTTGGTTCCCTATACATTTTTCTTTCTTTCACTTTGCATAGCCTTCACTTTTTCCTCTATTTTCCTACCATACTCAGCCATTTCTGTGAGCATCCTGGTTACCAGAGTTTTGAACTCTGCATCTCAAAGGCTGGCTATCACTTAGTTGTATTTTTTCTGGAGCTTTGATCTATTCTTTCTTTTGAGCCATATTTCTTTGTCTCAGTGTTCCTGTTACATAGTAAGGGGCGGAGCCTCAGGTATTTTGCCAGGGTGGAGCAACCCACTTGGCTGTGTCATGATGCTGTCAGTGGGAGAGGGGTCTGAGAGGGAACAATGCCACTTGCTTGGCTCTCGGCTGGCTTTCAGTCACTTCCTCCGCTACCCACCAGCAAATTGGGCCCTTCTGGTGCTGATTCCTCGGTAAGTGGGTTTGTGTACATTCTAGGACCCTGCGGTTCTCTCCAATGAACTCTCCTGTGAGGCTGATAGTTTCTTCTGCTGCAGCAACCACCACAGGATTTTTCAGTCAGAGATTTGAGGCTTTATTTCCCTGTGCTGGAACCCTGGGTTGTGTGGTCTGTCTCACTCCCCAATTGTTCCCCCCCAGTTTATCTGCATGCAAATGTGGGACCACCCACTCTGCCAGCCACCACCTCACCCGCCCAAGTCCTCTAGGTCCTCCAGCCACTGCCTTGCCATGAGTCCTCTCTGCCCCTGCTGCCTGTCTCCACCCTTCCTACCCATGTGGATGAATGTTTCTTTTTTAACTCCTTAGTTGTCGAACTTCCATACAGTTCAATGTTTCTGGAAGTTTTGTTTATTTTTTGTTTTTAAATTTGTTGTTGCCATTCTTTTGGTTGTGTGAGGCACAGTGTATCTAGCTATGCTTCCATCTTGGCCAGAAGTCCCAGAAATTCTTACTTTTAAGGTAATCAGCTTTATCAATGTTTTTCTTTTCTTTTTTTAAAAGATTTTATTTATTTACTTTTTATTAGATAGAGAGGAAGGGAGGGAGAAAGAGAGGGAGAGACATATCAGTGTGCAAGATATACATCAGTTCATTTCCTCTCGCATGCCCCCAACTGGGCAACCTGATCTGCAACGCAGGCATGTGCCCTGACTGGGAATCGAACTGGTGACCCTTTGGTTTGCAGGCCAACTCTCAATCCACTGAGCCACACCAGTCAAGGCTCAATGTTTTTCTTTATGATTTGTGCATTTTGTTTATAATGAAAACTTTTCCTATTCTGAATGATGAATAATGCTGTTAAGAGTATTTGTGTACAAATCTTTGATTGCAGAAATGTTTTCTTTTCTCTTACATAGATACCTAAAAGTAGAGCCGCTGGGTTGTAAGCTCTTTGTTCATTTTATTTCTTTTTCTGTTTTCTATGTAATGTAGGCTATAAAATAGTAGAGAACTGTATGTTCAGTGATATAGCCCACTGTGGACTGTGGTCTTCTTTAATCTCCCAAATAGCCCAAGCTGGTAAAGGTTCTTAAAAAATCTTCCCCTCCAAAAAACTCTGTTTAACTTTTCAAGGAACAGGCAAATATTTTTTAAAAGTGGTTGTACTATTTTACATTCCCACCAGTAATGTGAGATTCCAATTTTTCCACATCTTCACTAACACTTGTATAATCAGCTTTTGGAACATCAGTTCTGGTTGGTTTGTACTCATGTCTTGTTGTGGTATTATTTTATATTTTTCCTAATGACTAATGTTGTTGAGCATCTATTTGTATGCTTGTTAGCTATTCATCTGTCTTCTCTAGTGAGAGTCTATTCAAATCTGTGGACCATTTAAAATTATATTATCTTATTATCGAGTTGTAAGAGTACTTTATAGATGATAGATTTAAGTTCTTTATCAGAAATGTGATTTGTAAATATTTATTCCTTGTCTGTAACTTATCTTTTCATTTTATTAATGGTGTCCATTGAAGAGCAAGCATACATTTTTACTTTGCTGAAGTCCAATTTATCAATTTTCATCTTGTGGGTCATGCTTCTGCTGTCATGTCTAAGAAATCTTTGTCTAATCTAAGGTCAAATATTTTATCCTATGTTTTCTTTTAGTAACATTATAGTTTTGGTACCAATATTTAGATTTATGATTTACTTTGGTATATTTTGTGTATAATGTGAGGTAAGTTTTTGTTTTCCTTCTGTATGTGGATATCTGATTTCAGTACCATTTATTGGAAGGATTAGATTTCCTCATTGAATTGCTTTGGAATCTTAATGGAAAATAATTTGACCATAAATGTAAGGGTTTGCCCTGGCTGATGTAGCTCAGTGGATTGAGTGTGGACTTGCAAACCAAAAGTTTTCGGGTTTGATTCCCAGTCAGGCTACATGCCTGGGTTGTGGGCCAGGTCCCCGGTTGGGGACTCATGAAAGGCAATCACACACTGATGTTTCTCTCCCTCTCTTTCTCCTTCCCTTCCACCCTCTCTAAAAAATAAATAAATAAAATCTTTCTAAAAATAAATATAAGGGTTTATTTCTAGTATTGCAATTCTGTTTCACTGATCTATGTCTTGATTTATGTTAATACCATGCTGTCTGAATTACTGTAGCTTTCTAGTAAGTTTTAAGTCAGTCAGTACAGTCCTCATCAGTGCTCATCAGTGGCTCAGTGGGTTGGGTGTCATCCCACAAAGCAAAAGCTCACTGGTTCAATTCTCAGTCAGGGCACATACCTGGGTTGTGGGCCAGGTATTTCTCTCACACTTTGGTGTTTCTCTCTCTCTCTTTCTCCCTCCCTTCCCCTCTCTCTAAAAATAAATAAATAAAATGTTTTAAAAATAAAATCAAATCGGATTATACAAAAACATCAATTTTGTTCTTCTTTTACACAATTGTTTTGGCTATTGCAGGTGCTTTGCATTTCTATATAAATTATGAGTTTTCTAATTCATACACATGGTATATTTCTCCATTTGTTTGAATCTTTCTTAATTTTTCTATTGCAGTGTTCAGTATACAGGCCTTTTGTTACATTTATTCCTACTAAATATTTTATTCTTTTGGATAATATTGTGAATAAAATTGTTTTCTTGATTTCATTTTTAGATTGTTCATTGATAGCACGTGGAAAAACAATTGATTTTGAAATATTGATTTACAACCTGCATCTTGTTCACTTGCTTTTGGTTCTAAGGGTTGTTTTTCCATTTTTGTAGATTTCTTATGATTCTCTACATACAGGATGATGTCAATTGCAAATAAAGACAGCACTACTTTATTTCCAGTCCGTATGATTAATCATGGCATCCTTATTGCAATGATTAAAACCTTCACTGCAATGTTCAACAGGAGCAGTGAAAGCAGACACCCTTTCTTTGTTCTCAGTCTCAAGGGAAAAACATTCAGTCTTTTGCCACTAAGTAGGAGGTTAGCTACAGCCTTTTTTGTCCTTTGTTAGTCTAAAGCAATTTCCTTCTATTCCTAGCTTGCTGAGAGCTCTTACCAAGAATGGGAGTTGGCCATGGCTGGTGCGGCTCAGTTGGTTGGAGTGTCACGCCATGTATCAAAAGTCTGCAGGAATCAAACCAGCAGCAATGCCCAACTGACTGAGCCACACCAGCCAGGCCACAATCTTTATTTTTTTATAGGTCAATATTGATCTTCTCTTTCTTCTTGACGCAATTTTGGTAATTTGCATCTTTCTAGGAATGTTTCTTTTCCATCTAAATTGCAAAAAGTTGTTCATAATATAATTTTATAATCCTTTTAGTTGTAGGATCTTTAGCAACTGTACATTCATTCCTGCTTTTGCTAACTACTGTCTCACCTTTTTTTCTTGATTAACACACCAGTTATCAATTTGTTGTTTCTCAGCTCAAAATAAAAACTTCACTGTCCGCTCTGCAATAATGGAGGTGGACCCTGTAAATATTTCTTCTTTGCCAGCTGGCAGTGGGTTAAGTTTTGTCAGTAGAGGGCATTGAAGGATCACTGGAGAAGAGAAAGATTTCTCTTCCTGGTTCTATTGTGCTCACTTGGGCAGGTTCCTGCAGCAGGTGTGGACTCAGCAGACCAGGCTCCTGCAGCTTAGGGCCTGGCTCCAGCAGCACACATGGTTTCCTGGAGAACGCAATTCTAGTAGCACATGGCTCCTGCAATATCCGGTTCCAGCAATTCCCAGTGGCCAGTAGCACATGGGGTTCGCGGTGAAATGCCACTGGCTTGGCACCCGTCTGTGAGTGGTTTACTGCCAACTTTCCAGAGGGAACTTGACAGTTCCTCTGAGTTCTGATGGGCAGCCACAGCAATCTTCTCATGACTTCATTCCCTCCAGCAAGATCGGGATTTCAGCCCTGAAGAAGGTTTTCTACCAGATCCACATGTTATTTGGTGCTGTATTTCAGCTCCCAAGGAGAATTGGGGATTTGTGGATGCTCTTTACATTGGCTATTCGGGTATTCTTTAGAGTTCTCTTTACTTCTTATTAGTCAATTGTCATCCTCCAGTTCAATCCCCTGTTGTGGTTTAAAATTCTCTATATAAAACTCTTGTTCAAATTACTATGTAGTTTCTGCCTCGTGGTTGGATCAAAATTAGTGTGGTCATTCTAGATAAAGACATGTCAAGTTTGTTGATGTTCCCAAACAACTTTGGCTTCATTGATTTTCTATCTTTTTTTTTTCCCCCATTTTCCATTTCAGTGATTTCTGGTCTGATCTTCATTGTTTTCTTCCTTGAGTTTGACTTTATTTTTTTCCCTAGCTTCTTGAAGTAGAAGCTAAGTTATTGACTTTAGATCTTTATTCTTTTCTATTTTTATAAGCATTTCAAGCTATAAAAATAACTTCACAAAGCACTGTTTTGGCTGCATTCCATAGTTGTGGTATATTGTGTTTTCATTTTCATTCACTTAATATATCTTCTAATTTTCCTAACCAGTTCTTCTTTGATGCAAGTGTTAATTAGAAGCATGTTGGTTAATTATGAAACATTAGTTAATTCCTGAATTACTTTTCTATGGCTGCTGTCACAAAATACCACAAATTTGGTAGGTTAAAACAATAGAAATTTACAAGAAATTTTTGTCCTGGAGCCAGTGAAAATGTCCATACTGTCACCCAGGGATATGTGACACTGATCCCACTCTGTAATCCTAAAATGTTTGCAGGACAATGTCCCCATGCAGTGGCGTCATACAGTCCTGCAGGCACTGGGACAATCGCCCTGGCCAAGAAGTTGGTGCTGGACCGGCTACAGGACAATCTCATAAAGACATTCAATTCCACCTTCTATCTCAGCTGCAAAGAGCCCGACCACAAAGGGTCATGCACTTTTGTAGAGTGGTTCTCTAAGAACTAGCTGGAATTTCAGGATGGTATTCCAGAGATCCTAGCCCAAGTACAGAAAATCCTGTTCATCACTGATGGTTTCAATGGGCTGAGAGTCCCTTGGGGGCACTTATCCATGATATATGTGGTGAACAGAAGAAGCAGAGGCTGGTGCCTGTCTTCTTGCATAGTTTTCTTTTTTTTTAATTATATTTTATTGATTATGCTATTACAGTTGTCCCATTTCTCCCCCATCATTCCCCTCCACTCTGCACACCCCTCCCACCCACATTCCCCCCTTTACTTCATGTCCATGTGTCATAAGTTCTTTAGCTTCTACATTTCCCACACTATTCTTGCCTTCCCCCTGTCTATTTTCTACCCACCATCTATGCTACTTATTCTCCTTACCTTTTCCCCCTCTCTCCTCCTCCCACTCCCCTGTTGCTAACCCTCCATGTGATCTCCATTTCTGTGTTCCTGCTCCTGGTCTAGTTGTTTGCTTAGTTTGCTTTTGTTTTAGGTGTGGTTGTTAACATCCGTGAGTTTGCTGTCTTTTTACTGTCCTATTATTTATCTTCTTTTTCTTAGATAATTCCCTTTAACATTTCATATAATAAGGGCTTGGTGATGATGAACTCCTTGAACTTGACCTTATCTGAGAAGCCCTTTATCTTCCCTTCCATTCTAAATGAAAGCTTTGCTGGATAGAGCAATCTTGGATGTAGGTCCTTGACTTTCATGACTTGGAATACTTCTTTCCAGCCCCTTCTTGCCTGGAAGGTCTCTTGAGAGATCAGCTGACAGTCTGATGGGAACTCCTTTGTAGGTGACTGTCTCCTTTTCTCTTGCTGCTTCTAGGATTCTCTGCTTAATTTTAATCTTGGGTAATGTAATTATGATGTGCCTTGATGTGTTCCTCCTTGGGTCCAACTTCTTTGGGACTCTCTGAGCTTCCTGGACTTCCTGGAAGTCTATTTCCTTTGCCATATTGGGGAAGTTCTCCTTCCTTATTTATTCAAATAAATTTTCAATTTCTTGCTCTTGCTCTTCTCCTTCTGGTACACCTATAATTTGGATGTTGGAACATTTAAAGATGTCCTAGGAGGTTCCTAAGCCTCTCCTCCTTTTTTTGAATTCTTGTTTCTTCATTCTTTTCTGGTTGGATACTTCTTTCTTCCTTTTGGTCCACACCGTTGATTTGAGTCCCAGTTTTCTTCCCATCACTGTTGGTTCCCTGTACATTTTCCTTTATTTCACTTTGTGTAGCCTTCATTTTTTCATCTAATTTGTGACCAAATTCAACCAATTTCTGTGAGAATCCTGATTACCAGTGTTTTGAAATGTGCATCTGATAGGCTGGTTATCTCTTCAACGCTTAGTTGTATTTTTTCTGGAGCTTTGATCTCTTCTTTCATTTGGGCCTTTTCTTTTTTCTTTTTTTTGTCTCGACATGCCTGTTAAGTAGTGAGGGATGGAGCCTTAGGTGTTCACCAGTGCAGGGTAATCCACCTGCTGAGTTGTGATGCTGTTTGTGGGGTAGGGGTCCAAGAGGGACCAATGGTGCTTGCTCAGCTCTCTGCAGACTTTCAGTCACTTCCTCCTCTTCCCACAAGCAAATTGGGCCCTTCTGGTGCTGATTCCTGTGTGGGTGGGTCTCTCCAATGAACTATCCTGTGAGGCTGGGGGTTTCTCCCACTGCCTCAACCCCCACAGGTGTTTTCAATCAGTGGTTTGAGGCTTTATTCCCCCCGCCCCGGGACTCTGGGTTGCACATTCTGTCCCACTCCCCAGTTGTTTCTCGAGGTTTATTTGCCCACGAATGTACGACTGCCCAGTCCACAAGCTGCCTCCTTGCCGGTCCACCCGCTGCTGCCTTGCAGGCCAGCTGCAGCCTTGCGTGGCCTGATCCAAAATCCACCACCTCACTGGGTCCTCTAGTCACTGCCTTGCCTAGAGTCCTCTCTGCCCCCAGCTTCCCAAGTGTGCCCCTCCTACTAGTCTGGATGAATGTTTCTTCTTTAACTCCTTTGTTGTTGGACTTCCATACAGTTCAGTTTTCTGTCAGTTCCGGTTGTTTTGTTTTTAAACTGTTGTTGTCCTTCTTTTGGTTGTGCAAGGAGGCACAGTGTGTCTACCTATGCCTCCATCTTTGCGGAAGTCTAAACTGGTACATTTATTTTTAAAAACCATTCAGCAGCATCTAATACTGTTAAACATGACCCAGCAATTCCATCTATCTGTCTGTCTGTCTATCTATCTATCTATTTATCTATCTGATAAATGAGTGTTTATGTTCCCCTAAAGCCATGTGCAAGAAAGCTCAGTGTTTTGTTTTGTTTTTTTAAGATTTCATTTATTTATTTTTAGAAAAGGGGAAGGGAGGGAGAGAGAGAGGGAGAGAAACATCAATGTGTGGTTGCCTTTTGTGTGTCCCCAACTGGGGACCTGGCCCACAACCCAGGCATGTGCCCTGACTGGGAATCTAACTGGTGACCCTTTGGGTCACAGCCTGGCATTCAAGCCACTGAGCCACATCAGCCAGAGCAGCTCAGTGTTTTTTATAATAATCCCAGATTGAAAACTATCCAAATGCCCATCAACACGGAATGAATAATTCCATTTTGGTATATGTGTTAAATGGAAGTCGGTGAACAGGAATAAACTGCTTTTACACATAAAAACATAGATGAATCTCAACGATAATATTGAGTGAAAGAAACCAGACATCACAGTGCAGATTCTAGTTGACTCAGCGTAAGTTAACTTCACTTGTATGTGAAGTTAAAAGAAGTGACGTTCCAACTAGCAAACGAGTTTGAAACAATGGCTTATTTTGGAGGGTATCAGCTGGGAGTTGGTGGTGGTTACACAGGAATAAACTTGTAAAGTTCACCAAGCTGTATACTTACAGCCTGGGTGCTTTACTGGATGTGACTTATACCTTAACAGAACAGAAAGGAAAGGGATGGAAACACTTAAAAGAATAAAATACATTTGAGAGCAGAAATAGACATGATCCCAAATGGTGGTGTTTTTGATTCTAAGGGGCATCCACTCCAGGAGGAAGCTCTGAACCTCCACAGCCCTGCAGCCAGCCAGTTGGTACCCTGCGGAACTGCATGCAGTATCCTTTTATCACTCTGTTTTTTCATTCTTCCTACCACACTCAGGAAACTTTTGAGTGGGTTTCCTCAGTTTGATGTTATGTTGATACACTTATTCTTTAAAATAGGAAAGGTGATATTTTTTCAGGAAACAAGATAAAAATAATCTTAACTTTCCTGAGATATGACATCCGAAAGGGAAACTAAGAAGCTAAAAAAGACTATTTAAAAGTAATTGACAATCAACAGTGGCCCTGACGGAAATAGCTTAGTCGGAAGACTGTTAGACTGGAAATCTAAGGGTTCCTGCTTTGAGCCCTGGTTACAGTAGGGTTGCTCTTCATTTTTGTGAGAGCTGTTGACATTACCAACTTAACTGTGCAAACATGAAATGTTGGCTTAATGGTCTTATTTTAAAGGAAATGGAAGAGGGTGGAAAGTGTGGGAAAAAGCCCTTTTATTTTTATTTTTTTAATTTTACATATTTATTTTCAGAGAAAGGGGAAGGGACAGAGAAGGAGAGGGAAAGAAACATATATGTGTGAGAGAAACGTCAACCAGTTGCCTCTTGCAAGCCCCCAGCTGGGGACCTGGCCCACAACTCAGGCATATGCCCTGACCAGGAATCAAACCAACGTCAAACCGATGACATTTCTGTTTGAAGGCAGCCACTTAATCGACTGAGCCACACCAGCCAGGGACCCTTCACTTTTTTCAGACAGTCCTTCCTCCTTCTTCCCCTCTTAGGACTGTCAGTCTATTCTGTGATTCTATGCCTCTGATAGTATATGATGATTAGTTTATTTTGTTCATTACAGTCTTCTTATTAATGAGATCATATGGTATTTTTCTTTCACCGACTGGCTTATTTCACTTAGCATGATAGTCTCCAGTTCTATCCAAGCTGTTACACAAGGTAGGAGTTCCTTCTTTCTTTCTGCTGTGTAGTATTCTGGTGTTTAAATGTACCACAGTTTTTTGATCCACTCATCTACTGATGGGCACTTACACTCTTTCCAACTCTTGGCTATCATAAATAGTGCTGCTATGAACATTGGGGTGCATAAGTCCTTTTGAACTGGTGTTTTAGGATTCTTAGGGTATATTCCCAGTAGTGGAATCTCTGGGTCAAAAGGTAGTTATATTTCTTACTTTTTGATGACATTCCATACCATTTTCCACATTGGCTGCACCAGTTTACTTTCCCACCAACAGTGCACTAGGGTTCCCTTTTCTCCACATCTTCACCAGTACTTGTTGTTTGTTGATTTATTACTGATAACCATTTTGGCAGGTGTGAAGTGGTATCTCATTGTGGTTTTAATTTGCATTTCTCTGATGGCTAGTGATGTTGAACGTTTTTTCATATGTCTATGAGCCGGCCATCTGTATGTCCTCCTTGGAGAAGTATGTATTCAGGTCCTTTGCCTATTTTTTAATTGGATTGTTTGTCTTCCTGGTGTTGAATCATATGAGTTCTTTATACACCTTGGAGATTAAACCCTTATCCAATGTATCATTGGCAAATATGTTATCCTACATGGTTGGTTCCCTTTTCCTTTTTTTTTTTTTTAAAGATTTTATTTATTTATCTTTAGAGGGGAAGGGAAGGAGAGAGGGAGAGAAATATCAATGTATGGTTGCCTCTTGTTCACCCCCTACTGGAAACTGGCCTGCAACCCAGGCATGTGCCCTGACTGGGAATTGAACCGTGATCCTTTGGTTTGTAGGCCTGTGCTCAATCCACTAAGCTACACCAGCCAGGGCCCCTTTTCCTTTTGATGAGGTTTCTTTAGCCATGCAGCTTTTTAATTTGATATAGTCCCATTTGTTAATTTTTTGCCTTTATTTTCCTTGCCCTAGGAGATATGTCAGCAAAAATATTGCTACGTAGATATCTGAGATTTTTATAGTCTGTGTTTTCTGCTAGTTTTTTTATGGTATCATGACTATATTTATAAAGTCCTTTCCCATTTTGAGTTTATTCTGCTGTATGGTATGAGTTGGTGGTCTAGTTTCTTTTTTTTTTTTAACATGTACCAGTCCAGTTTTCTCAACACCATTTATGGAAGAGACTATCTTTACTCCATTGAATGCTTGTATTCATTTTGTCAAATATTAATTGACCACAGAGACATGGGTTTATTTCTGGACTCTCTATTCTGTCCCATTGATCTGCATGTCTGTTCTTATGCCAGTACCAGATCATTTTGATTACAGTGGCCTTATAGCATAGTTTTATTTCAGGTATTGTGATCCCTCCAACTTTGTTTTTCTTTCTCAAGATTGCTGAGGCTATTTGGGGTTTTATTTTTGGGGGGGATTCCATATAAATGTAGTATACTAGATCTCTGAAAAATGCCATTGCTATTTTAACAGGAATTACGTCACATCTATAGATTGCTTTGGGTAGTATGAACATTTTAATAATGTTAATTCTTCCAATCCATGAACATGGTATATGCTTCTATTTATTTGTATCTTCCTCAACTTCTTTCTTCAATGTTCTATAGTTTTCTGAATACAGATATTTTGGGTCCTAGTCAATTGGTTTAAATTCTTTTAAATGTTTTTTAAAACTTACAATATCAATTTTCATAGTTCCAGTTCCTTCCTGAAATTTGAAAGTTCAGTTTTATCTCCACACAGCTGGTAAACACAGTTGTTACGCAGGTTTGCCTGACAATGCAGTATCTGGTGCCTCAGGCACACTGAGTCTTGTCCTGCAAGTGCCCCAAGCCCAGTTCTGCCTCTCAGAGCAGAAGCGCCTCAGTAGGGGGCTGCCTCCTGAGGTCCCAGACCAGGGTGGGAAATTCTGCCTGGGGCAGACACCAGAATCAGACTACATCCCGTTTCTCTAACCCCAAGCCCGCCAAAAGCATGGTTTTCTCTCTCCCCAACTTCTTTCAGACCAGCAATGTCCCAAGGCTGAAGCAGTTCCAGCTCATCCTCTCTGAGTTCCAATCATTCCTTGATCTAGGCTTGGTAATTCTTCCCTCTCTTATTGGCTCTTTAATGCTTTTAAGAAATATTAAGATTTAAAAAAATATATATTAACTTTAGCTTTTTAGTTGTCTTCAGGGGGAGAGTTGGTCTGAATGACCTAGTCTGTCATACTATCGCCTGAAATCCTGTCTGCTTCGCAGTGCAACACAAAAGTCTTGCCTTAATTTGCAGGAACATCACAAATGAGCCAATCACACTCTTATTTCTTTGTAGCCGTAATTCACAAAGACCCTGGAGTGAATTCACATCTGACAATTGCTAAACTTACTATAGCTGGCTTTAAATACATAGAAAGCTACTTTTTTTTTGAGAATTCAAGCTTTAATTGGCCTAACCAGCACACTGAGCCTAGGGTCTTCACTAATTTTCTGTGAAAAGTTTAGCAATGAAGATGAATGAATAAAGTAAATGTCTTGATAAAATAATTCAATGATTAAATAGGGAAATAAGATTTTAAAAAGACAATACCATTTACGGGATGTAGGGCTTCATTTTGTATCAGTGCTGAAGGGGATGATGTCATTTCCTCTTCCTTTTGCTGGCTTTTTAAATCATTATCTATGGAGATGGTGAGCCCTGAGAACTTCCATTCAGTGTAGCTCACCTGCTTCAGAATATAAACAACAAATAAAATTATATGTAATTATGGTGTACAAACATAATAATTTAATAAAAATAATCACATAAGATTACACATTAATATATAATTAATATAAACTATTATAACATAATTATGTAATATATAATTATATAATTAGATAGTACATGTTTACAATCTCATACATACATACTTCTAGGTGCTGCACAGTAACTTTAATCCAATTTCCTATGAAGAAAAAGCAGTATCAGGTGTGTACTAGGTGTTCAATAAATACTTGTTCTTTAATTTATTTTGATTACAGTTGAAGTGGACTGGTTAAAACTGTGGCACTAAAGTTGTAAGGATAAATTGCACATTACATAATCTCTTGAATTAAATTACATTGAAATGAACAGTCCAAAGGTTTATTTAACTACTTGTGTTTGTGGAGATACGCAGTAGCCACAGAAAGCCATGATTATTGCTTATCTTCTGTGTCTGCTTCTGCTTCTGACAGTAAATATTTGGGGATCCTACAACCTGCATTTCAGTTCCTCAGGGTTTCTAAGGCCTTACCTGTAGTGTATTTCCATTTAAGATGTTACGACTGAGATACTCCATCCTGTTTTTTCCTTGGAGATCTGTTCTTCTGCCATGTTTTCTTCTTGAGTAGCTTGCAACCTGGTGTTCCCTTTCCTTTCTTTCTCCCACGTGAAGAGGTTTTCTCTTAGCTGGAGACTTGTCAGCTTCAATGGGAATCTCGGCAGATGTTACCTGGTCCTAAATACAAGGATTAGAGACAGCCTTGTAAGATGATAGTTTAACAGCCTTGATACTTCAGAAAGGAATTTGTAGGCTAGCATTACACTTCATTTCTCTCCTGCTGAAGAGCTGAGAGATGCCATCTCTCTCTTCTCCCCACAAAAAAAGAAAAAAAGAAACCCAGAGGTTGGCTCCATCAAAAGCCTCATAGCATTAAGAAGGATGCTGATTAAGTCTTCAGAACATGAGACTTTCACAGAAGAAACTTCTTTTCCTCCAGTTTTAATGCTGTTTTCTTCAAATATGTTCCACAGGATAGGGGGAGGTCTGCTACCTGGGTAGGAAAGGAAGCCTTTTCCTCCTCAGACGAGATATCGAAACTCTTGTTCACGCCATTCTCTTTAGTCTGAGCTTCTGGTTTCAGGAAGTTTTCTGGAGGTAGGTAGCAAGACTTCCAACCCAGTTGTAACTGAATAGATCCATTGGGTTTCCCCACAGGGTCAGTGAGGTTAAAATCACCTGAGAGACATACAGACATTAATAAGATTGGATCAAATAAAATAGGCAAGCAAGCATTTATTAGCACCTTATCTATTCCCCAGTTTTTGAATTTCACCATATTTTGTTTGCAATTAACCTTTGTCAAATAATCATGATGTATAATACATTCAGAATTAACATAGAATGGCATTGCATATTTATATCCCCATAGAATATTTACTTCTATTATTCCTTTAAAATATTTGTAGGAAAAGATGTGTATCTCCAGGTCTGAGGAAGGGATAGTCGAAGGATATATGGAGAGGTGTAGCTTGCTTGTCATCAGTCACCCAGTCAATAAGCAAGATCACATTATTATTACTATTACCAATACTTGCTATGCCTTAGGCATACCAAGAAAACCATTGTCTTCACTCAAGCGGTCCCTATTTCTGAAATAACAAAAGCCGGGAAAACTTAAGCGGATGGCTTCCCCCAAATGCCAGACTTCTGATTTGTAACCCTGATTAATATCACAGATGACTCACATCGTCTCTCCTCTTTGGCAAAAGGCGAGTTGTGAGCAGCAGTGTCAGCACTTTTTTTTTTTTTTAAGCACTGTGGTATTGTGCGGAGAGCGGCCTCACACACTTCCTGGAACATCCAGATGCTTGTTAAACGTGGTCAGTGTCCTGGCTGTCCCCAGCCACATTTCCTAACGAGAGCGTGGGTACCCCTGCATCACCCTTCCAGAGAGTTTACCCTTCCCAGGTGCACCTCGCAACCCTAGGCATGAAAGTAAAGTAAGGTTGCAGGAAGTTGAGCTCCATGTTGGGGGGGAAAGTTTCAAGAAATTTCCCTTAGTCGTGTATGGCGTGGAAATCTTGCTAAGTCGTGTCTAACATAAAGGATACAAGAGAATGACGGGCAGTGTCAGGAACACACTTCATAGTCTGGTATCTAGTTGTGCGCTAAGAAACAATAGGCCTTCAGTAAAGACAAACACTAGGAAGCACTACCTGATCTGAAAATGTTTGTTCAGAGATAAAGGTATAGACTTCAGGTTGGTGGCTCTACCCACTTGGGAATCTTGCTTTAGTTTTTGAAAAGAAGCAGAAGAAACCAAGGTTTCCGTGTGATTAGAGAGGTTCTAGGTCTGCTCCGTTGCTCTTGACAATATGCTAAAATCCTTTCAGCAGGTTTTAAGAGAGACAGTTCCAAGCAAGTGATCACAGGAAAGTAGAATTAGGACGGGAAGACAACACTGGGCAGAGACCTTAAAAATGCAGCAACCCTGAACTCCCACCTTTAATGGATTTGTTTTGTGCAAGAGGCAGCAAGGGCACTCGAACTTTGCCGAGGTACGAGCCAGGCTCTGAGTCTTCATCATCGAAAACGTAAATAGACAGGGCCTCCCACCTCAGATACTGATCCAGGTCAGAGGTCACAAGCACTGGAAACCGAGCCTGGTCTCTGAAGTAGGGATTGTTACTGGCTGGAATGATGGCAGTGTCATGGTCAGAAAAGGTGAAAAAGCGGTACATGGCGTACGGACTGGGTTGGCTTCCCAGCCATCGACTCTGGAGGCCGCAGCATCTGGTGATTTCCACCCGCAGCTCATTCTGATGCTTCCAAGTCTCTGATCTGGACTGGAGAGATGGGGGTCTTGGACAGGGGAAAAGGGCAGCCTGAGAGAGTTGCTGTAGGTGAAACCCAGCACCCTGACGAGCAAGGACTATGACCTAGAGAACTGTCCAGTCCTGACTGGGTTGCAGAGAAACCTAATGACTTGCACCTGCCTGGGAACTGTCTCTGGCAGATGGTTATCTGAGGGAGATGCTGGCACTCGGGCCTCTCTTGGAGAATGGAACAGAGAAGCTATTTTGTTCACAGCAGGGAGAGGTAGCTAGCTTCAAGGGCATGGTTCTATTCCAAACTCAGGCTTGACTAAGGAAAGAATCTGAACTAGTTGTGATGTGACAGTGTTTCTCTTTCATTTACTTTCAATGCGAGAATGGGAGAATGAGCGGTTCTTATGAGCTGTGTGGCTGAGGCTCCTTTGAGATGCATGGGCTCATGCTTTCTCTCACCTCATCCTCCTGAGCCCTCCAGGCTCCGCACACATTGGCCGACAGGTAGGCCTGGGCTTTCTTTCCCTTAGTGCAGGCCCGTAGGCTGGCTCTTATGGGGAAGTGCAGCCTCATCCAGTATTCTAGCACCCCAAAGTCTTCTCCACCAGCTCCTGGGCAGCAGAAAGTATGAAAGGCACGGAGGATACAGATGGTGTGGTGAAGATCAAGAATAAAAGCAGAGAAAACGGGGAAGCACTAGAAGAGCAACTATAAACTCTGGGAAATTCTGCGTTAGTCCCAGGAGCTGTGGGAAGCTGACAGCACTTACCAGTAAGTGTGGCAGAGCCATGGACTCTCTCCACAGTGTCCAGCACCCTGTCAAAGCAAATCCATCCAGCTGCAAGGGTGTGGTGCTCACTGGCTAGCGCCTGGTAAAGATCAAGCTGGGCCGAAGCCCCTTGAAGGTAGTGCAAGAAAAAGGAATCGGTCTCTACCACATACTGGGAGGTGAAGTCATAGAGTGGCTGCGGCCCTACAGCTAGTGGGGTACAGTGGGTTTCAAAGTCATAGAAGGAATAGGTGCAGAAGGTGGTGGGTTGAGGGTCTTCAGCCTGAGCCAGGGCAGCAGATGTCAGGAAGGCCTGGTGGATGTGCAGCTCAAAAAGGTTCTCACTCTGGTGCCGCAGAGGAATGTCCACTTTATCCTCGTCTCTGTGGGCTGGCAGTGTTTCCAGACACAGTGACATCTGTCGGGTACCATAAGCCACATCTCTGAGCTGTTCTAGAAGGGAAAGAAAACTGCCTTTCCATTACAGGGCAGGGAGCTCTCTCTGAGTAAAGGAAGGCGGACAGAAGAATAGGAACCATGCTGGAAGTCCAAGTTGTGATTATTTAAGAAGCCATGTGATTCAACAGGAAAAGCAGCAGAATGACAACCAGGAGCTGTCAATTCTGATGGCCAAATAACCCAATGCCTCCTTTAGAGATATGGTTCGAAGTGAGTGATTAGAGAGTAAACACTAAGCTCAGGAAAACCCTGGAGGCACGATTTCTTCTATAAATGATGTTTTGGCTTACAGCAAGGTCCTATGGATCAATTGGTAATTCTATCAGAGAAGCACTAGAAACAGAATATATCTTTCTAAAAGTCTGGGATACTGGCCATGGAAAGAGTAGAATTTACAGTCACAGTGGCTATCACACTACATTGGACCCCACCAAGGAATGATTCCCCTTCTTCAGCCAGGTCAGTCATGGGAGTCTCCGTCCTGTTAAGAATTCGGTCTCATTACAAGAAGGCAAAACAAAAAATTTGCTTTAAGTTAAAGAGCAATGGAGTTAAAACGTCGGGGAGGACACATTGGAAAGGGGTTGAAAATATTGGCAATGGAAGGCAAAGATATGTGAGGTGGTCTACCAAATCATGCATCACCTCCCGTGTTCCACCAATCAGAACCTGTGATATCGGGGAGTATTTGGGTCTTTAGTGTGTTGATGGTGCAGTTCCTATTTAGAGAGTGAAAGTGGTAAAATAAAAATATTTTGGGTACATTAGAATTTCTTCCTATCCCAAATAAGTGGACTATAGAAATCGACACTGGTTTCTTAATTGATAAGATTAATGTAATTCAATAAAATAAATTTTAAATTTTGCATTACATGACAGAGGGTTAACAGTCTTAGCATATAAAGAAATTCTACAAACCAATAAAATATTATTAAGAAACAGATAAAGGACAGAAACAGGCAATTCTCAAAAGAAATAATACAAAAATTACAATAAGAATAATGTGAATTTTTTTTTAAATTTTAAAAAGAAATAATGCAAATCACCGGTAAACATATGAAAAACTCTTTAGCCTTACCAATAATGAAAGAACTATAAAGTTAAAGCAAATGAACCTTCAGAAGTAGATAAGGGTATTTATCCTGCCCTGTCCCAGGAGAAAGACCCTGAATCTGAAAGACAAGAGAATTTCAATCCAAGGCAGGATTTCCTTTGTTGTGTGACAGTGACCTTGTAACAGACTCACCCCGGCATGGATAACTCATGCCCCAGAACGTCCCACCTCCCTTTACTCTAGTTCCAGCCTCACTAAGTAACCTGCTCACAGGCTCTGCGTGCCAGGGAGAGGGCTGCCCCGAACAGTGGGTCCAAACCTGCTCGCGGCATCAGTGAAACAGCCGCTGTCCCTGAGACAGCAAACGAACGTTCTGGCTTCCATATCAGTCTTTGCTGAATTTTGCTTGGTCAAGTCTCTCACCACTGGATATAACAACAGAACGAATTTTCTTGACAGGGGAGGCTGAGACCAGATCCTGATCAGTAATGACTGTACTGAATAAAGGAAGTTCCACATTATGAGGTTTGCCTAAGTGCCAGCCTGCTGCCCTGTTAGGCCGACGTCCTCAAGCTACAACAACAAGTTTAGAGGCTTTCAGAGAGGAATCATGTGAAAAGACGATGAGGATGAAGCTCTGTAATCTCACAAGAACCGCGACATAGGCCTGGGGTGAGGGGACAGCCTTGACAGGGGGGTGTTCACGCCTCCCTGAGGGCCAACGGTGATCTGCTCTCATTCTCAAAATGGATTCAGCAACTGCTGGGCCCTGTGGACACTCCCCAGAGAAATCAGAAAGAGGCTGATGTGATGGAGCAAAAGAAGCTGCTAACCGGGTATTGAAACAACGAAGACGGTAGGCTAAAGAACAGGAGGGGTAAGTTGTACGTCAAGGACTTCAGAAGCGGCCTTCCAGACAGATACACAGAGGTGAGCACAGACATTCGCGGTGTGACAGGTCCCAGGGTTAGGAAGACAAAATACTAAGACTTGCCAGTGAGTGGGAGGCCATGGCTTCTTAAAATACCTTCCAGCTGCTTGATACGATTGTTCTTGAGGTCTAAGAGTTGATTCAACCTCCCCAGTTTTTCCTTGTGATCTTTGTTGTCGTTATCGGCTTTTGTCATCATTGCCTCCAGTTCTTCCTGAAACGAAATAATGTCTGAAATTTTCTGACTCAGTGGCCCAGAACTAAAGAGTCTAGATAAAAGCTGGTACTTGCTGGGTAGAGGAGACTCTGCTATCTCCTTAGCAGAGCAAATTCATCCATTAGGAAAAACCTGGATGGCTCACAGACCCCTCCAGGACCGGTAGTGCTATAGTGCCATAGGGGAGCATTTTCCTGGAACTGGCAAAATTTAAACCCAGGAGGTTCGCACCTGCCGTTTTCGCAAGCTGGCCCCTTCACAGGCTTCTGTTGCCAGGTGCCATAGGCACGTGTGAGACCTCAAGTTTTTGAAAGGACAGCACTTTCTGTGTTTGCACAGGACAACATATCACCTTGCATCAGCCCTGGAAACTCAGGTCTTGCTTCATCCCCAATCTGTAAGTGGTTCCCATCTGCCTATTTATCTGTCCCCGTCCTGCACCATCTTTTCTTGCACCTGATAACACACGTTGATTTTGTGCTGCAGAATAAGCATTTCTCTGGTCTTTTCTAGTTCCAATGTGGTTTCTGCATGCGAGACTTGCAATTCACTTAACATCTGGGACAGTTTCTTTTCTTCTTGGTCTTTTGGTTCACAGAGCTATAGCGGGGGAAACAAAGGTAGAAGGGAACATAAATACAATAGGTACAGCAATAGCTAGTCTCCACAAAGCAGTTGTTGGTAATAGTAAAATACTAGCAGCAGAATCTACTCTGAAATGTGAAAGAAGACTTGTGTAAATTCACAAGTGCTCTCTCTCCTAGTTCCTCACGCTCAGTAGCAGCAGTGAGGAAGGTACACGGTCTCTAATGGCTGTTTGCTCTTCAGCAGCTGATTTCAAGTCCTCATCTGGAAAAGATTAAAAACATTTAAGCTGTAAAGTGTAGGGAAAAATGTGTAGGGTTCACGAAGCTATCTCCATTTTCAATCTCACATTCTTCCAAATACTGTCCTCGATCAGGACGAAATATTACTTAGTGCTCTGATCCCTTTATCTTTTCTGGGGATATTTTCCAGAGATCCCTCTGTAGAGGGGGCTTGCTTGATTTAAAATGCACATACCTCTATCTGAGTGGCCTCTTGGAATGGAGCTGGGTGTGAGGCTGGTTCAGATGGCCTGTCAGGAGATTGGGAAGTTGTGTCTTTATTTTGGAGGCTCTCGACTTCCTGTTTATGTTTCTGAAGCAGGTTGGTGACTTCAAGCTTCAGATCCTTGTTTTGAGCTGGAGGAAAGGTAATCCAGAAAGTTGAAACTCTGTAGTTATCAGTAACTGTGGTTAAAGCTGGACCGGTATAAATAACATTTTCCCTTTAATGTTTATTTTATAAATCCACCCTTAGGGAAGCAGTTCTTTTCTATTTCTACAAAGAAGTTCTAGCTTATTAACCCAGTAAATGGAGTTGATCTTTGGGCTCCAAAAACAAAACAAAAGCAACGCAGAACTGTGAGGTGAAAGGGAGAACTACAGCAAACCAAAACAGAACCACCTGACTGACTGGGACAGTGCAAACTTTTCTGACAGCACCTCCAAACCAGGATTGCAACAACTCTCCAAATCATTCTGAGTTCCGTGCTATCGACTCCCCGTGGCACCCACTGCACACCCTCCCTAATCTGGAGGAAGGGTGGGCGTTCCGGCATCTGTGTGTGTATGGGTGTGCACTTTAGGGAAGACAGGTCTTGTTTAGTGCGATCATTCCCTTATCATGCGTTAAATGGGGGGGGGGGTAGATTAGATCACTCTAAGGTCTTTACAAGATTTCACTTGTACTTCACACCTACTGCAAGATCCTCAACTTGTTCTCCTAGCTTTATCCTCTTATGGTTCCTGTCTCTATTTTTTTTCAATTATTTTTATTTTTTTCAATCGCAGTTTACATTCAATATTATTTTGTATTAGTTTCAGGTATACAGCATAGTGGTTAGACAATCATATACTTTACAAAGTGATCCCCTTGATATTTCCAGTAACCAAATGGTTACTGTAAATATATAGTTATATATATGAACTATAATATATAGTTATATATTGTAATATGTATAGTAATATATAATGTATAGTTGTTACAGTATTATTGGCTAATTCTCTATGATGTACTTTAAATCCCCATCACTGTCTCTATTTTTTTTGATAAAAAAAAATAGAGTGAAGAAGTTCACTCTATTCACTCTATTTGAGAGAAGTTCACTCAAGAGAGTGAAGTTCTCTTCCTTCACTCTCCTATGTGAATATACTAGAATATGATGAACTAGAAGTTTGATAAGACTCACTATCAAGGTACCGGCTAGCAAAAAGAAGTGAAGCAAAAGTCTTTTTGATAGTATTTAAAAATCATTGGGTCTTTTTCCAAACTTTACGTTTGTTTCACTTTTAAGAGAAGCTGACATAGGCGTGCTGCAGTAACAAGTAGGTGCTACATCCCCAGGGCTTACTACAACAAAATTAAAGTGCGCGCTCCAGAAGTCCAGGATCGATCAAGAGGTTCTTTTCCATGAGAGTCTTGGGGATTAATCAGCTTTGGATTTTTGGCTCTAATATCTTGACATGTGGCCTCTGATGCAGCTTATATAAACTAAGCAACTAAAACAACTCAGCCAAGAGGACAGGATGCCGAGCCACTACCCCGCCTGCCAACTGCCTCCTCAGCCAGGAAACACAGAATGTGCTGTTCTCAGCGCGGTAAGTCCCTAAAAATTTTGGCATAACTATCTACTGCGATCCAAGAGTTAGGGTGGGGGAAATGGTAGTGGTAACAAAGAGCAGTAATTTGCTTCTCAATTTCAGGTATCAGATGCTTAAAAAAAAATAAAAAGGCTGTCAGTCACCTCTAAAATGATTAACAAGAATAAAAGGCAGAGAACTTCATTTTCCATACTTTCAACAAAGTAAATGCTTAAAAACATAGTAAATTAACAATCAGCATCCTTTCAAAACACAAAGTCCTTATGCGTGTGAGGTAGGATATCATGCTTTCTAGAGTAAACCTGATCTGGTTGCTGGTGTGCATATTTTAGTTATCCATGACCAAGTGGGGGAACTGGAGACATGCTGGTCCACGTTCCCTTCTCCCACACCAAATGTAGGGGATGCCTCATTAGAGACAGCTCTTCAAGACCCAACCTACCTTTCTCCCTGGACAGCTGAAGTAAGACTTTTCTCTTCTCCTCCAGCTCAGCATCCAGCTGATCCTGCAACTGAGAGACTTTTTGCTGCAGCTGTTCTCCTACAAGCTCGTTGGTCCAGTGAGGCTGATTACTGCTGTCCAGCATGCTGACCACGGGAAGCATGTAAGGAGGGAGGGGGTCTTGTCAGATGGACACTCGAAGGTGTTTGATCAAATGTCTTTATTATACAGTTTCTGCATCTCCTGGACCTAGTTCATCATTCATTCCCCTACATGTTTTTCTGCCCCTCCTTTAACTCTAACTGTCATTTTCCAACTGCCTTGGAATTCCGGGGTCCTACTGAGTTCTTTAGTATCACTTCTATTTAGGTCTCAAATATCCCACTGTGCAAACAACCAAGTCATATCTATTTCCCAAGGGCTTTCTCCAGCATGGTGGCTTTCTTCAGTCAGGGAACTGCATACCAAGACATTCTCAGGTCTGCTAGGTTAGACATGGGGAATGAAATGTTCCTCTTTTCCCTACTTCATTCCTCCACCTACCATCACCAATGGCTGGTTTAGAGAATACTCACCTTTAAACTACATTCTAGATCACTACATTAAAGGGGATAGGAAGCAAAAGTTTCAACTTTTCAGTGGCTGTACCCTGCACGCAGCATACCTAGCTCTCAGAGCAAACCCATTTTGAGAGTAAAACACACAAAGGCAGCCCTTGATTGTTCACACAAGAGAAGTGATATTGATAATCAAACTATTATTTCTGTTTATGTCTTTTTTTCTTCATCATTTTAAGAAGTGTGGTCTAAAAACAATTCACTTAGGCTAATATCAAGATTTGTTGGCAACCCTGGCTGGTGTAGCTCAGTGGATTGAGCGTGGGCCTGCAAACCAAAAGATCGAGGTTCAATTCCCAGTCAGGGCACATGCCTGGGTTGCAGGCCAGTTCTTGGCGGGGGACACATGAGAGGCAACCCACACATTGATGCTTCTCTCCCTCTCTCCTTCCCTTCCCCTCTAAAGATAAAAAATAAATAAAATTTTTAAAAAATTTTAAGATTTGTGGGCACATCTGGGTCATACATTACCTGATGATCCAAGAAGATAATGTTCTGAATGACAGAGGCAAGAGGCCAATCAGAGTGTTTGTAACAGGAAGCTTCAATGTGGATAACCCCCAGACTAATGCATTTCACTGAGTTGAAAAACATCAGCTGCTTCTAGGATTCTCCCATACAATCTCCCCAGCCTACCCTCTGCTGCCTTCAACTGAATAAGAAAGCACATTCAATTTTTTTTAAATTCTGGGTATTTTTAATTTCAGAGTTAATACATGAATATATGTATGTTATAAAAACTAAAATGATGTGAGAGTATGTAAAATAAAAATAAAGGTGCCTTTTTACCCTACTGTAATCCTTTTAAGTCAGAGTTAATAAATTCTGTTACAACTTCATTTTCTGTTTAACAACAGGCATACAGATCTATCTCATTTTCAACAGCTTCATCGTGTTTTATTGTGGGAACACAACATGATTTATTTAGTCAATCACTACCAAAAAAAAAATTTGGATGCTAATTACTTTTTACTTTTTAACGATGCAGTAATTAACATTCTTAATTTATAATATCTTTGCATATATATATATATATATATATATATATAGTAAGATTTCTTTAGTTTTGATTCCAAGAAACAGAATTACTGGCACAAAAGATATACAAAGGTTTAACATTTTCATAGATAGTGTCAAATTCTCTTCCAAAAAGACTCTGCCAATTTATATTCTATATAGCAGTGTTGAATAGCAATTTCCTCACATCCTTATCAACAATATATATTATTTAAAAAAATGGAAAGGCGCTTTTCCATAATCACCCTTTATAACAAACAATGCTCTGGGATGCGAACTTGGTACTCACTTTTCTAAGAGTTTGTCGTAACTGTCATTTAGCAATTTTCGTTCTTTTTCCAAATCTTCAACTCTTTCCTGAAACTAAGAATGATAACAGAGTGACTGAGATAAAATTTTAAAATCTATTGCCTTGCACAAAATTTCCCTTTTCTGTTGCAGGGTGGGGCTTGGGTGGGAGGTTCTCTACATCCATCTCCCATGTCTGCAAGGAGTCACTCAACTTGAAAGACTTGAACCAATTAAAGGTGGGGTAGAAACTTTTCTTGGAATTAATGAGGATTCTTAGAAGTAAATTAACATGGTGTCTGAGTTTCCAGTGTTAGGGAAGCAGAAAAATACCAAACAAGAGCAAAGACTGGAGAACAGATGTAAGTATAAATCCCAGTTTTTCTCATAATAGTATAATCTTGAGCAAATTACTTAACCACTTGGAGCCTCATTTTTCTCGCTTGAAAAAATAAAACACCCATAGTTTTGCTAAGATATACTTTCTAACAACCCTAAAACTAGAAAGTAACTTACAACTAATGGCATCTTTTAATTATCATTATTTACCTCCTTCAGCGTTATCCGCAGAATGGACACATCCTCCAGCTGGCTCTTCAAGCTCACAGCCTTCTTGCTCTCCTCCTTCAGCTGTGCCCTGAGTTCATTCACCTGGCTGAGGAGGGCATCATGGGCTGCGCTCTGAATTCCCTGCTTCTGGGGCAAAAGGAAATTGCTCTGGGAATGGTCACATCACTTACCAGGAGTGAGTGGACTCAAGATAACCTTGCCTTCACTAGTGGATGCTACAAAGAATGGCCTTGATTAATAGTAAGTGGCATTTGCATGGTAAATTGACCTTGTTTTTCACCCTAGAATTTCTCAGAATGTATTGCTTCCCGGTTAGTGAGGATTTCCCACTCTGAGAAACTCTAATTTATAATCGGAGTCTCAATTTTCCTGACATTCAGATTAAACCCTGGCTCTGGGGGAAGTGCCACCTTTCACAGCTGCCTTTACTTTCTAAGCTATTTGAGTGCTTTTTATGATGACATCTCCTTCTTTTGCACCCAGCAAAATGACATGTTAACTGTAGAAGTGACGTGGCATTTTTCTGGTGGACACCTGTGGTGAGGAACTGTGGTGACTGAACTGGGCCACAGCGAGTCTCAATCATGGACCCTTATCCAGCTTCGCCAGCACCCCGCTGACAGGGGTGAATAGGGCCAAACACTTAATGACACCAGAGACACTGTTACATCTCATCATCTCGCACATGCTAGAAGAACGCTCTTACAAATTTTCAAGCCAATGCTGTAATTCTCTCTAGCAATGGGTTGAAAAATACGATACTAAATATTTCACAACTCAGATCTAATATTTCAATTTTTGTGAAAACAGTATAACAAGTAGCTTCCGATAACAGTAGTAGTATCATTTGTCTTAATAGAAATTACATGACACAATAACTTTGATTTAGTTGCCTAAGTGTTGGTGTCACATTACATTAAGATGAACCTGAATTTTTGGGATTTCATTACTCTAATTAATCAAAAAGAGAGATTCTTTATTAAGTACCTTCTGGAGCAGAGTTTCATATGCCTGAAAGAAAAAAAGTAAATGTTACTCTATTGATATAGCAACTTGATTATTATTTTGATGTTTATAACACAAATGTTTAAATATTTACTTTATTTATTTTTTATAATCCTCACCCCAAAATATGTTTATCGATTTTATAGAGAGAGTCAGGGGGAGAGAGAGAGAGAGAGAGAAACACTAATGTGAGAGAGAAATATTGATCAGTTGCCTCCTGTACAGATCCTAACTGGGAATCGAACCCACAACTTTTGGGTATATGGGATGATGTTCCAACCAACTGAGCAACCTGGCAAGGGCTAAATACTTATTTTAAAATACATTATTAAAAATTCCCATAAATCAACTCAATCTGAATACCTACTTACTAATTAATTGCTGCTGCTATTCCTTTGTGCCAGCTTGCCGGACAGTCTGTGAATGTAATAGACCACATCACTTCTTTTTTAAAAAATGAAGGGTCTTTTATTCAAACTTGTCTTGCACTTGGTGGGTTATCCAAGGAAAAGATTTATTTTCAAACTAGGCACTATTACTTAGCATGCTTCAGGTCTCTTTCCAGTTTTAGAAATAGAAAAGAATAATAATAACCCAACTAACAACAGCTAAACTTGTTTTAGTACATGTGTATGGAGGTGTGATTAAAAGGAAAACTGCTAAAGAATAACAAATTATAAAACCTACATTTTAAAAAATTGTGGACAATTATTCACCATTTAGGTCATTTCTACTACTACCGCTGACATAAGTAAGGACGTTTGGTTTAGAATGGCTTTCTCCCTCTTTTCCTTTAATGCAATGGAGGAATGCATAGATGTTATTAAAACCCAGCCCCACAAATACAGGTATTCCCTGCTTTTTGAAAGTTCTCGTTCTGCCACTTAGCTCTCACGAAAGAGCTGTTGTACACCCGTACCTGTTTTCACTAACTGATAGAAATCCAAAGAGGATTTTTGCTTTTACAAGGAAAGGTGAAAGCAAAGATGGCATTCAGTGGTTGTTCTGGATGAGCCTTTGCAGAAGCAGCGCACACTGGAGCACAGCAGCAGGAGTGGTATGGCCAGGCTCCTTCCCCAGAACAGTGCTGGCATCTCAGCGTCCACCGGCCAGAGCCTGAACTGTGTCTGTGAGCATCTGTACTTTGCCTTGATTTATTTTGTGCTTCCATCAGCAAGATGTGTCCTAAGGTATCAGAAAGGCCTAACGGAGCTCCTCAGGGCGTTACACAGCATAAAACTGGGTGTAATTTAAACATTTTTATGGTGGTGAATAAAACAAAAATACTGTGTGTGCTTTGAATGTGCCTGCATCCACCATTCATACTATTTACAGGCAGAGAAGAAGAATCTTGAAAGCTGCACAAGTTACTGTTTGCTCTGCCAGTAGCAAAGTGCTCTTTTAATCAGCATCCAGTTAGAGATAAAATGGGAAGACTATTGCTTGAGTGCATTGATAGGTGTGTAAAATGTGGTGTATATCACATCATTCTTGTGTTTACATATTAGTGTTATTTTACTTTAGTTTATTTTTGTACAAGGTGCCAATATTTATTTGAAGGGCACAAATACCATAAAGCAACAATGAGTAGTGTACAGATTCAACATACAGATGCCTTGTATTAGCATAATTCATGTTGGATTTCAGGGGCTATACTATTGCAAGCTGGGATGTTAGTATTATTGGGTATGATGTGGTACGTTATTTTGGGGGTCTTGGGACTCTCACAAAATTTTCTATATAAATTTATGGTAATTGCCTCTTTGCTTTAGGCCATTTCAGCTTATAAAAGCCTTATAAGAGCACTCTACTTTCAGACAGCCGGGGAACCTATACAGCTATTTACCCATACAATTTTAAATTATCTTCCCTCCCATATTTCCACATCCTTTAAGTGCTACCAAAATTAACCAAGTCAAAAGAATATAAACAGGACTTCTGGCCAAGATGGATGCGTAGGTGGACACGCTGTGCCTCCTAGCACAACCAAAATTAAGGACAACAAAGATTTAGAAACAAGAAAACAACCAGAACTGATAGAAAAATTGAACTGTATGGAAGTCTGACAACCATTCATCCAGACTGGTAAGAGGAGCAGAGTCGCAGCAGGAAAAAGTGGAGGTTGGTGGACCTGGGCATGCAGGCAGCAGCTAGCAGACCGTGGGCACAGGGTGGCAATGGGCAGACCCAGTGTGGCCACACATTCCCGCTCAGATAATCCAGGTGAAGGGAAAGCAGTGGAAGGGACTGGAATCTGAGAGAGAGCAGAGCAAATGCCATTGTTCCCTCTCGGACCCTGCCCCCACATACAGTGTTACAACCCAGCAACTGGGCTGCCCCACCCTGGAGAACACCTAAGGCTCCACCCCTCACTACATAACAGCCACAACCAGACCAAAAAAAAAAACAAAAAACAAACAAACCCAAAATGGCTCAAACAGGAGAACAGATCAAAGTCCCAGAGCCAATTCATCTAAGCGACCAAGAGATAGCCAACCTATCAGATGCACAGTTCAAAGCACTGGTGACCAGGATGCTCATAGAATTGGTTGATTTTGCTCACAAATTAGATGAACAAATGAAGGCTACAATAAGTGAAATGAAGGAAAATGAACAGGGAACCAATAGTGATGGGAGGAAAACTGGGACTCAAATCAATGGAGTGGGCCAAAAGGAAGAAACAAACAACCAAACAGAAAAGAAGGAAGAAACAAGAATTCAAAAAATGAGAGGCTTAGGAACTTCCAGGACATCTTTAAATGTCCCAACATCCGAATTATAGGGGTACCAGAAGGGGAAGAGGAAGAGCAACAAGTGGAAAACTTATTTGAATGAATAATAAAGGAGAAGTTCCCCAATCTGGCAAAGGAAATAGACTTCCAGGAAGTCCAGGAAGCTCAGGGAGTCCCAAAGAAGTTGGACCCAAGGAGGAACACACCAAGGCACATCATAATTACATTAGCCAAGATTAAAATGAAGGAGAGAATTCTAGAAGCAGCAAAGGATAAGGGCACAGTCACCTACAAAGGAGTTCCCACCAGACTGTCAGCTGATTTCTCAAAAGAGACCTTCCAGGCAAGAAGGGGCTGGAAAGAAGTATTCCAAGTCATGAAAGTCAAGGACCTACATCCAAGATTGCTCTATCCAGCAAAGCTGTCATTTAGAATGGAAGGGCAGATAAAGCGCTTCTCAGATAAGTTCAAGTTAAAGAAGTTCATCATCACCAAGCCCTTATTATATGAAATGTTAAAGGGACTTATTTAAGAAAAAGAAGATAAAAATATGACAGTAAACAGACAGCAAACTCACAGGTATTAACAACCACACCTAAAACAAAAGCAAACTAAGCAAACAACTGTAACAGGAACAGAACCACAGGAATGGAGATCACGTGGAGGGTTAGGAACAGGGGAGTGGGAGGAGGAGAGAGGGGGGAAAGGTACAGAGAATAAGTAGCATAGACGGTAGGTAGAAAATAGACAGGGGGAGGGCAAGAATAGTGTGGGAAATGTAGAAGCTAAAGAACTTATGACACATGGACATGAACTAAAGGGGGGGAATGTGGGTGGGAGGGGGTGTGCAGGGTGGAGGGGAATGATGGGGAAGAAATGGGACAACTGTAATAGTGTAATCAATAAATTATATTTAAAAAAGAGTATAAACGTGTGTCTGTATTATTCTCTACAAACATAGGTTTGGAGGCTGACCGTGTAAAGATGCTTCCGTCTCCCCCAGAACAGACATACCAGGGCAGCCCTATCGACGACACCACCATCATCTAATCAGCCAAGCCCGAGACCCAGGCATCGCATTTCATTTCTCCTTTTCCCTCATCCCCTCCCCTTGGGTGACAAGGCCCACTGTTTTACCTCCCGAACTTCCCCCAGTACAGTCCTTTCTCAGGGAGCCTCCCTCTCTCACCACCTTGGTTGCGACCCTTTTCTTTTCTTCCTTGGGGCGTTGCACTCCTATTTTACCAGGTTTCTGCACCTCCCATCTGAATACCAGCCAGCCTGTCATTCACGCTGCTGTCAAACTATCTTTTCCTGCAGTTTTGTAATTTTTGAGAAGTGGAAAATTTCAGAACCGTATAAAACCTATAAAAACAGTCATCTACAATCTTACTACCCAGAATTAATAATTATTAGTGTTTCATAGTACTTTTTCAAAGGCATTATTTTTCTATCTTTCAAAAGTATCATTTCTTTGTTAAAATGTATTTCAAAGATGTTTCAGACATTATAAAAAAAGGTAAAGTGATTTCTTTGGAGGAAAATATTGGTCACGTTACCAACTTGCTTAAAACCTTTCTGCAGTTTTCGAAAGTCTACGTACATTCCTGACGAAGCCTCCGGGACCTGGCGCCTGACATTCCTCACCTCTGTGCCTTGGCCTACCCCTCTCCTGCTCTGGAAAGCCCCCCCCCCTCTCTTGCACACTCATCAACACCTGCTAATCTTTCCCAGTGTTTGACTCACGAATATACACCTTTATGAATCCTTTTCAGATCCTGTACCCCATCTTCTGATAAGTCTGACTACGCTTTCTTTTGTGTCCCCCCCCAGCCCCTGGATGTGGATAATTATTCTCATTTACTTCTGTTCTCTGGCTCCTGTAAGTTTCCTGAAGGCTGGAGGTGTCACTTATCTTTGTAATCTTTGTATCCCAGTACTTTGCACAGTTCCTGGTACTCAATAAATATTTTTTCAATTAAAGAACGGTGCCAGTGTATCACTTAGACCCTCGATGCCCTCCTTCCACCATTCAGATAGGAGTTTCTATTGCATGGTAATGAGAAAACAGCATAAAGCGATTGTGCCAGACAAACCTAGACTCAGAGTCTGTTCTGCCCCTTACCATCCACATGACTTGAGCAAGTTACTTAACTTCTTTTAGGCTCAGTTCCTTCATCCGTTAAAATGTATTTACCTTGAGGGTTGCCAGGCTTAAATGAGAGTATGCCTTTAAGTGTCTAGTACAGAGTCCAGCACATAGAGTTCTCAGTTAAAGCTGCTCTCCTTCCCTTCCCCTGTCACTGCTCTTGGCTTCCTACCTTACACATTCTGCTTGTGGCTCTTGGCTGCAACCTTAACCTTGACACAGATTAATACCATTTAATTGCACCTTATGGGGTAGGACTTGAGCTTTCTTCCTAATAGAGAGATAATGGGAAGTAGTGGGAAAAGAATGGACTCTGAGTTACAAGGCCTGGGTCTGAATATCACCTATAAGTTTTGTGACCTTAGGCGAGTGACTTGGTTTCTCTCAGCTGTAGTCTCCCATGTATAAAATGGAGACAACAATATTCATCTCTCTCTCTCTCTTTTAACCCTAGGCCAAGGATATGTATTTTTTTAAATTGATTTTAGAGAGAGAGGAATGGAGAGACAAACATCTATCGGTTGCCTCCCTTACACACCACAACTGGGGATTGAACCCAAAACTCAGGTATGTGCCCTAACCAGTAATCAAACCCTTGACCTTTTGGTGTACAGGACGATGCTCCAACCAACGGAGCCACCTGGCCAGGAAATACTCACCATTTAACTAATTGTTTTTCCCCCAAAAAAGCAGAGATGATGATGGCAACTCACCTTCTGAACTTCTGTTAATTGTGCTTTTGTTGCTACCAATGTGATATTCCTTTCATGTAAGAGCTTCTTAAGGCGAATCAGCTCTATGTTCTCCTTAATGGAGGTTCTAGAGAAAGAAGACAGTGCTAAACTACTCTGTCCGAGAATGGACAAAATTAAGCATCTTTCCCCCTGATTTTGCACCAGTAAGAATCTCTTCCTCTTGCTTCGTGCCTGCCTATCTCCCCCACAACGCACCAGAAATAGGAAGTGTCTACACACTCCTGTAATAATCTCCTTTCTCTCATTTCCCCTCACACCACCTGAGACTTGAGACCACCAACCTTAAATTCCGTGTTCTGAGAAAACATAACAGCTGTTTTTTAAAAATTATGGTGCTCACAGTTTCCCATAAACTTTGCAAAGAGCTACCAAATCTGAGCTGTTTTTCCTTGGAGAAACCGAAAAAGTGTGGCTATGGATGGGAGACACCAGGGGGGATTATACTTTCTGAACCTGGGAGATCATGTTTTCTTGACTGGAAAGTATTAGGAGTATAAAGGGAGTCTCTGAGGTGGGGCCCAGGCACCTGTGGTTTTAAAAAGTCTCCAGTTGAAAACTTATGGCCACACAAAAACCTGCACATAGATGTTTACGGCAATTTCATTCATAATTGCCAAAAACCTTGGAAACAACCAACTTATACTTCAGAAAGTGAATGGATAAATAAATTGTGGTAAATCCAGACGATGGGGCATTACTTGGTGCTATAGAGAAATGAATTATCAACCAATGTCATGCCGATAAATGTAATGAAAATAATAATAAAAATAAAGAAATGAGCTATCAAGCCATGAAAAGACATGGAGGAAACTTCAATGCCTATTGCTGAATGGAAGGAGCCAATCTGAAAATGCTACATACTGTACATTTCCAACTATGTGACATTCTGACAGTGACAAAATCATAGCCAATGAAAAGATCTGTGGTGCCAGGAGTAAGGGGGTAGGAAGGAATGAACAGGCAGAGCGTAGAGGATTTTTAGGGCAGTGAAACTACCCCGTATAACACTGTAATGGTGGATACATGCCATTATGCATTTGTTCCGAAGAACGCACAGCACAAAGGGTGAACCCTAAGGTGAACTGCGGCCTTTGTGTGACAGTGATATGTCAGCATAAGTTCATCCACTGCATCAGATGTACCACTCTGGTGTGGATGTTGACAGTGGGGTAGGCTGTGTGGAGGTGACAGGGGCGTTCATGGGAAATATCTGTACTTCCTGCTCAATTTTGTTGTGAACCTAAAACTACTCTAAAAAATAAAGGCTAGTTCTGGCTAGTGTGACTCAGTGGATTAAGTGCCAGCCTGAGAACCAATGGTTCCCCGGTTCCATTTCCAGTCAGAGCATAAGCCTGGGTCGTGGGCCAGGTCCTCAGTTCGGGGCACATGAGGAGCAACCACACATTGATATTTCTCTCCCTCTCTTTCTCTCCTTTCCCTCTCTTTAAAGATAAATAAATAAAATCTTTTTTTAAGTCTATTTAAAAAAAAAGTTCTCTAGGAATTGATGCACAGTGATGAGAATGAAAAACTTTTTCTTCAGTGAAGTGAAGCAGCAAATCTTCTATTGTACATAAGCATCCTTTTTAGGTTAATCCATTTCCTAACCCACTTGGGAGTCCAGGTCTACTTTTAAAACTGAGTTTAATCTCAACTATTTTCTTTCCCTCTGAGACTGAGGGAAACTGCAAATAAGAATCTCTTGCCCTGACCATTGTGACTCAGTTGGTTGGGACGGTCCCACAAAAGCAAATGTTGGGGCGCGTACGAGAAGCAACCGGTGTCTAGCCCCCCACTTTTCTCCCTCCCTTTCCCTCTCTCTGAAAATAAATAAAAAAGAATCTCTTGCTTTTCCTCTTCATTATGGCTTGACGCATAATGACACTCCTACCGAAGCTCCGTGGCCTTCTGAGCAGACTCCAAAGAGCCTCTTCGTTCCAAACCTTCATCTTTGGACCGTATTTTCTCAGGAGACTTGGGCTGCTCTTCCGCTTGCAGAGCGCTGCTGGTCATAGTGCGGGCACTGTTGGGCATGCGTAAACCAGTGGGTTCAGTCATAAATGTGACTTTGCTGAGATAAGTTATACTCTCAGAATTAGCAACATCAAACACAAAAAGAAGAAATAGAATTTGCTGTACAGAGAATGAGAATTAGGCTCTCACACAGATTAAAAAAAAGCGTGGTGGGTAATCTTGATGTGTGTGGAAGATAATCTGACTAAATATAGCTTTTAAGTGTCAAACAAATATAAATGAATTATGACCTAAGGGACAAGAATGTAAAGAGGAAAAGAGGCAGTACCTTCAGTTAAGGAAAGGCTTTTACTTTCCTTGGTAGAAGAGAGATGCTTACTTTCCATTTTTAAATAATGAAGTTAGAATTTGACCTATGATTGACTTTCATCCTCTCTGATTATGCTGAAAAGACTCGAAAATACCAACATTTGCTTGTTCCCTAAGTAATGTATTGTCATTTAAAGCTGAAAGAATAACCACATAGGATAAATGAAAAGAACTCACAGCTTGCTGGGTTCACTGGATATTTCACCTCTGTTTTTTTCATTTGTCATGTGCTCCTTGAAGGTAGGAGGGGCTGTGTAGCTTAGCCTGTCCTTTGGCTCTGAAAGTTTAGACAGAAAATGCAGACTCTGGCAACGGATTTCTCTAGAATACCAAGTGCTAGCGCTGGAACTCGAAATGCTGGAAGCAGGGAGCCTTGAGACTGAGGAAATCTTTGTATGACCACTGACCCCAGAGGAGAGGTGCTCAGTCCTTACCCCTGCATGCACATGCAGCTACAGGTTTTTAAGTCAACAGGACTACAGACTCTCACGTAAGTGACTACAAAAGGCGAGAAAGTACAAGCTTGTCCAGGGCAGAGACTGTATGTCTCGAATGCATCTTTATTTCTAGTGCCTGGTATATAATTGGTACTCAATAATGCTGAAGTTAAATTGAACTGAAATTTAAAATTACTTAGTTTTTCTACTTTTCGCTGTTTTTGCAAAGATTTGGTTGGCTCAAGTAGGGAGCTTAGAAATAGAGGAGCACGCTAAACAAAACCTAACGTTGGATCTCCTATGGGTCTAACTCAGAGCTGAGTAGGCTAGGAGGAGGAAATTTACACACAAAATTTTGCTTAATCCAATGCGGTGTTCCACAGCAGCCAGAGACTCTTGGCCACTTGGAATACAGGAAGAGGAGAAATTGCAGCTCCTCACTCACAGCCTGACTTTTGGCCTGGACTTCAGGAATGAGCTTTGGGAATCTCGGAACCCACGGAATTCTGTGCAAAGTTTTGCGTGCGCGTTGTCCATGTTTCTTGGGAGGAGGCCTCGCTTTGGTTGATTATGTTTTCAAAGGAGTCCACTTCCCCCCAAAGGCTAAGAACTCCAGTTTTAGAAGCACAGTCCCAGAGTTCCAGAGTCCCAGTAGAGGGATCTGTCTTAAGATCACTGCGGCTTACACCTGAGTGGGGGGACATCGACGTTATCTCTACCGCTGTTTTCTAGCCCCACTGCAGGACTTCACTAGCAAATTGCCGCTCCGGTTGTCTGATTGTCCTCTGCGCGGTACTTCGGGGTGAACTGAGAATTTTGAACCTGACATCCCATTCAGGGTGGAAAATAAAACCCCAACCTTTCAGGGAGGTAGAAAGGAATGCAAATAAGAGAACAAATAACAAAATGGGGTGGCGGGCGGAATGAAGCAGTGAGGAGGAAAATGTGGCTGGCAAATCAATCTTCCCCCAGTGTTGCAGCCCTGTCGGGGACACAGGCCTGCCTGAGCCTCACCCCTCTTTGGTTTCTGTGCCACCGGCGCACCGGCGCTGTGCAGCTGTCGCTGTCGCACGTGGGACCGAGGCTGGGTGTGGCGGGAAACAGGGGGGCCCTCGCGCGGGAACTGCTGTTGCAGCCCAAGCATCAGGGGACGCTGCCGCCACCCCGTGCTCCGCCGCCGCCTAGCGGGCTCCGAGGGCTGCTCCAGGGTCGCCACCTCTGCCCTCCGGTCCCGGCCCACAGCGGTCAGTCGCAGCAAGGTTGCCCTCATCCTATGCGCGAAAAGAGAATTCGATGTATGTGATCTCTATGACGGTTATTTCTACAGTTTATTTGGTGGCAAATACTCTGAACTGATCTGGGATATACATTTATCTACTGTAGTCCATTTTTTACACTTAAAAATTTTATTTAAAAAAAAAAGAAAATAAGCCCTGGCTGGTGTAGCTCAGTGGATTGAGTGCGGGCCTGTGAACCAAAGGGTCGCTGGTTCGATTCCCAGTCAGGGCACATGCCTGGGTGTAGGCCACGTCCCCGGTGGGGGCCACGTGAGAGGCGACCACGCATTGATGTTTCTCTCCTTCTCTTTCTCCCTCACTTCCCCCCTCTCTAAAAATAAATAAATAAAATATTTTAAAAAAAGAAAATAAAATTCCATCCCCAGTACACTGTAACACTTTGAGGGCAGGAACATAGGGTTCGTTCCATCTTTGCCCGTTCTGTTGCAGCGATCACGATATACCAATATACTTGCGTGTATATTTATTTTTAAAGTATATGCATTTACTTCTGTACTAATTGTGGCCATTATAAAACCTGAACAACATACTAATTTTTAAAGGGGGGATAACTAAATATAAGTAGAAGTTTTAACGTTTACTTCACCCATCCCAGTTGTCTGCATGCGCCCAGCCCTGAGGACTAGCCTTCCGCAGCCCCTGGCACACACCAGGCCTTATCTGTAGCAGATAGTCATCACTCTTTATTGCCTTGACCTACAATCATGCTTTTAACTATTACCATCAGATTCTCTGGTCCCACTGCCTGCGTGTCCTTGGACATGTCATTAAATTTTGTGCTCAATTTCCTCATCTATGAATAAAGATAAGAACTGTACCTGCCCCAGTGGATTGTTGGGAGGATTAAATAAGTTAATATATGCAGAGTGCTTAGGACAGTAATGGTGCACTGTAAGCATTGTATGAGTTAGCTATTATTACTTATGTTTATATCCAGATAAAGAAAGCAAGGCATAAAATAGGTAACTTGCTTAAAGCCAGGGAGGGAGGATAGAACCGAATTTAGCCACATAATATCTATAATCTCAAATACTTTTTGGTTATCAACCAAGAAGCAAGATTTTTTGACCCGTGAAACATTCTGACTTCAGATTCTTGAGTTCTCCACGATATAAAAGAATCTCCAGCTCTGAATAGCTTTGGTTTACAGTGGAAACCTGCAATCTTGTAGATTCTAAATGAAGTTCTGAACCACTATTGGGCCTTAGCATAAAAAAGCAAAAAGCTGCTCTTGACGTTGGGGAATTGGTCTGACGTAGCTAGTCCTCAGTGGTGTTTGAAGTTTTCCTGGTGCTTACAACTAGGCCCTATTATTGTCCTGTTGGACACAATCTCACAGAATATGAATATCAAACAAGGCCATTTGAGACCAAGGAAGAATGATACAAAATAAGTCCACTGTATAATCTTGTCTAAGCACAGACAAAAAGCAAGGTCACTGTGCCACCACAAAATACCCAACATCCCTCTCTCCTGGCTAATATGAGTGACTACTACTTCTTTACCTATTAGAGATATAGCCTCACTCTCTGACCTCCCTGTAGCCTTACCTCCCTATAAATGAGATTTTTAAGATATGCAGACACAAAAGTTTCTCTACTTTCTGAAATTTCCAAATCTGGAGCAAACTCAAATCACTCAACTGAAGCTCAAATCCTGTAATAGTTTCTTTCTAAAACATTCCTACTGAGATGCCTTCAGTTCCCCATGGTGTGCGGTTTGGGGGCTGCAATGAGTGACACACCCAACTTGCTCAACTCTAGGTGTGCTCCTGTTGGTCTTTGCCTGGAAGGCACTGACACCAGTGTCTTCAAAATACATCCTAGATATACAATCCTGGAACTTTCATTCTTCCCATTGGTTTATCTGCCCATTCTCCTTCTCAGATTTCTCTCCAGGTCCCTGGTGCACGTTTGAAAGCCAGCACTCTAAGGTCACTGTATATAGATTTTTGAGTTAAGAGCTTTCAGCTCTGCCACTCACTGGCTGTGACTTTGGGCGAGTTACTTAACCTCTTGGTTAGTTAATACATATAAAACACTTACAACATATCTCCATATAATAAATGATCAATTTAATTGTTGGTTTATTTTATAAATAAAAAAAAAAAAAAACCCTCCTCTTACTTAATCCTACAGTCTTTGTTCCCTGAGATTTTGGCTATTCCCCTACTCCTACCCACTCTTGGTGGCTAGGGCTGGATCCTGTCCAGGATCTTGCTCTGTGAGTTAAAATAGCTCTTGATGATGCTTTGTGGCCTATGGCCACAGTCCATTGACCTGTTTGTCAAGAAAACCAAATAAAGTCATATTGCTTTCAAAAATTATTCTTGAAGTTAACCATTTTCGACATTTGAATTATTTTCTGGTGAAGACAACTCAGGAAAATGCATTCTGTTTGGTTTAGTGTGGTATAGGCCTGACATAGATAAAGCTTTTAAAGACGTAGAACTCAAGGTACCTTTTGATCTCATCCTGTTGCTTCCAAGAAAGCCCCTTCAGCAGCATGTGCTCTTCACGAAGACGAAACAAACTGTCCTCTAGTTCTTTCCGGCTCATCTTGCTCAGAGTTGGTTGAATTTTGATTTTCTTACCTAAAGTTCCAGGTGAGAGTAAATGGAGATTAATTTTACATGTAATTTTAAAGACCCATCGCTCCCCCCTCACATTTTGACCAGAGGGCTTAAGTCTTTCTTGAGTCAAGTATTTAAGAAGAGATGAAGAAGTGTATGAAATATGTCCTAATGGACCTCTTTATCATTCCATGTCACTCTTAGATGAGGAATATCATTCTAATATGAGGTATGACTCAACTTCCTGTCTAGAAAGAACATTCTCAAAAAATAGCAAATAGAGCTATTAGTGTACCTAATTTGTCTTTTTAATTTAACTTCTATTTTTTTCTCCTTATTAGATAATTTGGACCTAGACAAGGATTGTGTCCACAGCTGTCTTTAGCTCTCCCATAAGAAAAAGGATAGAAACATTTCTCTTTTTTTATTGCTATTCTGTTACAGTTGTCCCAATTGTCCCCCTTTGCCCTCCTCTGCCCAGCCCACATCCCACTCCCACAGTCAGTCCCCACACCATTGTTTATGTCCATGGGTCATGCATACGTTTTTTGACTAGTCCTTTCCCCTTCTTTCCACCATTATCTCCCTCTTCTCTCCACTCTGGCTTCTATCATTCTGTCCACGTTTCCATGTCTCTGGTTCTATTTTGCCTGTTAGTTTATTTTGTTCATTAGATTCCTCTTATAAGTGAGATCACATGGTATTTCTTTCATGGACTGGCTTATTTCACTTAGCATAACAGTCTCCAGTTTCATCCATGCTGTCGCACAAAGTAGGATTTCTTTCTTTCTGTTGTGTAGTATTGCAGTGTGTAAATGTACCAGTTTTTGAGCCAATCATTTACTGATGGGCACTTAGGCTGTTTTCAACTCTTGGCAATTATAAATAGTGCTTTTAGGAACCTAAGGGTGCACAAGTTCGTTTGAATTGGTGTTTCAGGATTCTAAGGATATATTCCCAGCAGTGGAATCACTGGGTCAAAAGTAGATCCATTTATAATTTTTGAAGAAATTCCATACTGTTTTCCACAGTGGCTGCACCAGTTTACTTTCCCAACAGTGCACTAGGGTTCCCTTTTCTCCACATCCTCACCAGCACTTGTTTGTTGTTTATTAGTGATGGCCATTTTGACAAGAGTAAGGTGGTATCTCATTGTAGTTTTAATTTGCATTTGTTTGATGGCTAGTGATGTTGAACATTTTTTCATATGTCTATGGGCCATCTGTATGTCCTTCTTGGAGAAGTATGTATTCAGGTCCTTTGCCTATTTTTTAATTGGATTGTTTGTCTTCCTGGTGTTGAGTCGTATGTGTTCTTTATACACCTTGGAGATTAAACCCTTGTCCAATGTATCATTGGCTAATATGTTCTCCTACATGGTTGGTTCCCTTTTCCTTTTGATGAGGTTTCTTTGGCCATGCAGAAGCTTTTTAATTTGATATAGTCCCATTTGTTTATTTTTTTTTTATTTCCCTGCCCTAGGAGATATGTCAGCAAAAATATCGCTGCGTGGGATATCTGAAATTTCACTGCCTATGTGTTCCACTAGGATTATTATGGTGTCACGACTTATACTTAAGTCTTTTCTCCATTTTGAGTTTACTCTGGTATATGGTGTGAGTTGGTGGTATAGTTTCATTTTTTCTGCATTTTCCTGTCCAGTTCTCCCAACACCATTTACTGAAGAGGCTATTTTTACTGCGTTATATGTTCATGCTCTCCTCATCAAATATCAATTGCCCATAGAGACATGCGTTTACTTCTGGGCTCTCTGTTCTGTTTCACTGATCTATGTATCTGTTCTTATGCCAGTACCAGGCTGCTTTGATTACAGTGGCCTTATAGTATAATTTTATATCAGGTATTGTGATTCCTCCAAATTTATTCTTCTTTCTGAAGATTGCTGTGGCTATTTGGATCTTTTTTGGTTCTGTATACATTTTTGGAGTATTTGTTCTAGATCAGTGGACAAACAATTCTTTAATTACCAAGAGTAACCTAATTTGTTCCTGCGGTCTGGAGAAACTGTTCCCACTAACTGCCTCCTTGAAATAGAGCCTCTGCTTCCTCTAAGCAGAGGAAACCAGAACATGCTTTTCAATGTGTGAGTTTTCACTGGCCCAGGGTCAGCTCTGATCTCATGGGAATCATTCTGAAACCACAGAACTCAAAATACAGCTCCTTCTCTGGAAGAAAGGGAGCTCAGGACTTCAATCTCAGAACCACTCCAGCCACCACTACCACCTCTCTGGTCTGTCCTTTGGAAATGATGACTAGTAAGTTTTTTCTAAACAACCTTATTGAGATATACTTGACATGTGATACACTGAACATATTTAAAGTATAAAATTTGATTACTTTTTGCACATGTGTATAACTGTGAAACCATTACAATTAACATAAAGACACATATGCCTATATATCTATTCCCACACGCTGGACATCACGAGTCCACTCTGGTACCTCCATTTAAGATCCAAAGTCATATGGTTTATTCTGGCCTTCTCCCTTTCCATAATTGCACCTCTCTCCTCAGTGAGAAGCCAGCTCCCACCATCCTCAATATATTTACTTATTTGCTCAATCTCTTTGGATGAAACTAATCTCTCAGCTATGCGAACTATCCTCTTATCTAGGACACTGTTGCATCACTCCAGCCTGTATAAAATGAGTCATGCCCCACCCCCACCCCCAACCAAGTGGCCTCCTGATTCATACTTGTCTGCAATGGCAGAGAAGTACCCCATCAGCCCTGCTGGTACAACTGCCAAAGGTTCTTTTCTTTCCACATTATATCGTGTTATGTTCTTTCTCGTTCTTTGTTTTTTTAACTTTATAATAGCAACATTTTTAGTAGTACAGATAACTTTAATAACACTGTTACTACAAACATGATTATTTCCCTTTGGAACTGGTGAAATTAAAAAAGACATAACTTTTGAAAATGTGCTGAAAATATTCCCTTAATGTGGTCCTATCTGTTTATGGCATCAAAAGATTTTCTTCTCCTAAATAAAGTTTCTAAGATAAATTTAAGATTACTTAGAATATAAACAAAAGAAGATACAACTTTTAAACCAATCAACCTACTAAATGATGTAGCTAATTGGTAGACACACTTAGCTTAACAGGAAAGACTGGTCACTAAGAAAATTTGTAACATGACCACAAACATTTATAAAAGTCTCAATTTACAAACACTTTTTTTCATTTACTTTTAGCTATTTCATAACTAACAGAAGGGAAATTGGACACAGTGTGTAATAAAACCTACAAAAGTTTCTTTTTTCGCAGAGTAAATGTGTAAACCCTTCACTTTGCTACCATGTTCCACAACTCTTTAATTGTGCTGAAGAAATATTGAGTCTTTTAGAGTTTTGGTTGTTCGGATGGCTTCCAAACTAAGTAAATTCTCTAGGTGGTTAGTTTCTGTACAATTAGGTCAGTTCTATGACTTTTACAACTTTGAAAACTATCTCAGCCAACATATATTCATGTGCTTTGTTTTTGGAACAGTTAAAACTTTGAGAAGACTAAAATCCCCAAATCTTCATTGCTAAAAAACATCAAGGACAGTATACATTTTTCACTATTAAAATATGATAAACTCATTAGCATCAGAAATTGAATAAGCTCTAGACATTACAAGGATTTGGTTACCTCTCAGCTTGACTAGGTCCTTCCATGGGTCCTGTTTTTGTTTAATATTTTTTATTGATTATGCTCTTACAGTTGTCCTGATTTTACCCCCTTGAGCCCCTTCACCCAGCACCACCCACTCCCTTAGGCAATCCCCCCACCATTGTTAATGTCCATGCATCACACATATATGTTCTTTGGCTACTCCATTTCCTACACTGTACTTTACATCACCATGATTAGTCTGAGATTATCTATTTGTACTTCTTAATCCCCTCACCTCTTCCCCCATTCCTCCACACAACCCTCCCGTTGAGGAACCATCAAAATGCTCTCCATATCCATGATTATATCCACGATTCTATCCACGATTGCTTAGTTTGATTTTTAGATTCAATTATTGATAGAAACACATTTATTGCCACTTTATTTTTTTTATAGTTTTGACCTTCTTTTTCTTAAATAAGTCCCTTTAACATTTCATATAATAATGATTTGGTGATGATGAACTCCTTTAGCTTTTTCTTGTCTGGGGAGCTCTTCATCTGTCCTTTGATTCTAAATGATATGTTTGCTGGGTAGAGCAATCTTGATTGTAGGTCTGTGCTTTTTGTGACTTTGAATATTTCTTGCCAGTCCCATCTAGTCTGCAGTTTCTTTTGAGAAATCAGTTAACAGTCTTATGGGAATTCCTCTGCAGGAAACTAACTGCTTTTCTCTTGCTGCTTTTAAGATTATCTCTTTATCTTTTTAAAAAATACATATTTTTAATTTATTTTTAGAGACAGAGGAAGGGAGGGAGAAAGACAGTGAGAGAAAAATCAATGTGTGGCTGCTTCTCGTGCACCTCTTCTGGGGACCTGGCCTGCAACCCAGGCATGTGCCCTGACTGGGAATCCAATAGGTGACACTTTGGTTCACAGGCCAGCACTCAGTCCCCAGAGCCACACCAACCAGGGCAGATTATCTATCTTTAACCTTTGCATTTTAATTATGATGTGCCTTGTCGTGGGCCTCTTTGCATCCATCTTGTTTGGGACTCTGTGCTTCCTGAACTTGCATATTTATCTCCTTCACAAAATTAGGGAAGTTTTCTTTCACTATTTTTTCAAATAGATTTCCAATTTCTTGCTCTTTCTCTTCTTCTGCACCCCTATGATATGAATGTTGGACCTCGTGGAGTTGCCCCAGAGGCTGCTTATACTGTCCTCATTTTTTTTTGGATTCTTGTTTCTTCTTGCTGTTCTGATTGGTTATTTTTTCTTCCTTATGTTCCAAATCATTAATTTGATTCTCGGCTTCATCCACTCTACTGTCGTTTCCCTGTAAATTGTTCTTTCACTTAGCATATCCCCCATTCCTGACTGGATCATTTTTTATGCTGTTGAGGTCCTCACTGAGTTCCCTGAACATCTTTAAGCCCTCACTGAGTTCTCTGAAGGTCTTTATAACCAGTGTTTTGAACTATGCATCTGATAGCTTGCTTATCTCCATTTCATTTAGATCTTTTTTCTGGAGTTTTGGTCTGTTCTTTCATTTGGGCCTTGTTTCTTTAACTCTTTGCTTTGGCAGCCTCCCTGTGTTTGTTTCTATCTATCAGGTAGATCTGCTCTGACTCCATGTCTTGGTAGTGTGGCCTAATGTAGTGGGTGTCCTGTAGGGTCAAGTGGCACAGCCTCCCCTATCACACAAGCTGGGTAATTGATGTGTGCCCTTTGTGTGGACTGAGTCAACTTCCGCTTGTAGTGACCCTTTAATTGCTGTTGGCAGGTCACTTGGAGAATATTTACTCAGGACTGGCTGTGACTACTGACCACCAACTTCCGTCCTCTGTGGAGGATCAGCTGTGCAGGGGGATCAGCTGTGGTCTGCAGCTGTTCCCTGGATGTGTAGGCTCTGAGGTTTCCCTGGTGGTATAGGCCAAGGTCAGTCCCTCTCTGTGTTTTGCTCGATGAATGGTAGCTCTACGTTTAACATTATGAAGAACTGTCAAACTATTTTCTAATGCAGTTGCACCCTTTTACATTCTTACCAGCAATGTATAAAAGTTCTAATTTCTTCATATTCTCACCCATATTTGTTATTGTTATTAAAGTGGTACCTTGTGGGGTTTTTTTTTAATTTATTCTTTTTCTTTGTGGTTTTGATTTGCACTTCCCTAATGAATAATCACAATGACCATCTTTCATGTGTTCATCATCCATTTGTATATCTTCCTTGGGAAAATGTCTTCTCAGCTCCTTTGCCCATTTTCAAATTGGGTTATTTGTCTCTATATGGTTGGTTGTAAGAGTTTTTTAATGTACTCTGAGTGCAAATCTTTTATCAGATACATACTCTGCAAATATTTTTTCCAGTTTATGGCTTATCTTTTCCCTTTCTTCATTTTGTCCTTTGATGCACACAATTTTTTAAAAATTTTGATGAAATCCAGTTTACCTGTTTTTTGTCATCACTTGTGCTTTTGATTTCATGTCTAACTTCATAGTGTAATAATGAACTTTATAGTTTCAAGTTATTGCATTTGATCTATGATTCACTTTTAGCTAATTTTTAATATGGCATGAGGTAGAGATCCAGCATCATTATTTTGCATGTATCTATCCAATCAGTTGTCCCAGCACTATTTGTTGAAAATACTAGTTTTTTCCCCATTGAGTTTTCTTTGCATGTTTGTCAAACATAAATTAACTGTAAATGTAAGGGTTCATTTCTGGACTCTCAATTCTATTCTGTTGATCTACATGCCTATCCTATGCCACTACCATGCTGTCTTGATTACTATAATTCTGTAGTATGTTTTGAAATCAGGATGTGTGAGTCCTCCAACTTTGTTCTTTTTCAAGATTATTTTTCTATATAGGGTCCCATGTGTTTCCATATCAACTTTAGAATCATCTTGTCAATGTCTGCAAAAAGCCAACTGAAATTTTGATAGGGTTTGCATTGAATCCGTACATGAATTTTGTCAGTATTGCTATTTTATCAATGTTAAGTCTTCATATCCATGAGCATGTGATATCTTTCTGTATATTTAAATATTTTTAAATTTCTTTCCATGATATTTTATAGTTTTCAGTGTACAAGTTTTGTATTTCTTTGTTAAATTTATTTCTATGCATTTTATTCTTTTTGATGATATTGTAAGTGGAACTATCTTAATTTTATTTTCAGTTCATTTATTGATAATATATGGGAATACCTTTGCTTCTTAAACCTTACTGAATTTATTTATTAGTTCTAATAATTTTTAATGTATGCCTTAGGATTTTCTGTATACAAAATCATGTAATATGTGAATAGAGATAGTTTTACTTTTTTGCTTGCTAATTTGGAAGCTTTTATTTCTTTTTCATGCCTAACTTCCAAGGATAGAACCTTCTTCAAAATGTTGAATAGCAGTGGCAAGAGTGGACACCCTTGTCTTTTTCTGGCTCTTGGAGGGAAAGCTTTCAGTCTTTTACTATTAAGCATAATTTTAGCTACAACTTTTTTTTTTTGAGTACCAAGTTTTTTTAAAAAATTTAATACATTTTATTGATTATGCTGTTACATTTGTCCCATTTCTCCCCCATCATTCCCCTCCACCCTGCACACCCCCTCCCACCCACATTCCCCCCTTTAGTTCATGTCCATGTTTCATAAGTTCTTTAGCTTCTACATTTCCCACACTATCCTTGCCCTCCCCCTGTCTATTTTCTACCCACCGTCTATGCTACTTGTTCTATGTACCTTGTCCCCCTCTCTCCTCCTCCCACTCCCCTGTTGCAAACCCTCCATGTGATCTCCATTTCTGTGGTTCTGTTCCTGTACTAGTGGTTTGCTTAGTTTGCTTTTGTTTTAGGTGTGATTGTTAATACCTGTGACTTTGCTGTCTTTTTACTGTTCATATTTTTTATCTTCTTTTTCTTAGATAAGTCCCTTTAACATTTCATATAATAAAGGCTTCATGATGATGAACTCCTTTAACTTGACCTTGTCTGAGAAGCACTTTATCTGCCCTTCCTTCTAAATGAAAGCTTCACTGGATAAAGCAATCTTGGAGGGAGGTCCTTGGCTTTCATGACTTGGAATACTTCTTTCCAGCCTCTTCTTGCCTCTAAGGTCTCTTTTGAGAAATCAGCTGATGGTCTGATGGGAACTCCTTTGTAGATGACTGTCCCCTTATCCCTTGCTGCTTCTAGAATTCTCTCCTTCATTTTGATCTTGGCTAATATAATTATGATGTGCCTTGGTGTGTTCCTCTTGGGTCCAACTTCTTTGGGACTCTGAGATTCCTAGACTTCTTGGTAATCTATTTCCTTTGCCAGATTGGGGAAGTTCTCCTTTCTTATTTGTTCAAATAAGTTATCCACTTGTTGCTCTTCCTCTTCCCCTTCTGGTACCCCTATAATTCGGATGTTGGGATGTTTAAAGATGTCCTGGAGGTTCCTAAGCCTCTCATTTTTTTTGAATTCTTGTTTCTTCCTTTTCTGTTTGTTTGTTTTTTTCCTTCTGGTCCACTCCATCGATTTGAGTCCGAATTTTCCTCCCATCTCTATTGGTTCCCTGTGCTTTTTCCTTCATTTCACTTATTGTAGCCTTCATTTGTTCATTTAATTTGTGAGCAAAATCAACCAATTCTGTGAGCATCCTGATCACCAGTGCTTTGAGCTGTGCATCTGATAGGTTTGCTCTCTCTTGGTCGCTTAGATGAATTGGCTCTGGAGCTTTGATTTGGTCTCTCATTTAAGCCATTTTTGTTTTTGTTTTTGTTTTTTGTTTTTGGTCTGGTTGGGGCTGTTACATAGTGAGGGACGGAGCCTTAGGTGTTTCCTAGGGCGGGGCAGCCCAGTTGCTGGGTTGTAATGCTGTATGTGGGGGTGGGGTCTGAGAGGGAACAATGGTGCTTGCTCTGCTCTCTCTCGAATTCCAGTCCCTTCTGCCAATTCCCCTTAGCCAGGATTATCTGTGTGCGAATGTGGGACCACCTGGACAGCCAGCCGCCTTGCATGGCCTCACTGGGTCTGCACTATCGTCACCCCATGCCTGGGGTCCACCAGCCACTGCTTGTGCACCTGGGACCTGCCAGCTGCTGCTGCCTGTGCACCCGAGTCCACCAACCTCCACTTTTTCCTGCCATGACTCCACCCCTCCTACTGGTCTGGATGAATGGTTGTTGGACTTCCCTACAGTTCAATTTTCTATCAGTTCTGCTTGTTTTCTTGTTTCTGAATCTTTGTTGTCCTTAATTTTGGTTGTGCAAGGAGTCACAATGTGTCCACCTTCACCTCCATCTTGGCCGGAAGTCTAGCTACAACTTTTGTAGATAACACTGATAAAATTGAGTAAAATTTCTTCTATTAGTAGTTGGTTGAATAATTTTATCATGAAAGAATATAGGATATATCAAATGTATTTTTCTGTGCACATTGATATGATCATGCATTTTTTGTCCTTTATTCTATCAATATGGTATATTACATTGATTGATTTTCATATTTTAAACCAAACTTTCATTCTTAGTAAGTTTCATTTGGTTATGGTACATAATTCTTTTTTTTTTAAGATTTTATTTATTTATCTTTAGAGGCGAAGGGTAGGAGAGAGGGAGAGAAATATCAATGTATGGTTGCCTCTCGTGCGTCCCCTGCTGGGAACTGGCCTGCAACCCAGGCATGTCCCCTGACTTGGAATCGAACTGCAATCCTTTGGTTCGCAGGCCTGCACTCAATCCACTGAGCTACACCAGCCAGGGCCATAATTCTTTTTATATGTTGTTGAATTCAGTTTGCTATTATTTTGTTGAAGATTTTGTGCCTAAGGTAATAAGGAATATTGATCTGTAGTTTGTTTTCTTGTGATGTCTTTGGTTTTGACCTCATGTAATAAATTGGGAAGTGTTCTGTCTTTTATTTTTTGGAAGAGTTATCTACAGCCAATGTTGCCCTATCCAGCAAACATATCATTTAAAATTGAAGGGCAGATGAAGAGCTTCCCAGACCAGGAAAATCTAAAGGAGTTCATCGTCACCAAACCATTTTATTATAAAATGTTAAAGGGACTTATTTAAGAAAAAGAAGATCAAAACCATGAACAATAAAATGGCAACAAATACATGTCTATCAGCAATTGAATTTTAAAATCAAACTAAGCAAACAAGAAGAACATGGACAGAATCATGGATACCAAGAGCATTTTGGTGATTGCCAGATGCGAGGGGGCTATGGAGGAATGGGTGAAGAGGTGAAGATGTTAAGAAGTACAAATAGGGTCTTGGCTGGTGTGGCTCAGTGGATTCAGTGCTGGCCTGAGAACCAAAGTGTTGCCTGTTGGATTCCCTGTCAGGGCACATGTCTGGGTTGTGGGCCAGATCCCCAGTAGGGGGTACTGGAGAGGCAACCATACATTGATGTTCCTCTCCCTCTCTTTCTCCCTCCCTTCCCCTCTCTAAAAATAAATTTAAAAACTTTTTTAAAAAAGAATTAGAAATAGTGTCCTGGCTGGTATGGCTCAGTGGATTAAGTGCCAGCCTGCTAACTAAATGTTGTTGGTTCAATTCCCAGTTGGGGTACTTGCCTGGGTTGTGGACCAGGTAGTTACAGTTGCAGACCAGTAGAGGGGAGCAAAGGGGGAAAAATTGGGACAACTATAACAGCATAATCAATAAAATATAATTTAAAAAATAAAAATATATAAACATAGAGCTACCATATGACTCAGGAATTTCACTTGTAGGTATACACCTAAGAGAAATGAAATCATGTCCATACAAAAACTTATACACAGATGTTCATAGCAGCATTATTCAAAAATTGAAAACAACCCAAATGTCCATCAATTGATCAGTGTATGAACAAAATGTGTCATGCCCATACAATGATATTTTATTCAGCAATAAAATGGAAGGTAAATGCTACAACACAGATGAACTTTGAAAACAGTATGCTGCATGAAAGAAGCCAGACCAATAAAACCCTGTATATTACATTATTTCACTGACATAAAATGTCCAGGATAAGCAAGGCTAGAGACAGTGCAAGCAGATTAGCAATTATGAGAGGCAGGGCATGGAGACACTGTGAATGTCTGCTATAGGGTTTCTTTCTGGGGTAATCAAATGCTCTAAAATTAGTGAGGATAAGTGTACAACTCTGTAATATAGTAAAAATTACTGAATTGTATACATTTAATGAGTGAATATTATGATATGTAAATTATTCCTAACAAAACAGTTATCTATAATATACAAGGTATGTACAGAAAAGTCCAGCCAGTGTTAATATAATGAGAATAATTCACGTAACATCGATGTAGCCTGGCCAAGGGGAGTGGACTGGAATGCACATGCATGAACAATGATGATTATACTGTGCTAGTCAATGTGGGCAGTAGGCGTCATTGAGTGAGCTTGTGTACTGTGTGACTGTCACATTCAGAATGATTGAATGAGCGGAGCAACAAATCTGCATCAAATTTCGTGTTAAGCTTGAACATTCTGCCACTGAAACTATTCCGATGATTCAGAAAGCTTTCGGGGACGATGTAATGACTACAACGCAAATGAAAATGTGGCACAAACACTGCAAAGATGGTGGAGAATCTGTTGAAAGTGATCCACATTCTGGAAGACTTGCAACAAGCAGGACACCTGAGAATGTTGAACGTGTATGGGGCTGCAATCAACAGAGATGGGAGAACTGTGTGAGGTCCCATGGTGTTTACTTTGAAGGGGACTGAGTTGTTGTCATCCTGTGTACAATGTTTCTTGTGTCTTCTTCAATAAATGTTTCTATTTTTCATACTACATGGCTGGATATTTTCTGTTTTATGTACAACATAAATTATATACGTGTAATATAATCATGTTCCTTTATATGTTATTATATTTATTTCACACATCTAAATGAGGAAATAAAACATATGAAGAATAAAATGTACACAAACAAATTCCAGCCTAAGAAACAAGAACATTGCTAGTACACTGAGAACACTCTAAGTTCTTCACCCATATATTCCCTTTTTCCCCCAGAGGCGACCACCACTTTGAATGTTGTATTAATAACTGCTTCCTACTGTCTATAACTTGGTAAAAAATTAAACTTACTATAAAGAAAATAAATTTATTATTTTATTTTATGAATATATATCAATGTACATTCATTTTCTGATCAATGGACATCTATGTTATTTCAATCTTTTACTATCATAAATGATGCTGCTATGAACATTCTGGTATATGTCTCCTGGTTCACATATGCAAAAATTTCTGCCCTGGACAGGTAGCTCAGTTGGTTAGAATGTCATTCCCCTCATAAGCCAAAGTTGTGGGTTCACACCCCAGTCAGGGCACATACAAGGATCAACCAATGAATGCATAAATTAGTGGAACTACAAATCGATGTTTCTTTCTGTCTTTCTCTCTCTCCCTTCCTCCCTCCTTCCTCTGTCTCTCTAAAATCAATTAAATTTTGTTTTTTAATTTCTGCATGTTTTGTCCTGACTAGTGTGGCTCATTTGGTTGGTCATCATCCTGCAAAGTGAAAGATTGCCAGTTAGATTCCAGGTCAGGGCACATGCCTGGGTTGCAGGTTCTGTCCAGTAGTCAGGGTGCGTGCAAGAGCTAATTGATCATTGTCTCTCTCTCACATGGGTATTTCTCTCTCTCTCTCTTTTCCCTCCCTTCCCCTCTCTCTAAAAATAAATAAATAATCTTTAAATTTCTGCAGATTTTGTACCCAGAAGTTGCATGTTCAACATGTCTCACAGCAACAGAGCGTGAGCTGTTTTAATTTTAAAAGGCATCTACCTTTAGGCATTCTATTTACCTTTCGGTGGTGGTACCATTGGGAAGTATTGAATCTATGCCCCTAACAGGTTCTTTACTGTATCGTTCATCAAGAGATGTGATATTGTCTCAGTTCACAAGCTGTAAGAGATCCCAGAGGACACTGAAATGAAAAAACAAAAGTCCAGCCAGTTACATGCAATTTTCGGATACCTTCTGCTATACTTAAGTTGCAGCAGGAATTTCTCAACACTTTCATGATGGTATATGACACTCACAGTCTTCCAGTGGTGGTATGAGACCACACTCTATACCAAAGAGCAAGATCAAGCCTACAGTAATAATGACATCACTTTTTAAAATGAAATCAGTCTTTTTGGATTATAGAATTGATGTATTTCAATTTGGATCATTCGCTAAACGTCTGCTCAGCCTGGAAGCCAATGACCATCCCCTTTCTCTGGGAAATGAGCCTCTGCCCTCTCATCTGCACTCTATTTACAGAGTATAAACTCTGTGATCCAGTCCCCACAGTCATTGTTCACTGGCCCAGGGGTAGACAAATGACCCAAGCTGGGCCATTCAGATTCTATTTCTCAGTTGGTTGGAATGGGGCTATGAAATGGGGCCTCAGTGGATGACTAGAACTATAATATAAAATTGGGAGATCTAGGGTGGTAACATTCAGCTTTGTAGCCTGACTAACCAGGGAAATCCTATTTGTAGAGTCACCTTACACCTTGGTCAGCACTTTTTTCTGGATTACAGTGTCTAATCTCCTGGCTTTAAATGCTGTGTGTGTGTGTGCGCGTGTGTGCGTGTGTGTGTGTGTGTATGCTGTTGTTTCCAAAATTTTTATCTCCAGATCTCTCTTTCAAATATTTCCTCTTGAGTGACTAGTAGGTATTTCAAACTCTCCTGTCTCACACAGGAATTCTGCTTTCTCTCTCAAACATGATCCCCCAGTCTTTCTTTATCTGTATAAATGGCATTGCTATCCTACCAGTTCCCAAAGCCTTGATTTCTCCCTTCTGTCATCCATTACCAAATCCTCCAGGTACCTTCTAAAAAATATCGCCTTGTCTCCACAGCTGTCACTATAATTCAAGCCATCTCTGTCTGTTACTTCAACTTCAATACCATGTTTTCCTAATGTTCTTCCCATTTTCCACTCCCTATCCCTCTCCCATTGATTCTCCCTGAAACACCAGATTGATCTTTATAAAACAACTAAGTCATTGCACTTGCTGCTTAAAACTGCCCAGTGGCTTTTCTTTACATTTAAAATAGAATCTAGGCCCTGGCTGGTGTGGCTCAGCAGATTGAGCGTAGACTGTGAACCAAAGGGTCTCCAGTTCAATTCCCAGTCAGGGCACATGCCTGGGTTGCCAGCCAGATCCCCAGTAGGGGGCACTCGAGAGACAACCACACATTGATGTTTCTCTCCCTCTCTTTCTCCTTCTCTTCTCCTCTCTCTAAAAATGAATAAATAAAAGCTTAAAAAATAGAATAAATAAAATCTAAACTCCTTACTGTGGCCTACAGAGCCCTCCACCATCTGACCTTCCTTCTGTTTCTCAGATCACACCTTGTGCCTCTCCTCTTCTAGCTCGCTGCACTCCATGGCCACTGGCCTGCTCTCTGCTCTGCCAGCCATCAAGCTCCTGCTTGCCTCAGGCCCTTTGTAGTTTGCTGGGATGCTCTTTCCTCACTCTTTACAGAGCTGGTTCAGTCTCTCAGGATCTTTTCTCCTGCCAAGAGGACTTTCTCTGATCTTCATGACTAAAGTGAGATCTTCCTCAGTCCTGCTGTCATGCTGACCTATTTATTTATTTCCCTTGCAAAATTTACCATGCTCAGAAACCACCTTCATTTTTTTACACATGTTTGTTGTCTGCTCTCACTAAAACTTAAGGACTTTGGAGGGAGAAAATTGGTTTATACTGTTTGCCTCTATTTCCCAGTACCTAAACAGCTCCTAGAACATATTAGGCACCCAGCAAATATATATTGAATCCATGAATAAATAAATAAATAAACAAACAAACAAATCAAGAAAGAATGACATTGAGTGGCTGAGATGAGTCCAAAAGTGTTGAAAGCTTTCTGGTTTTGATGTCAGTCTTTTGCACAGCCTGTCTCTGCTCCTGTCCTTAGGTTCTATAGGAGGGTCCTGTATCCTATCCAGAAAATTCCCCCTTTTTTCTGAAGCTAGCTTGACTTGTGAACTGAGAAGATTGTTTTAAGCAAACAGAGTAATATAAAAAAGAAAGTAAAAAACATGATATTCTATCACTGGGAGAAAACATTAACATTTCATTGATCTACTTTCCAAATAATTTAACTTGAATTGGGTCATTCATCTTCCGTTCTGTAATGGTTCATTTTTCAAAATCCCAGTAAGTGGAGAACATCTTTCCAGTGATGTGATTTTAGATGGGTCTATGCAGATTTCATAGCATGTCTATTTTAAGGAAGCTGAAAAATTAGCTGAAAGTTGATGTACTTTCACATGTTAGACAATAATCCTAGAATTAAAATGGAATGGAAGCAACCAAGGAAACCATTTTGTTTTCAAGGAAATCTCACATTTAAGGTAGCTTTTGCAGTTTTGCTAAGTTACTCTGTCTTCCCAGCCTCCTTCTGTAGAGAAGTATCATGAAGGAGAAAGGAGAGTAACTGCATTGCGGGCTTGTCTCTCTGGATCTGAGGCCATTTGCAGAAATGGGGTGGTAGTAGAAGAGATTCTGTAGTTCTTTAATATCTGGGCCCAGAGAAGACTATTTTGGTTATAACCCTTCCAAAATATATCACCAAAGCTGTATACCACTGTGGAGCAGCTGAAAAATACCACTAACACTGAAGTCAAAGAAGTTCTAAGAATGAAGTGGAGGTTATAAGAATGTCACAAAAGGAAACCCAGGAGAGACTGTCAGTGGAGGTGTGTTGAAGAAACATCCCAAATCCAACAACAGCCAGATTTAGTCTCTCAGGGGGAAAAGGAGTGGAGAGTAGATGTAAGAAAGGAGGATTCATCAGTTATGTTAACTCAATGGAATGAAAGGCTAAAAGAATTCCCTTGCAGAACTGCAACCCTTTGCTACTGATAGAGGCATAAAGCCAGCTTGATGACACCAGCAATTAAAATTATATAGCCTTACTCTGATTTTATACTCACTTCTATTTAAATGTGAAGAGGATGAACTGTAAATAGTGGCTGTGGCCAAGAGCCTAGGAACAAGAAAGACACGGATTCATAGCCTTCCCTTGCTGTGTGACAACGGACAAGTTACTTGTTTAGTTTTTTAGCTATTGAATAGGGAAAAATACTCACTTGACATAACAGTGATGAGGATCTACTGAGATAATGCCTATAAAAAGCTGAGCATAATTCTTGGCGCTTCACAGAGGCTCCATATTAGCTAAATGCCAGCTAATTCTGTTGTTTCCACTGAACTAGTCTCTGGTGAATTGATAATTCTGTTGTGTGTATCAGTGTAAGTTAATGGTTTATACTATTATACACTATATGTTTTTTGTGTGCGTTGGTTAACATGAGTCAGTTCCTTATAGTGCTGATACATCATGTGGTCTCTTTACTAGTCTGTAAGCCCTTTTGAGGATAGCTTTGTGTAGATAGTACCCAGTACAGTACCTCATACCTGCAGGTATATTGTAATTTTTCAGTAGATATGGTATTATAACGTTGGATTGTTATAGAAATTGTTTTTCTTTTTACAACTGGTTTTAATTACTTTACAAAGTTTTGAATCAATCCCTCCACCCCACAAGAAGACAGATTTGAGTAGGAGAGAAGGGAAGAAAAAAAATCAACTGGTAAATCTGCTTAAAGAAATGTCAGTAGCATTTTAACAGAGTATAGGAAATAATGCTGCCCAAAATATTTCTATCTTTTAAAAATTCAAGGACTAAGTAGGCCTGTTTGACAAAATATAGAAGTACACTTTTCACGTTTCAATTTACTGTGGACTAGGAAATCAAGTCTTCTTGTATAAGGAGTTAATGTTAAAACTCCCAATAAATACTCAAGTCTCCGAAAGGGAGACGGCAGGGGAGAACTTTGACCTCCTAGTCAAAGTTCTGGGGGAAGAAAGAGACAGATTAGGAAGAGACCCTCAAAGAACATGGTTTTCCAGTGAGCTAGGGAACTCGGGTGGAGCAGACCTTATATAAGAGGTTAGAGGCAAATAAGAGGTAAGCACTGAGGAAGAAGCTTGGAGTAGAGCCGAAGAGAAGCTTTGGAGAGTAGGCTCTGCAATTGCAGCGTGCATCGTATGAATGCTCCGAAAGGATGATAAGAACTCCTGGAACTTGGATTGAACTTAATCTGACAAATATTACTGTGTGTCTATTCTGTTCCGTTGCTACAAGAAGAAAAATAAAGCCCTTGCTCTGGGAAGTGAATAATTAAGAGAAAAAAATGAGAAAAGCACATTTTTAACTGCAAGGGAAATATATATAAAGTCAATCAGAGAAGAACAAAAGTGTGAGTGGAAAGGAAGACTGAGATTCACATTCACTTGAAGGGTCAAATGAAACATTATGGAGGGACGGTTGTTGTGGTCCAGGAAAGACTGGGAAAGATTGTGGCATGTGGAGATAGCAAGTGTTCCGTACGAAGAGGACAGTTGGAACAGAGTCAGGGACGGGCGAAAAGCAGGGTGGTCTTGCATAATAGCAAGTAGGCATGATGAGTTTGAGAGAGTTGTGAAAATTTAAGTGCATGTTTTGGAAGACCTTGCATTTCTATTAGAGGTGTTTTATATATTCTGTCAAAATGGCCAGCAACTGTATACATTTTGAGCACAAGAGCACTAAAATTAAAGCTGCGGAAGAGCTTCAGGAAGATTCACCTGCGGTTAATGAGTTAGAAATACTGGCACAGAGGAGGAGTGTTGGGGGATATTGCCATGACTCAGGCCAGAGTCTTTGAACTAGAAAGGGTAGTGGCGGGGGGAGGGCAGAGTGGGATGGATCACAGAGACCCTGAGGAAGGAGAATCAAAAGACTTTACAATTGGTTGGATGTGGGATGGAGTAAAGACAGTGAAAGGATTAAAGATGACCTAGTAATGTGCCTGATGCCTGGGACACTGCTGGTACAATACAAAATGAATACACTTATTTCACTGTTCTCAAAAACATACCATGGGAAGAAATGAGAGACCATAAATACGTATTAGATATAGACTTACAGTTTTTTGCTGCTCCCAGAGAGCTCTCTGTAATTCTTTTCTCTGACTTTTGTGGTGTCCTCTAGTACTACAGAATCCTCTTGTCTGCCTGACTTGTTAGGAGAGGAGTTAATACAGTTCTCTAGCTCTTAAGATGTTAACTCTTTGTAGGCCAGGGCTTGAAGGCTCTGCCTTCTCTCTATGCATGTTGTTGTCGGAGAAAACAGCTAAAAGATTCCTTAACATACCAGCTTCTCAACTGAAACTAAAGCTGGAACTTGGATTGAACTTAATCTGACAAATATTACTGTGTGTCTATTCTGTTCCGTTGCTACAAGAAGAAAAATAAAGCCCTTGCCCAAAAACAAAATAGATTTGGTTCATTTGAAATTAATAGAATTTTGTTGGTATTGGGCAAATGATCTTTACTTTTCTTTAACCTCACCTAAGGATATGTTTATCGATTTTAGAGAGAGAGGAAGGGAGAGAAAGAGAGAAACACCAATCGGTTGCCTCCCGCATGCACCCTGACTGCGACGCCATGACCTAGGGATTCCACCACCTGGGGGTGTGCCCTGACAGGGAACCACACCCACAACCATTTGGCGTGTGGGATGATGCTTCATCCAGCTGGGCAACCTGGCCAGGGCAGGAGAATGATCTTTAAATCAATCCCTGAAGGGTATTAACCGGAGGAAATTTTCTGGAGCCCTGAGATCTCTGAAGAGAACAAGCCCTGTTCCATTGGTGGGATCAATGGGTCTACTCAATCCACATGGGCCAGAACCCTCTCAGGTAAAAGAACGTGTATGTCCCATTTTACTGAGACTATAGTTTCTAAACCCAACATTGGGATGTAATTATACCACAACAGGACTTGATATTCGAAAATTAGATGTTCTTTAAAATCCTGCATGGCTAGTCACTGCGTTCATATTATATATTAAGTGGAAAATGCTCTCAGCTGTTATATGAAATTGTCTCTCTCATGGATTCATTGTGTGCATTGGGAAAGTTCCCATTCTGCTTACTGACATGAAATGCAAGGCTTCCCAGGAGGGTGAAAAATTATTTAATGGGTCCTGTTTGACTTCCCTATACCATGTCAAATAATAAAATAAATAAAAGTGGAGGAAATGCCCTGGCTGGTGTGGCCCAGTGAACTCAGTGCCAGCCTATGAACCAAAAGGTTGCCAGTTCCATTCCCAGTCAGGGCACATGCTATGGTTATGGGCCAGGCCCCAGCTGGGGGCATGTGAGAGGCAACCAATTGTACATAGGGGTTTCTCTCCCTCTCTTTCTCCCTCCCTTCCCTCTGTCTAAAAATAAGTAAATAAAAAAAAATTTTTTTAAGTGAAGGACACTGCCCTGGCTGGTATAGCTGACTGGATTGAGCCTTGCCTGATGGATTCCCAGTCAGGGCACATACCTGGGTGCTAGGCCAGGTCTCCAGTAGGGAGAGCATGAGAGGCAACCACACACTGATGTTTCTCTCCCCCTCTTTCTCTGTCCCTTCCCCTCTATCTAAAAATAAAGAAATAAAATCTTTTTTTAAATGGAGATTATTAGAAAGTACAGAAATCTTCCAGAATACAATTTCCCAGAGAAAGCATGAAAACTCAATATTTTCCCAAGTCAAAGTGACAGAGTTATAAAAATTGGCCTTTTTAAAAAAGATTTTATTTATTTATTTTTAGAACAAGGGGAAGGGTGGGAGAGGGAGAGAAACATCGATGTGTGAGAGAAACACTGATCAGTTGCCATTTCCACACCCACAACCGGGGACCTGGCTCACAATCCAGGCATGTGCCCTGACTGGGAATTGAATTAGCAAACTATTGGTTTGTGAGACAATGCCCAACCCACTGAGCCACACCAGTCAGGGCAAAACGGGCCTTTTTTGCACCCAAGATTGCTTCTTGCCCAAGCTACTTTACAGTGAGCCTTGGGTCTTCTTTCCAATACGGTTTATTTGATGATCTAAGCAGAGATAATGTTACGGAGCAGACCTGGGCCATTCATGGGTCCCCTTGTTATAAGACCAAACAATTAATGCTGGAAGGAGCAGGTCTTTATTTACAACATTCCAACCCTGGGAGAGCTTAGAGCACCTCAGCTTGGAGCCCTCGTTTCCCACTAGGCCCAGCACTTCCCAAGATCTTCACCAGGCTACTAGCCAAAAAATCCCCCAAAGTTTACCATGTTCTTATCTCATCTTAATCCAGCTACAGAAACAGTTCTCCAGTCCCTCTGGGCGGAACCAAAATCACCATCCTTGTAGAGCAGCTCTCTCCTTCAGGATCTGGGGTATGTGGTCATCAGCCTCCATTTAATTAACAGTCCAGAAAAGGCACAAGTCCCGAGTCCAGGTAAAATTCAGGTGTAGCAGGTCAGGATCTTGCAAGGAAATCTTTTGGAGCTTCGGAGTCAGCTAAAGCAGGAATGATCATAACAGCAGTATCTCTTTTCTTATCAGTCCAGGCCACATGGCCTCCTTCCTCACTATAAACTATGTAGCTGCTTGCTTATATAGTTTAAGCAAGTCCCTTCCTCACTTCTCTCTTTCAAATAGCATGGTTGACTCCCCTTCTCCTTCCCAAGCCATGTGGCAGAGCAAGAGACAGTGAGAGAGGGAGAAAGCCTCACGGCTGTTACATCATCCCTCCCTCATGGCTCTTCTACGCCCTTGCAAGTCACATGGCATAAATCCCTTACTATGGATAGCACGCCTCCTCCCTCACTACTACTCCCCTTGTGCCAACAGAGTGAATGTCTGCCCTGCCTAGTTCAAATCCTGGCCCCGAGCATCCAGCACAACCCCATTCCCAACTCCTTCCACAATGGGCTGCATCTGCCTATACCCCATATCTTCTGCCTTTTTCTGGCTGCCATTATTAGTCTTCACTGGCGTGGCCCCATGAAACAGAGCAAACTGCCCCCACGCTGTGGTGCAGGTGCAGCAAGCCCCTAGCTACATCATGGATTAAAGTCCTGCCCATCTCCCTGGCGCCCGCACAGCTATTTAACATAACTATGAAGCTAGCCAAGTCGCCATAGATATGCAAAATCCCCCGGTTCCTGTGCTCCGCTTCTCCCATCCCCAGAACCAGGTTTATGGGGAATGTTCTCCGAACACCATTACAATAGCGCTGCCCGAAATTATGAAGTAGGCCAAGTTTGTGCTTGGTCATCTTGCTCTGTTTTCTGAATCTCTGATTTTTGTTTATTTTTTAAACATCTCCTTTTACCCCTTACAGGCAACCAGTTACTTCCTATTTTATTCTTGACTTTGTCATTACATCTTAGAGTGAGTGGAGAACACTTCATACTTTTTCCACTAGGCTTAATGTACTTTATAGAGAAGCAAAATCGGCCACATCAAAATGTATCTATCTCTCTGGAATGAGAATAATTTTATTTTATTTTTTATTTTATTTTCAATTTTAAAAATTTTATTAACTTTTCTGTTATGTTTTTAGTATATTTTATTGATTATGCTGTTACAGTTTTCCCATTTTTTTTCTCCCCTTCATCCCCTTCCGCCATGCACCACCCTCCTTCCAGTATCCCGCTGCCTTGGTTCATTTCCATGGTTCCATATAAGTTCTTTGGCTTCTACAATTTCTATACTGTTCTTAACCTCCCCCTCTCTATTTTATACCTACCATTTATGCTACTTATTCCCTGAACATTTCCCCCCTCTCTCCCCACTCCTCCTCCCCACTGATAACCCTCCATGTGATCTCCATTTCTGTGATTCTGTTCCTGTTCTATGGTTTGCTTAGTTTGTTTTATTTTTGTTTTAGGTGTGGTTGTTAATAACTGTGAGTTTGTTGTCATTTTATTGTTCATAGTTGTGATCTTCCTTTTCTTAGGTAAATCCTTTTAACATTTCATACAATAAGAGCTTGGTGATGATGAACTCCTTTAACTTGACCTTATCTGGGAAGCACTTTATCTGCCCTTCCATCTAAATGATAGCTTTTCTTGATAGAGTAATCTTGGATGTAGGTCCTTGCCTTTGATGACTTTGAATACTTCTTTCTAGCCCCTTCTTGCCTGTAAGGTTTCTTTTGAGAAATCAGCTGATAGTCTTATGGGAACTCCTTTGTAGGTAATTGTCTCCTTTTCTCTTGGCTTTTAAGATTCTCTCCTTACCTTTAATCTTGAGTAATTTAATTATGATATATCTTGGTGTGTTCCTCCTTGGGTCAGAAGACCTTTTTTTTTTTTTTTCATTGCTTTTAGAGAGAAAGGAAAGGATTAAAGAAGGGAGAGAGAGAAACACTGAGAAGAAAGCATCAATTGGTTGCCTCCTGCACATGCCTAGACTGGGGATTGAACCTGCAACCTAGCTATTTGCCCTGACTGGGAATCAAACCTGTAAACTTTCAGTTAGGGGACAATGCTCCAACCAACTGTACCACAATGTCCACAGCTATATGTTGTAAGTATTTTAAAACAGCATAGAAAAGCTTTATGTCATAGATCTATGCTGTTCAAAACAGTAGCCATTAGCCACATGTGGTTTTCAGACACTTGATATGTAGCTAGTGTAACTAAGGGACTGCATTCTTAATATTATTTCCGTTTCATCTTTTCTTGTAGTTTTAAAAGACAACTTTATTGAGGTATATTTTACACATACCCATTTCAAGGGTAAAACACAATAAATTTATTTTAGTAACCTCACTGACTAATACAACCAACATTATAATTCAGTTTTTTAATTATATTTTATTAATTATGCTGTTACAGTAAAAGTATGGAATGCTTCATGAATTTGTGTGTCACCCTTGCGCAGGGGCCATGCTAACCTCTGTATGGTTCCAATTTTAGTGTATGTGCTGCCGAAGCGAGCACTAATTCAGTTTTCAGACTTCTTTATCCCCAATTTTATTTGTTTTAAACTTAAATTTTAAAGGGGGGGGGTGGGGGCGATAGGAGAGGGTAAAGGGAGGATAAATAGTGACTGAAGGAGTCTTGACCTTGGGTGGTAAACGCACAATACAATATGTAGATGATGTATTATAGAATTGTACACTTGAAACCTGTGCAATTTTATTAACCAATGTCACCCCTATAAATTCAATAAAAATTTTAAAGAATAAAATCTTTCTACCATTGCATTATTTTAAAAATTTAAATTTTAATACTAATACTTGATTCAGTTATTGAAAACCTTTCCTCACAGAAACTTAACAAGGCTTTCTTTTGCTCTTCAGGGTTCGTTAGAAGGAAGTTAGAAGGAAAGGGACTTAATAGTCTCTTCTCATTGTTTGAATCTGCCAATTGAAATGCAGGCTACAATGTGGTTTACCTTTCTTTATGATATTATTGTCCCGAATTCTGCATTTCTATACAACCCCAAAGTTTACCACCCTTTGACCTTTTGCTACACCACAAAGGAATGGTAGTCAGGGTTCTGTGGACCTGAATGAGAGAGTAAGTTCTGAGGTTTAGGCATCCGTATATGTGCTGAGATGACAAAAAGGCAGTATTCTGGGTGGAATTGTGGAATAGGTAGTAACAAAAGATGAGTTATTCTATTGGACATACTCCTCAAACATTAAGACGGCTCTCCAAAATTATATATAAAAAAGTCCCTGTGTAAATTGTATAGTGATCGGTTACGCGAAAGATAATTACTATATGAAATGTAATTTCATAGTTGAAAGAATCTGGGCCAGATAATTTATATATTGTTTTTATAACATTTAGATATTTACTCAAAAGATCAATTTATTCCATAATAGTAAAATAAGCACTAATTATGAAATGTAAGACTTGTCAACTGAAAAGCACTTTGTAGCCTGTACAAAGATTAACATAATGAAAAATGACCCCAGAATAAAATCTTGTGCTTCAAAGCCAGAAGGAGAACAGATGGCAAGTGTGTTTAAGAAGGCTTAACCTATAAGAAACCAGATTTAGGTCATTACAAGGATGAAAATGAAAAGGTGAACAAAGAGACAAAGGAAAAAATGGAGAAAAACACTAGTAGTGTTGACATAAGAATCGTCCAAACCTGTAAGAATTTTCATGAGTTTCTTGAGCCAAACTGACATTTTCTGGGAAGCAAAATCTTAACAGATTTTGAAAATGGCAGTTTAACCATTTATTTTATACATCAGAATCAGAGGGGAGTGTGTAAGGGGGTTACATGAAGTTCATTGGTGATCCATCAGAGAGGCAGGAGAAAGCAAAGCAGGGAAATTTATAAGATTGGATAAAAAGTTAATAGACACATACCCTTTTTACAATGGCGGATACAGGATAGGTAACAATGAATATTTATAGCACATAGCCTTCACCAGGGAGCTCATTTGGTTAGAGTGTGGTCCCCATATGCCAAGGTTCCAGGTTTGATCTCTGGTCAGTCATATACAAAAATTAACCACTGGGCCCCAGCTGGTGTGGTTTAGTGCACTGAGTGCTGGCCTGTAAGCTGAAAGATTTCTGGTTCAATTCCCAGTCAGGGCAAATGATCAATGTTTCTGTCCCTCTCTTTCTCCTTCCCTTCCTCTCTCTCTAAAAAAATAAAATAAAATAAAAGCTTTTTAAAAAAAGAATCAACCACTGAATGCATAAATAAGTGGAACAATCAATGCTGGTTCTCCCTTCCTCTATCTCAAATCAGTAAGTAAAAAATATTTTTGAAAATTTACCACACATAAAATGGGATGAGGGAGAACAAGATAAGAGTGAGGGGTGCTGTGGTTTCTAGCTCAGATGGGAGATTGTGCCCGGGGGTGGGGGGTGGGGGGTCTGGAAAAGGGATTACTTTGACATTCTAATGGTTTGTTATCTTAGATGCAAAAGACAATAGACAAGCTTAGTTAAGGTAAAGATTGACCAGTGTCAAAAAAGATAGGACTAACTACCTGACAGGACCTGCTTTTATCAGGAAGTTTCCCATCCTCTGTTGCTACTTTCCGTCTCTGAGTTTGTAAGGAAGGCCTGCATCTGAGCTTGTCAGGTTTAGTGTGTGGCCCCTTTTTCATCCACAGTAGGAAGAGGTAAAAAGAAATTGAGGAAATAAAGAAATAGGAAGTCTTTTTAAGTGACTTATTTTTATAATATCTCTTTGAAAAGACTGGGGCCTATATTATATGTCTCAAAGCACTGAGGGAGGAACAAAATTTCATCTACTCTCAAGGTTCTTCTGGCTGGACTGATAATCAAATAGACAGGAGAAAGATTAGCAAGAGCCAATAACTAAGTTTGATACATACACATGTAAATTTAATACATACATGTGTATACTATGTAAGACTGAATGTAATGTAATATGGATGTTACATTATAGTTGCTTAACTGCTGATTAAGGAAGACATTTTTAAAAAAGATTTTATTTATTTATTTTTAGAAAGGGGGAAGGGAGGGAGAAAGGGAGAGAAATATTGATGTGTAGTCACCTCTTGCATGCCTCCAGCCAGGGACCTGGCCCACAACCCAGGCATGAGCCCTGACTAGGAATTGAACCGGTGACCATCTGGTCCGCAGGTTGAACTCAATCCACTGAGCCACACCATCCAGTGCTTTATTTATTTTTTAGAGAGAGGGGAAGGGAGGAAAGAAGAGGCAAAGAAACATTGATGTGCAAGAAAAATATCTATTAGTTGCCTCTTGCATGCCCGCAACTAGGGACCTGGCCCACAACCCAGGCATCTGCCCTGACGAGGAATCAAACTGGCAACCTTTTGGTTTGCTGGCTGACACTCAGCACTGAGCCAAACAAGCCAAGTTGGAAGGCATTTTTTATAATAGTTTGTTTCACATGCATTTTGCTGTTGGTAAAACTCTCTGACCCAGTCAAACACATAAGTAAAAAATACATTTGATTTTTCCATTAGTTTTTAACTAAGCAATTGAAAACGCTTTGTTCTTATCTATCCTGAATACAGCTATTTGCTTGTGCCAGAAAACATTGTATATAGAAAAATGATTGTGAAATAAGAAAAGATTTTGACCATGGGAAGAAAAATAAGTAGGATTTTCCACTTATATTATTAATAACTGTGTAATGGTTACATGTACGCACTCTGAAATTAGACCTCCTAGTGTCAGACTGTTTAGCCCCACTAGATGCACTGACCTTATGCAAATTAGTTCACTGTGCTTTAGTTTCCTCATCTTTAAAATGGGCATAATAAGACTTGAATATAAGTCATGACACCATAAAAGTCCTAGAGAAGAGCATAGGCAGTAAAATTTCAGATATTCCATGTAACAATATTTTCACTGGTATGTCCCCTAAAGCAAAGGATATAAAAAAATGGGATATAAAGAATAAATAAATGGGACTTCATCAAATTAAAAAGATCGGCACAGCTAAAGAAAACATTAGCAAAATGAAAAGGGAACCAACTATATGGGAAAATATATTTGCCAATGATACCTCGGACAAGGGTTTGATCTCCAAAATATATAAAGAACTCATATGACTCCACACCGGGAAGACAAAAAACCCAATTAAAAAATGGGCAAAGGACCTGAACAGACACTTCTCCAAGGAGGACATACAGAGGGCCCATAGACATATGAAAAAATGCTCAACATCACTGGCCATCAGAGAGATGCAAATCAAATCCACAATGAGATACCACTTCACACCAGTCAGAATGGCCATCATTAATAAATAAACAAATGCCACATGCTGACAAAGTTGTGGAGAAATGGGAACCCTAGTGCACTGTTGGTGGGAATGTAGACTGGTGCAGCCACTGTGGAAAACAGTCTGGAATTTCCTCAGAAAACTAGAAATGGAACTGCCTTTGGACCTGGCAATTCCACTGCTGGGATTATACCCTAAAAATCCTGAAACACCAATCCAAAAGAACCTATGTACCCCAATGTTCATAGCAGCACAATTTACAATAGCCAAGTGCTGGAAGCAACCTAAGTGCCCATCAGTAAATGAATGGATCAAGAAACTATGGTACATTTACACAATGGAATACTACGCAGCAGAAAGAAAGAAGGAGCTCCTATGTTTTGTGGCAGTGTGGATGGAACTGGAGAGCATTATGCTAAGTGAAATAAGCCAGGTGGTGAAAGACAAATAAATACCTAATGATCTCACCTATACTAAGTGTAACCTAATCAACAAAACAAACAAGCAAGCAAAATAGAACCAGAGAATCAGAAATAAAGAACAAACTGACAGTGACCAGAGGGGAGGGGGGAAAGAAGGGGAAGGGTCAAGTCAAAGAACATTTATAAAGGACCCATGGAGAAGGACAACGGGGAGGGGAGGGGTGAGGTGGGGAAGAGAAGGAATTGAATGTGGGAGGGGGACTGGACAGGGCAGGGGAGAGCAATGAGGGAAAAATGGGGACAATTGTAATTGAACAACAATAAAAAATTTTTAATAAAATAAAATGGGGATAAAATTACCAAATAAACTAATTTATGTCAAACACTTAGAAAAGTGCTTAACACATGATATTTCCTCAATGAAAGTTATCCATTATCTTTATTATTATTATTATGAGGTGGTCAGTAATACTTACAATCAAATACTACTCAACCTCAAAACCACTAAATGGATGGATGTCCTGATTCAGATTTTTGTAAACACTCTAATTTTTTTAAGCTTTGTAATTAAAGACTTTTCTGTTTGTTTAATTTTTAGTTCTTTTTAAAAAAGATTTTACATATTTATTTTTAGAGCGAAAGGAAGGGAAGGAGAGAAACATTTATACATGAGAGAAACATTGATTGGTTGACCCCCAACCAGGGACCTGGTCTGAAACCCAGGTATGTGCTCAAACTGGGAATTGAACCTATGACCTTTTGGTTTGGGGTGCTATGTGCAACCCACTGAGCCACAGCTGTCAGGGCAAGCTTTTGGTTTTTAAACTCAGAGTTTTGGTCATTAAGAAAATAAGATGAATGCTAATATTGTTCATAGTTCTTCTGTCTCACTGAAGGATATCAACGTTCAGAGAAACTCTGATAACATGTAGTTAATTTTTAGCATTCATAGGTACTTATAGAGACCCTATATAAATCACAGTCTTCCAAAATATCAATTGATAGAAATATTTAATACTCTCAGATAGGAGTTTGCATTTTCATTTAAAAGTCACTGAGATTAAAAAGCAAAATTCAACTGAGTAGTATCTAATTGGCTTCGTTAAACAATTCACAAATGAGGCAGTGCCTGCCACCTATCAACTAGGAGGGCTTATGGAGGGGTTGTACAAAATGGAAGTTTTTATAGGAGAAAGGCTGGGGCAAGGAAGCTATTAACCAAAAGAAAAGAATGGATAATATGTAATCTGGGACATCTTTTCTTTGGGAAAAGAATCCCCCCCCCTCAAAGGCTTTTATCATGCAGATAGCCTCTCCCTTTTATGGAGATGGAGAGGAACCCTGTGACAGATTACTTTACTAGCACCTCAACAGGATATTACATACTGGATGAGTAAGATTATGTTTCTTGGAGAGGCTAAAATTCCATTTAGATCAAGTATTAATTCTAGGTTGGGTATCATGGGCTTTCAGCACAAGTGATATCATTTTGGGTCTTTGTGGTTTTCTATTTTATTTTATTTGATTTTTTACTTTATTATATTATATTTTATTTTTAAAGATCCAATTGGTTTTATTGAATACTTTCATTAATTGGGAAACATCCTATCTAGTAATCAGAAAAGAGTTCTTAGGTGTTGTACAAAATGTATGTGTTGGTGGTGAAATGGCTGTGGTTTTCTCTTTAATAACACAATAGTGAAACCCTGGCTGGTGTAGCTCAGTGGATTAGTGTGGGTCTATGAACCAAAGAGTCACTGGTTTGATTCCCAGTCAGGGAACATGCCTGGGTTGTGGACTGGATCCCCAGTGTGGGGCACGTGAAAGGCAAACACACATTGATGTTTCTTTCCCTCTCTTTCTCCTTCTCTTACCCTCTCTGAAAACAAATAAATAAAATCTTAAAAAATAAAAGACAATAGTGAAAAACTAAAAACAACCACAGAGGATCGGTATTTATTCTTTAATTTTTAAATTTCTCTTGCTTTTAATTTATTTATTTCTTACATTATTGTTATTATTTTTTATCTTCATCTGAGGGTATTTTTTTCATTGCTTTTAGAGAGAGAGGAAGAAAGAGAGGAAGTGAGAGACAGAAACATTGGTGCAAGAGAGGCATTGATTGGTTGCTGTCCGATAGGTACGCTCTGACTGGGGATCAAATCCACAACCTACGTTTGAGCCCTGACGGGGACTTGAACCCCTGACCTTTCAGTCTACGGGACAATGCTTCAACCAACTGAGCTGCAATGGCCAAGGCATATGAAATACTTTTTAAATAAACTGCAATGTAGCAATTAAGCTGAATACTAAGCATGTTAAGGATATTTTCACTCTGATTACTTATTCAAAGTTGACAATTTGGAAAATAAATAAAAGCACAAGGAAAAAAAATCACATGCAGCTTCCCCATCAGGAGAGAACCATTATTAACATTTTAGTATACTTTTTCTTACATGCTTTTCATTTTTGCTCTTTAATTTAGCCTAAAGCAATGCTCACAGGCACGTGTCAAAACAAACAAACAAACCCCCCCCACACACAAAAAAAAACAAAGCAAGCCCAGTAACAGTATAGAAAGGCATACAACTGAAAAAAGTTGCTAGCATAGTTCAGTTCCACCAATCCAATGCCAACAGGATGCCCACATTTGGGGTGAGGTGAAGGGGAATTTTACTCAAGTGAAGTAGCTCAAGCGTTACAGCTTCTGCATTACAGCCAGAACAGAGGAAATACAGTTTAAAGTGTGCTCCACAAAGACCTTGGGGAGGCTGGATTATATAGAGTGAAGGTCCTGCCTGTGGTCCCTGATTAATACATTTTTACGCAAATGAGGTCTCCAAATTCAAACAGTCTGATTGGTCCAAATAGCACTATTTGTGATTGGTCAGAACTGCCCATTCTGATTGGCCATTATTGGACTGCTCGAATCAGTCTTTATCGATGCAAATAAGAAGTTCCTATTGAAGTTCCTGTGAAGTTCCTATTGAATTGTGAAGATCTTAGTCTCATTGGTCCAAATACAAAACCAGGAGCTTCTTTGTAAGGGTCGGCCCAGTTTGTGGCTTTTCCCTGAAATGCAATGTGGAGTGCATGAGACCCCCCTGTAAACAACAGCTGCTAGAGCCCGATTATAAATTTGGGCCTGGTTAACCATAAGGAGTCCTTTTTTCTTTTAATTTTTTTATTGATTTTTAAAAAGTTATTGATTTTAGAGAGAATGGGAAATAGGAGGAGAGAGAAAGAAACATTAATTTGTTTCACTTATTTATGCATTCATTGACTCATTGTTATATGTTCCCTGACCAGTGATCGAACCCACAACCTTGGCATATGGGGATGATGCTCTAACCAACTGAGCTACCCAGCCAAGGTGACACAATCCTTTTGACAGATAAATTCCTTCTCAGGGCTCAATAAAGTAAACTTTCCACTCCCCAAATGTATGTTGAAATAAATTTGTAGGCTCCAGATGGAGCTGCTCCTGTCAGGGTGCCCTCTCAGCAAACCTGAGTTTCCTCTGCTTGACCAGAAATCCAAGTCCTTTTATCACCAAGGGCCACACAACTTTGGGCTCTTTATTGTTCCTTGATTTTTCTAAGGTCATATAATCTACTCCAGACATACCCTGTTTCTGCTTTGCCCCTCTTTTTAATTTATATTTTTTATTTTAATTGTTGTTCAAGTACAGTTTTCTGCCTTTTACCCCCATCCCAGCCCACCCCTCAGCCCTCCCCACCTCCCTCCTGTCCCCACCCCCCTCAACCTGCCCTTGTTTTTGTCCATGTGTCCTTTATACTTGTTGCTCCAAACCCTTCCCCTTTTCCCCTGAAATTCCCTTCCCTCTCCCCTCTGGTCGCTGTCAGCCTGTTCTCTGTTTCAGTGTCTTTGGTTATATTTTGCTTGTTTGTTTGTTTTGTTGATTAGATTTCTGTTAAAGGTGAGATCATATGGTATTTGTCTTTCATTGCCTGGCTTATTTCCCTTAGCATAATGCTTCAACCATCCATGCTGCCGCAAAGGGTAGGAGCTCCTTTTTTCTTTCTGCTGCATAGAATTCCATTGTGTAAATGTACCATAGTTTCTTGATCCATTCATTTACTGATGGGCACCTAGGTTGTTTCCAGCACTTGGCTATTGTACATTGTGCTGCTATGAACATTGGAGTGCATAGGTTCTTTTGGAATGGTGTTTGCTTTGCCCTTTCTAATGCTCTACAAAAGTTGCTCTTGCCTGAAAATCCTTAAAGAAGAGAGCCCCACTGCTTGTGAGGCATTGTACTCCTCCAATCTTCACATTGTTTTCCCTTGAATAAAGGACATCACACTCATTACCAAGTTGTTTTTGTCATTAGGTAACTGATAGCTTCCTCGTGTATCTCTCTAGAATTTGTAACTAATTCAAAACTAATGCATTAAACTATACTCACATATACATATATCTCTTAAAATGTATACAGATATATTTGCATTACCAAGTGTTCTGCACCTTGCTTTCCGTAACAACACAAAGAAATTTCCCTCATTCTTTGTAGAGCTGGTCCTATTCCATTGCTTGTACAACTGCAGGGACGACCTGAGTGAATTGGTCGGAGACAAGCCAGCCAATTCAGGATGAAGGCAATTGAGCCCTCAGGTTGAGGTGGGGGGAGGGGGAGACAGTAGGCCGATTTGGTTGCCATGTATAGGATGACGGGGCCAGAGGATGGGTATTTCAGGCTAGCATTTTAGACTTGCTTTACTTTTTGTACTGGAGAGAAATAGGGAAGTTAGTCGGCTTGACAGGCTAAGTGAAGTTGTCCAGGAGGGAGTCTAGAAGTGAGAAGAGATGAGGTTAGAAAAACTGCAACGCTGATTAGTTTTCTACACATGGCTCTGTCTTCACCGTTCCCCCCTCGCTTTAAGAAAACTCTTTAGCCACACCTAACGGTGGAAGATTCACTGGGTGATTCGCCTTACTCTTAGGCCCTAGGCTAAGGCAGATCCTTCATGAGCCCGCTTCCTACAAAATACCCCTCACTCCTTCCCTGCCCCCGCGCAGCGGGAATTCCAAGATTTGGGAGGCCCTTCTATAACGCGCTCTAAGAAGCAAAGATAGGATATGGCAGCCGCCAATCAGACCTCCCAGATACCCGGATGTGAAGAGGCACGCGATACAAAGGCGAGTTTCCACCCAGCGCTTCCTCAAGTACAGTGACCAATAAGCATTTCTTAGGAGATGAATGACAGGAAAGATAACCAGTTATAAACTGGTTTTTCTCACGCATGTGGAAATTCTTTTGCTTAGTCTAACCCACTACTGGTTGTGATTGGACAGAATTGTGAAGAGCAGTATAATTGTCTAATTAGAAGCGGGAGCGAGAAACAGCGCAGCCAATAGGGAAATTCCCAGTAGTGGGGCGGGGATTAGGCCTTCTCCTCGGCGGCAGAGGAGACTCGGGGGCCATTTTGTGAAGAGACGAAGGCCGAGCGGTTGCGGCTGCCATTCTGACCTCCATCAGCGTTCGTCAACTCCACGTAGTACCCGGGAGTAGGAGATTCAGAATCGAATCTCTTCTCCCTTCTCCCTCCGGGTAAGTGGAGGAGACGGAAGCAGGGGAGACGGCCTAGATTTCTTGGGGGGCGCTAAGGGGTGTTCAGGGAAGACGAGGGAACCTCGGTAATCAGGCCTCCATTTATTCTATTTTGCAGCAGGGGATTAGGTTTTATGCCGGAGACAGTTTTGTAGGCCTCAGCTCTTGTGTAGAGTTAACCTAGTGTCCTTTTGCCCACCACCAGCAGGGGAAATGCCTTTTTTCCGTTCTGTAAACGGCTGCTTTCCTTTCGTGTTCTACGGCCATGAGGACTCGAGAGAGATCGCGAAAGGGAAGATCAGGATGCTGGTTAATGCAGTTGAAATTCACATAGGGCTCATGCCAATTTAAAAATTGGGCGGGGTTTGGGGAAAGAATTACCAAGTAGACGTTGCACCGCAAGCCTCTAAATTCTGGAGCGTGCCGCAGGGCATAAGAATAATACAACAATAGATTTAGGTATTTTACTGATTTTTATTTTATTTCTCCCTCTGAGAAAATGATGGGCCTCGAAGTTATTTTCAGTTCTGTTATTCAAAAGATTGTAATCTCCTTTCTATATTAACAGTAATAATTAAAGCTGATTTTTTATCTGCAGGTTACAAATCACTTGAAACATAAGTTAGTGGAACTTTGCTTGAGGTAGGTATTACTATCTTTCTAAGACAGAAACTAAGGCATAAGGTTGTTGGTTGCCAAGGTCGTATTAAATCAGGAGCAGAACTAGTAAGGACTGTGACCACTACTAGGTTAGTAGTTTTACCCAGCTATTGGAATATACTAGGCACTGAAAGTACTGTATTTGAATCCTTACCAGAACCTAATTACCGCAACCACTAGCAGTGACTGGAACTTCCCAAACTCTCTTGGGAAAAATATTTACGAGAATTGTATTAGTATAAGGTCCTAAGATGATAAGCTTAAAGTTTAATTTTCAGGGTATTTTGGCGTTAGTTTTCCAAACTACCTAAACTGGCAAGATTCATAACTGCGTACTTTTAATTAAGCAAATATCATAGTGCCTACTGTTTGCTGTGTCCTGAAACTCACTAAAATTTTTTGTTTTTATCAGAATTACAGAGGCTACTAAGTAGTATCACACTCCCTTATCCAAGAAATCACTTTTTTAAAAAAATCACTGGATAAGATTGAGTTGATTTTAATTTTCATGTCTTAATTTCACAAATATTATTAAGCACAGTGTAAATCAATATTGCAAAGTAAATTCACCCCTTAAAAAACTTAACTTGGTAAGAAATAAAAGTACTTTTTCTGGATACCAATGCATTTGTTAATTCTTTTACCTTGTAGATAATGTAATAGGGATCAAAAGCATTTCTTTAAGCCTCACCGTATATATTATTACATGGGCTTAAAACTAAAGTATATTAGTGAAGAATTGTTACAAATGAGAGGGCAGTGATTGCTTAATTTAGGTAATTGTTTACCTAATAAGAATAATGTTTGCAAATAAAGAGTAATGTCAGGAATCAATATGTAAGCAGTTATTGGTGAGTTGAAATTAATTGAGGGGTACTTTACTTGCCTTGAGGTGTTATTTATATCAACATGTACCAAGGTAACAATTCCTTTGAGTTAATGTCCACCTGGAATGATTTGGCCACAGACTTAATATCTGAAACAATTCTAGGTGTTTTCAAGTAGGTACGTGTTAGCAACATTTACATGTTGGATCTAGAGGAAGAGTTGAAGAAGGATGACTAAATGACAGGTCTTCTGACCTTTCTGATGCCACAGGAATGCTTGGTGGTGTTTCCTATTCCTTCTGTAGAGAATTCAAACATAGCTTATATTTGTAATTAGGTCTCTAGAGGGTTTCAGATAGCATGCGACTTTGTTGTGGATTGAATTACTGTTAGAAACAATCAAGGAATAGATTCCAAAATAATTACGATTATTCTAATCATAAAGATTATTATTTAAAAAGTGTATTTTATTTATTTATTTATTTTTAGTAAGAGGGGAAGGGAGGGCGAAAGAGGGAGAGAAACATTGATGTGTGGCTGTCTCTTGCACACGCCCATTCAGGGATCTGGCCCACAACCCAAGCATGTGCCGTGACCGAGAATCAAACCAGCCACCTATCAGTTCAGGCCGGGACTCAGTCCACTGAGCCATGCTAGCCAGGGTCATAAAGATTATTTTAGCTGGTGAAATTGTGAGATGTTAACTGGGAAGTGTAACAGATGAAGGAATCTTGATTTTATTCCTCCCCTGCTGATTATCTGTCAGGCAAGTGAGTTAAACTTTTTGGATTTCAGAGATGGATAGATAGATGTATCTGACACAAATGAGTTATAGGCATAAGAAATTAAAATAGAAATCTAAGCAATTTTTTTTTAAATTTCTGGTTTCTATAGCTCATTTGTTGCCAGAATGCTGGAAAAGACGAAATAATTTTGCTAATGGCAGTTTTGGTATGTCATTAGTTAATATTAACTGCCTTTAATAAAAGTACTTCAGTCTTTATTTTATTGGTAGTTGTCTTTGGGACAGCCTTATAAGTGTTTATTCATACGTAATATGTATATACAGTCATTCTTATTGGGATCAGGGAAGATTATGGTTTTGTACATAATTAAATTTGCTAGAGAATTGGATTGGTGAGAACCAGAACTATTAGATCCATAACTGCATTTGTTCTTTTAGATACTGGAAATTTGGGGGTTATATAAAGGGAAAAAGGATTACTATTGGTGTATTTACCATGAGAGGTTATAATTTTCTTGGATTTACGTTAATAGTATCAGGAACACATACAAAGCCTTGGTGCCCAAACCTGCTGTACACTGGAAGGATAAGGCACTTTGTTTATAAAGAATTGGCCTTTAGGTTACAGAGGTTCCTCGTTAAAGTCTTCGCAGGTCTTAAACATGAGCTGAGATCAGAATCAGCAAGAGGGCTCGTTAAAATGTTCTGGATTCTTTAGCCCCGGAGTTTCTAATTAAGTCGGTCTGGAGTGGGCCCTGAGAATTTGCATTTCTAACAAGTGCCATGTGATACTAGTTGGTAGACCTCCCTTTGAGAATACCCTTTTAGAAGGGATCCAAACCTCCCAGAGGATTGTCAAAGTGCAGTGTAACTTAGGTATACTGTTATTTACAAAGCATTGGAATTATGAGCTAAAGTAGGTTTTTTTTTCCTCCATTCTCACCCAAGGATACGATTTTAATTTATTTTTAGGAGAGACAGGAAGTGGGGGAGAGAAATAGCAATTGGCTGCCTCTCATACTCATCCTAGGGATCAAACCTAAAAGCTAGGTGTGTGCCCTGATGGGGAACCATACCTGCAACCTGTAGGTATAAGGCATGACGCTCCAAACAACTGAGCCATCCGGCCAGGGCAAGTAGTAGTTGGGTGTTGGTTTTTTTGTTTGTTTTGTTTTTGTAAGGAGTGATAGCTCATCAATTTATCATAACATCTTCGGAGACATGTTCTTGACTTTGAAAGATGTCAAAATTTTTTAATATTAACTGCTTTTTAAGTTTTATATTTTGTGACACGTGCAAAGGATTTGTAGAGAAGGCACAGTGAGTTTACATGTTTTGAAAATTTCAAGTACCTGGTTCAGGCTATGATTCCAAGAAAAGACCATTGACGAGACATTCCGAGCACTGACTTGAAGGAATTAACATTCAAAAGAATGTACATTTTTCTCCAACTTTTTCTACAGTTTTGTACATTTCCAACTTAACACATCAAGTGTAAAAGTAACTTACATGTCATGCCTAAACTGGTCTGCTTTAAAAAAATTTACAGTTAAAATTTTAGTTATAGTACCTATTCCATTACTGTAGTACTGATACATAGTTGGCTCATGGAACACTTTTAACTCAGCTTAAATTTTTAAAAAAATTTTATTTATTTTTGGGGAAGGGAAGGAAAAAGAGAGGGAGAGAAACATTGATGATCTTTTGCCTCTTGTCCACGTCCTGAACAGGGACCATCCCCTGACCAAGGACCAAACCCACAACCTAGGCACATGCCCTGACTGGGACTCAAACCAGTGACCTTTCACTTTGCAGGACAACACCCAAGCAACTGAGCCATACCAGTAAGGTCTCAGCTTAAAATTTTTTAGTTTACTGACATTTGGAGATGAGAATAAAACCTCATGGCTGAATACTGAAATGTGAGTGCAGGTAGTTCATTCTTATTTACTCCACGACCTACAATCTAACTGTATGTAAATCTTGTTTTCACTGATGACCCAGCCAGTCTGTCATGAATGTTGTCTTATAATTCATTCTTGGAATTAGCTACATATACTAGTCTATAACAGTGGTACCACATGAACAGATTTCTTAAGGAGCATAATTTGTTTTTCAAATGTTTCATGACATTAAATATTTAGTACCATAAAGTTTTTTTTCCCCTTCATCTCTGGTTTTTCATTCTCTCAGTGAGTGGAATATTGTGCTCCTTGTCTAAAGCATCTTGTTACTGTAGAGCCTATCAGGTGTTGTGGTTTGTTCACTGATGGGATTTGAGACTAGAAGGTATCTTACACATCTTCATGGTAGGCCATTTTCCTTCAGTCTGTATTGTAGGGAAAACTACATGGACTTCAAAAAACCCGAGAATTTGCTTACCTTCATTAATCTTGATAAGCTCACTTTATTTCCGTTGGCTTGGTTTTTCTATATTTCCCTTGCCCAAACTCGGGTCAAGGTGAATGTTTGAACTAAGACCTTATATGAGACCCTTAAGGGAATACATGTGCATATTTTAATTTTAGTTTCCTACTTAACTGATTTTGGAGAATTGTGGAGACAGTCCCTGGTAGAAGTGATTCTATAGAGGCTCTCCCATCCCGGTGAATGTCATACTTTACCAAAATGTGTTAGATGCAGTCAGTGGACAGATGTTTCTGTCTTGGGGTTTAGGGCACAACATTTCTGAGGAACTCTGACTCAATCTGTCCCTTCTCCTTTCACAGGGCAGCAAGGCGAACCCCATCCCTACTCACTGGAGCTCAGCTTTGATTTTTAACCTCCCTACCCCACCCTTCCAGAACACACACATTCCCATTCCAAACTGATTTTACTAAAAAAACAAAAAACCATTTTAAACATAATGATGCAGCTTGGCGTGCACTACGGCAAATTTACAGGTGTTTTTTTTTAATTGTTTCCAAAAACGGGACTTGGATTTAAGATGTAATTTTTAAAGTTTCTATTTCTATTTTTCTGCAGCAGTTGGGTTAGAGGAGGAGTCTTTTAGCCTCTCATAAACTGACCTCTCTACTTCCTCGTGTATTTTTAAGATTGATTGATGATGTGGAAAGGGCTTTGCTTGTCTGCTACTGAAAACTTTACCCTCGCGGTTTTTGTGGAGACTGCTTTTGGAAAGAAAAGAAATGAACTTTACTGACTTGACATTTTTGCACCTCCCGTTTTTCTAATCTGGGCTATTTTTATTTTTGTTTTTTTACAGTGAGATTTTTTTGATCTTCAGCTACAGTAAGTTATTCCAATTTTTTTTTAACATTTTTCCTGACTTTCCGCTGATTTCCTTTTTATTGTTGTTACTAGTTACTATTATTTATTATTATTATACTTATGATGGTGATGATGATGATGATGATGACTGATGATTTTTAACCCGATTAAAATCCAGTTTTTCTGAATGTTCATAAGAATTTCTCCGGCCTCCTAATTGACTTTGGAGTTTTGCATCTTGGGAGAGAAAGTGAAGGCATTAGCATTTTTAAGTGGATTGATCACGTAAACCTTTTCTCTCCCAACCCCACCCTTGCCCTCATCCCCTCCCCCACGCTCGAAAGAATTTTACTGGCTGTTTAAGTCTGTGATCTTATTTTTCCTGATCTTTAACTTAACTGTTTTAGAGCATCTCTGGACGTCTGTATTTTTAATTTTTTTATTTTTGTTTTTTTTATTTTTAATCTTTCATTTGTTAAATTTTTAAACTGTGCTTCAATAAAATGTGTGTGGTACTACTTAACACCTATGAAGGTGATGGCATTTTCCCAGAAAGCCATCTTCCTCCTGTTTCCCTTGAAATCCCATCCTGATTTTCCTGTACACTACCCCTCACAAACCGCAAGCTGCAGCAACATGGATGCCCAGCCTGGAGCAGCAGCAGCCAGGATGACCTGGAGCCAGGGGGGCCTACGGAACAGATGCACACCCTTCCTGGGTGATGGTAAGAGGTGTGAGGTCCACTGGTTTCATTGCGAAGACTGGGAAATACACCAGTGTAAGTTTAGTTAAGGTGTAGGTGATAGCTCCTGGGAATATTAGGGTTAATCCCTTGGTGTGTTTGTGTGTATCTCAAAACATGTTTCCAAGGGAGGCCACTACAGTTTTTTGTAAACTAATGGAATTAGGAATATCTAGGTAACTTGGGCTGAGAATTTTTGATAATTGAAAAAAAAGCAGCTGCACTTTTACATACTTAATGAAATGGCTTGTTTTAATGATTAGCAACAAAGTGGTTCTTTAATGTATTACTGTTGCAAATTAATAAAAGTTTTCTTTCATGTAGAGTATTTCTTGGGTTTGTGACAATAATTTTGGATTGTATTCTATTGAGACTACTTACTAAAATTTAACATGAGTCAAACCACAAGCTTGCTGTAATATTAAAATGCTGTCTCACTGGAAGGTTTTTTAAAAAGAAAAGGATAGGAAGGCTTTTTAACCTCACAAAAGCAGGCAAATCTCTTTCATCTTTGTATACAAAACTAGGAAGATCTAGGGTTGACCTCTTTCAGTAATGACTTGTGGCCTAGCTAGATACTGGGCAATAAATAAAGTGTATTCCAGAGGCTGATAGGAAGGATTGAATTTAGTCTGTTCATGGGAGTAATGTAGAGATTAGTAAGAATGTGGATAGCCAGAGTTAAGAATTTTTGTAACCTGTAGTGTTTTAGTGACAACCGTGGAATATTTGGGTAACTCTCTCTAATAGATTTTGAGCAGGGGCAGAATGATTTTTAAAGGCACATTCAGTGCTGCGGTACTAGAATCATGTTCTTCCCGTGCTTGTCCTGAAATGGTCAGATCTAGTTAAAGTGAACACTGAAGGCAGCCTTAAAGGAAGACAGAATGGAGAAAAAAAGTTGGGTAAAGTTTCCTGAGGTTATCTGGAAAAGGAATGGAAGTTTATCTTGTATTAGGACCAAGTTTTATTAATGTTCTGTATTACATGAAATCTATTCTCAGCTGTTCTCTGTTATTGTGTGGCTGCTGTTCACTGCAGGTTTAGTTTAATTTATTCCTTTCTAATTCTACCAGTACATTATTTTATGGGTCATGTTCTTCTGGTTTTGGAGAAAAAAAGGTGTAATAGTCTGAAGGACTCGGGCCCTAGGGAGGGAGACAGATAAGCACAGAACCTATGCAAAAATGGGTACCTACTTGTTAAGAGGTCAGGAAACACTAAGAAAAAGGGAGCTAAAATGAATTTTAGAGAAGGCCAGATTATAAATGTTTTAATATCATGTCAAGGAGTTTCTATCTTACCAGGAACCAGTAGTGAGCTATTGAAAGATCCTAAACTCTGGGGAGTGACATTAGATATTTCAGTGTGGAAATGGCTTAGAGGAGAGTGGTAGGATCAGGAGGATCAGGTGGTAGGTGTGATGTGAAGAGTGGGGGATTGGCTTGATGGCTAGGGTTCGAGCTTCTGGGGTGAGGATAGTTAGGTAAACAAAAGGGTTAGGATTAAGAGTAGGAGAAAGCGGTTTAAACAATGATCTTTGAGATGCATTCATTAAACATTTGAGTGCTTATTTTGAAAATCATTAGGCATGTAGAGACGACCAAGACATACCGTCCCCTGCCTTCTTTGGTATTACCATTGAGGAGAGAAATACAGTGAACAAATAGCACTTTCATAATCTGTATTTTGCCATGTGTAACACGCACCTGTGCATAACACACCCACATTTTGGTACACATTATATACAGGATTATTAAACCCATGTATAGTGTGCGTCCTTAGTTTTTCCTCAAAAAATTGGGCAAAATATGGGTAATTCCATGAAGTGAAAGAACAGGGTGAAATGATGGTAGGGGAGCCAAATTTACAATGTGAAGGTGTGAGTTTTCTACCAGTGAAGAGACCTTAATGGAAATGATGGAGAACTTGAGATCTGTAAATGGATTGCCATACCTGAAAGCATATAATGAGGGAAACAGTCTCACAACAAGAAACACTACTGGAGAATAGTTGCTAAAAATGCATAGGATAATACCAGGCATAGTGTACAGGTCCTAGTCAGGTCCTGTTTAAGATCTACATTATCTGTTGAAGGACTTTGGAGATCTGATAACCTTTGGGATTTCCTTCTGGCTGTTTTCTGGAGAATGTTAGTAAAAAGGACAAAGTGCAAGGATTACAGTAAGTTAGAAGACCTATTGGAGTAGTCAACTGCTTGAAGAAAGGAGTGATCCCAGGCCTGACGTTACCTGCCCTTATTTTTCAAATGAGTTTTCCTTGTGTATATTGAGTGAACATAATTTGTTTGAAGAGGATAGGTTGGACAGACTGTAGGACATGTTGGTTATTTCTCTGTTGGGGGTGTCCAACTCATTTTCACCGGCGGCCACATCAGCCTCGTGGTTGCCCTCAAGGGGCTGAATGCAGAGTTCCTTGCCCCTAGTTAAGAAGTAGTTACACTTAAACAGTCCTAAAATTATTTCGGCCCTTGGAAGGGAACTGTGAGGCTGTTGTGCACCACCATTCCCCCCCCCCCCCCCCCCCCCCCCCCCCCCCCCCCCCCGCCCCGGGAAAATGAGTTTGACATCCCTGCTGTTAACAACTGTTGGATTTGGCATGATGTAATTGTTTCCCAATAGAAAGGAAAAAATGGAGTAGTACTTGAAATCCTTCCTTTTGGTTGAAATAATCTGGACATTTTACCGTGTATTAATTTAATCTGCATAACCTTATGTGAATAATACTCATTTTGCAGATGTGAATGTTGAAGCACAGAATTTAAATTATTACATAATAAATGGTAAAGCATGGGTTCAGCCCAGACAGTTAAGCCTGGAATTTCAACTTGTAATCATACTAGATTGACTGCTTTACATAGGAAGTATTCAGTACCCCCGAAAAGAAACTGCTTTGGACTTTTAAAAAAATCTTTAAGGGGTTTTAAACTAAATATTGTTGTATATTTTAATTCACAACACTTTAAATGGCATGAAGAAGTGACAGGTGATAAATTATTGAAGTTAGGTAGGTGTAGCTTTGTTGTATAATTCTATAGAATTTTTGGATTTGACAGCATTCTTTCAGGGAAGTAAACGTATCTAAAAATTTCTTTAGTTATTGTATTTGTGGGTTTTTGCACCAACCCCAGAGGGATGTTGCTAAATCCGCTGGTCACTTTTTAATCCTCATCACACTTGACCTGTTTGTGTGATGTAACTAGTCAAGCCACTTTCCTCCTTAAAACATTTTTTACCTTCAGGCTTTTCTTCTGTTCCTTCTCCCACTTGGGGTTCCTTCTGTGGGTCAGTACTTCCGCTTCTTTTTTGTTCACACTCCTTGGGTCATTGGTCACATGATTCTACTTACCGTTGGTAAGCTGATGATCCCCACACTTTCATCACCAGCTTGGATTTCTTTTTGATTAACGCACTGACCTATCCAGTTACTTATCCAGTCAAACTCTTGGATGTTAAGTATATTAACTTAGAAGTCCAAAACTGGGGCTCCTGCTCTTCTTCCCTCAGACCAATCAATTTCTCCTGCATTGTTACTCAGGTTCATGTCATTCACACCAGACTTTGGTTAGCCTTGCCCTTTTTTGTCTTATACCTTCTCTTTGGCCTTGTAGAAAATCTTGTCAGCTTTTCCTTTAAAATATGAATTCACCACCTAGACTGCCATTGCTTTTTCCATTTTCAAGCCACCATTGTCTTTTTGGCATTGTTGCAACAGATTTGTGTCTTTTGCCCCTCCCCACCAGTGTAGATCAATCCTGTTAAAATGGAATACTTGAGGTTATGTAAATAATGTCTAATCACTGTTTTATACCTGAAACTAATATAATGAATGTCAGCTGTGCTTGGGGGGTAGGTGGGAAAAAAGGTATTACTTGCAAAATGTATTACCTGAGTTTCTGCTTCAAACTCACGTAAGAGCTGTCTATTTCAGCCTTAAAGTCAAAATTTTTATTGTGATTTACAAGACACCCTATATGATCCGTTGTGCCCGTCCTCCTTACTAATAGTATTTTTTGCTCCAGTCACACTGGCCTTTTACTGTGTCTTGAACACGCTAGATGTTCTTATCTCAAAGCCTTTCCTTGGGATTTTCTTCCTCCAGACATTCATAAGTTTAAGTTCTCCAATTTTAAGTTCTTACTCAAAAGCTATTGGTGATATTTTCCCTCATAGCCCTTCAAGCTTGCCCGTCCCCCCAAATACACTAGCTTTTTATTTATTTGTTCATGATTTTGTTTGTTTATTTTTAGAGAAATGGGGTAGGGAGGGAGAAAGAGGGAGAGAAAAATTGGCCTGCAACCCAGGTATGTACCCTGACTGGGAACCTAACCCAACGACCTTTCGGTTTCCAGGCCTGCTTTCAATCCACTGAGCCAAGCCAGCCAGGGCTATACTAGCTCTTTTAATAAATCACCTGTTATAGAACTTTATTTTCTGTATGTAAAGGCATAGAGCAGTATCTGGAAAGATAAATGGGAAACAACGTTGATTACCTCTGGGCAAGGGGAAGGACTTAGGAAGGTGGAAGGAAACTTGCTCTGTGTGCTTAGACTGATACCATGAGCAACACTGTGTTATTTTGCTTCTAATTTAAAAACTTGTGGAAATAGTTTATTTCTTTTAGTACTCTGGGTATAAATAGTATAACTGCAGGCTCTGTTATAGGGTTTAATAGCAGTTCTGGTAGTTTAAAAATAACAGCCTTAAATGAGGTTTAGCTGTGATGAAATGAGTTAACATTTGAGGACACAGGCTGCTGTGTTACATGTGATGGGGCTGTAATCAAAATTTGGATGAACTTTTATCGTTTTAAAAAAATTACAATTGCCAGTGAGAATGCATAGCTACTTCTAAGAGATAGCCATAACAGATTAGAAGGACATGTGATTTTTTTCCTTCCTACCTAATCTGATTTCCAATTTCACCAGTCTGAAATATTCTTCCTTTTTCCCATTTAGATTAATTTATGGCTTTTGAGTTGATTTTAGAAGTGAAATACTATAACTCTGGGAGTTAATGGAATCAGTCTTTGGATTTTTTTAACTAGTTTGGAATAAAATTTAGGAATAGGTTAGTGGAGTACATGTTAAATGGTATTTTTCTAGTCCCCCTACTAAAATTCTGTATTCTACAAATGATAAAATATTAATAATGCGCTATCATTTCTTGTATTAATCCTTTAAGCATAGTCATCTTCATGTATTTTTTTTATCTTGGTATTTTAAAACTTTATGGCTAAAATCAGGGTAGGAAAGTGTGCCTTCCAAAGAAAAATTTTCCCATTTTCCTTGAAAGTGTGTTGGCTTCTTAAATTGGGATTATGCGTTTATTTGTGCTTTAGGTTGTAGTTTTATAAAAGGAAGACCAATTAAGTGACTTAATATTATGTGGGGTTTTTAAGAGAAAGTACCCCACCTTTGTTTTACCTTTAAATTAAGTAAGCATGCATACTCATACAACATTTAGAAAATGCAAACCAGCCACATAAAAGGGACATATTTCAACCAGCCAAAAATAAAAGTTTGGGGGTTTTGCATATATAGACTTTTTTAAAAAGCCATGTCATAATACAAAGTAGCATTTTTTTTTACTTAACATAAATGTAATATTAACCTTAAGATCTCCTAAAATTTTAATAGCTACATAGTATGTTCCCTACTTGTATAATATTTTACTTAACTAAAAGTCTGTTGTTGAGTCCTTACAGTTTGCCACAATATTTCCCTTTTATAAGTTTCATAAACAATTATACAGTCTTAAACTGAAATTTTCTAAATACTATTATTTTATAATTAATCCCCAGAAATATCATTGTTCAAGGGCATGCATGTTTTAAAAACTGCAGTCTAGGTTGCTTTCTGAAAAGGTAGTAAGTGTATCTACTGGCAGTGTAACTAATACATATTTTTTTAAGTTGAAGGGAATAAACTTTATTTTTTATTTTTTATCCTGACCCTAGGACATGCTCATTGAGTTTAGAGAGAGGGTAAAGGAGAGGGAGAGAGGAAGGGAAATATTGGTTGTCTCTGGTACATGCTCTGACGGAGAATAAAACCTGCGGCCCTTTGGTTTATGGTGTGGCACTCTGACAACCAACTGAGTTGTACAGCTAGGGCATTGACTAGTAATAATTAATTTCTACTTTTGTGAATTACCTGGATCTTTTGCTTATATTTCAGGGTTGGACACTGAATTTCAGTGTCAGTAGTGTTTGACAAGTACAAATTGAAGTATAACAGATTTGCTAAGTGAAAAATTGCTGCCAGGTTGAGTAGTTTGAGATTCACATTTAATTTTTATTCTCAGATACGTGTGTGCATATGTTTGGTGCTATCTTAATTTTATTATGAAAAATTTCCAAACATAAACAAAAGAGAATTTTTTATTCTTTAACAAGCCCTCGGTAATCTTTTGTCATCTATACTTGGCATCTACTCGTATTTTGAGGTAAATCCTTCATATATTTCGTCAGTATTTCAATATGTATTTTTAAAAGATAAGGACTTAGAAACATAACCATAATCATTATTTCACACCAGAAAACCCTCCAACATTTAATTAAATATATTGTAAGCCGAAAGTATTATTTTGAGGACTGAGTATGGCATTCCCAGTTGTGTTCTATTTCAGCAGGAGTGGTAATGTGGATAATGATGGTTTTTTGCTTACATGTTTTTTATTTAGTCCTTTCTGGAATTTGGGGAGTTTTGTTTCCTAGAGATAAGTTTTTAAATAATTGAGAAAGAGTTTTAAATAATTGAGAAATAATTAAATAATTGGCCAGGTAGCTCAGAGTTTTGTTTGATATGCCAAGCTTGAGGGTTTAATCTCCAGGCAGGGCACACATATAAAAAGCAACCAATGAATGAATAAATAAGTGGGAAAAAAAAGTTATTTCTTCTAAATTCAGTTTTTAAAAGGAGAATTTTGGCACTGTTGTCTTCATGTTGGTAGATAAAATCAAGTTCAGGATAACAAAAGACAGGATTCTGCTATATATGCATTTTACTGTTAAATTCACAAGTTCAGAATATAATCATATGTTTTGGCTGCTTAGGTCTGAGTGATGGAAAAAATACAGTAGTTTAAGTTAGATATACTTTTTAATTTTTTTCTTTTTAGATGGGGGAGGGGAGAGGGAGAGAACATTGATCAGCTGCCTCTCACAGGCCTCCTGTCAGCAGCCTGCCATGCACCCAGGCATGTGCCCTGACTAGGAATTGAACCAGTGATCTTTTGGTTTGTGATACAATGCTCATCCCACTAAGCCACACTAATCAGGGCTGGATTTACTTTTAAAAATTATTTACTTGTAAGAATTTCTTTTAAAGAATTTACTTTTTTAGAGAGAGGGGAAGGGAAGGAGAAAAGTCACTGAGAAACATTGATTGGTTGCCTCTCATGCACCCTGACCAGGTAGGTATCAAACCTGCAACCCAGGCATGTGCCTTGACTAGGAATCAAACTGGAGATCTTTGGCTTTGCAGGACAGTGCCCAACCAACTAGGACAAACTGTTCAGGGCTCCTCAAAATTTTTTGCTGTTCTGTTCCTTTATTTATTTCTTTTTTTAAAGACTCATTTATTTTTAGAGGGGAAGGGAGAAAGAGAGGGAGAAACATCAATGTGTGGTTGCCTCTCACGCACCCACCCACCTGAGACCCAGCCCACAACCCAGGCATGTGCCCAAACTGGGGACCAAACCAGCGACCCATTGATTCGTAGGCCACTGAGCCACACCAGCGAGGGCACTGGTCCAGAATATTTTATTCACAATTATGAAATTTAAAAATATATGGCAACAAAGTGGTGTGACCAAACCTGATCTCAGTTGAGGTGTGAGGTTGGTTACACTTCAGTGACTCTTAGGTCTATTATGGGAACATTAATGTAAATGCTTGACTTGACAGGTGGGTGCTTCCTCAATGCCATTTGGGTGTTACGTAGCAAAAAAGCATAATACTACCTTTGTAATATATGAAGAAAATCGTGATTTTTCTGAACATGTGTCCAAGGCACCATGGTAGACTGGGAAAGTATACATGTTGCAGCTGAATACTCAATTTAAAGTTTACTGATACAATTGAAGCTTTTACAAGATGTTAAGGAAGTGGATGTGTTGTGAATAAATACTGACTTTTGCTACTCAGAGTATGGTTTGTGGTCCAGCATCATCATCATCATCGCCATCATCATCATCATCACCACTACCACCTGGAAGCTTCATAGAAGTACAGAATTTCATACCTCATCCTGGAATTATGGGCACATTTAAAGAGAAGCGCTGGTCTATGCCACTTTGCTTCTTTTTATTGATTACTTAGGAATTAGAAATTTTGGTGGACTTACTGGCAAGAATGTTTTTGATGTTTGAGTGAGGGGATTTTGAGGATCAGAGTATAGCCACATTTTGTGTAAATTTGAAATAATATTGTGCAATATAAAAAGACCATTTTATATGCAAAATTTGAACTAATGACTTCCCTGAATTACAGGTAGAATTAATTAAGTAATTTCAAACAGGCAGACTGGATAAATGATGATGACACTTAAGTTACTAATCAGGAATACATGCCACATTTAAATACATGTATCTTGAATGTTCTGTGCTCCGGCAAATTATATACAGTACCTGGTAAAATGTGATAATTTATAATTTCTTGGTGATAAATCATAGCTGGAAAGATTCACATTTGAAAAATAATCTTGCAGTTCAAGTTGTAGCTGTGACTATAACGGTTATGGCCATTTTTCCTTTTCCCCAACTATTTAAAGAAAATTATCTGAACATAGAGAACAGTATAATGAATTCCTATGTACCTTCCATCTAAGTTGCCATGTTTGCTTCCCCCAGCCCCCTGTTTTAAAAAATTTTATCTATTTAGAAAGGGGACAGAAAGGAAAAAAGAGGGAAAGAAACGATTGGTTGCCTCTTATATGCATCTTGTCCAGGGACCAAACCTGCACCCCAGGTGTGTGCCCTGACCCGGAATTGAACCAGCGACTTTGTGGACAATGCCCAACCAATTGAGCCACACACTGGTCAGGGCTGCTTTTCCTTTCAATATATTTTGCTGAACAATTGAGAGGAAAGTGCTAATTTAAGACAAAGACCTATTTTTTTTTTATCTTCACCTCAGGACAATGCTTATTAATTTTTAGAGCGAAGGGGGGAGGGGCAGAGAGAAGTATGCATTGGATTCTTTCTCCTACTCTCCCAAACTGGCGGATTGAACCCTGCAACCTTTCAGTTTTCAGAATTTTGCTCCAGCCAACCAAGTCATACAAGCCGGGGCAAAGAACTAAATTCTTTTTTTTTTTTTTAATCCTCATCTGAGGGCATTTTTAATTGCTTTTAGAGAAAGATACATTTTTGTGAGAAGCATCAGTTGGTTGTCTCTGCAATCTAGACATGTGCCCTCGTGAGGGATCGTGATGCTCCAGCCAACTGAGCCACAAATGTTAGGGCCATGAATCTCTAAAGCAGGGGTGTCAAAGTCATTTTTCACGAGGGCCACATCAGCCTTGCAGTTGCCTTCAAAGGGCTGAATGTAAATTCAGCTCCTTAACGATTAAGTAGTAGTTACATTTATACAGTCCTAAAAGTTATTTTGGCCCTTTGAAGGCAACCACGAGGCTGTGGCGGCCCCTGGTGGAAATGAGTTTGACACCCCTGTTCTAAAGAAACTACTCTTCCTTGAGTAGGTGCTTATACACTGACCATTTTCTTACTCTGGTTGACATGTTTTCAGTTATATTAGAAATTATAAATCCTTTGTATATTTTTCATAATTTTTTGTAAATTGAATAGGTCCTTTTAATTTCCAGTCAAGATTTATTGATTTTACTGAAGTAATTTTGAAATACTGATTTTTGGGGATTTTTCTCCTGTGAGAAGCATTCTTTAACATGTTTCTAATGTTTGGTGTTTTAGATTTAGATGTTTGTTGATGGGGAGTTTTACCATATAGAAGCTACTCTAGTTAAGAATTTGATGGACTCTAGCCCTGGCTGGTGTAGCTCAGTGGATTGAGCAAGGGCCTGTGAACCAAAGGATTGCGGTTCAATTCCCAGTCGGGGCACATGCCTGGGTTGCAGGCCAGTTCCTGGCGGGGGACACATGAGAGGCAACCATACATTGATGTTTCTCTCCCTCTCTCCCTCTCTCCCTCCCTTCCCCTCCAAAGATAAATAAATAAAATGTTTAAAAAAATAAATAAAAAAGAAAGAATTTGATGGACTCTAAAATGCTGGGGGTTTTTTCCCTTAAGTCTGATGCAAACTCATAGAAAGAGGTGACTAATATTTAATAACAGCACAGTTGATTGTGAAGATTGAGAATGTAGAGAGAAAATAGCTGTATTTGTTGGGACTTTAAATAAATGAGAAACCCCAAATTATTGAATACAATATTCAGTGAAATTTTTGGTGCCCTGGAGATGATGATTTTCTTGATTTTATATAGTTCCAAATTGTTTTTGAGGAAAGGAAGTAAGTGCTTGACTTTTCCACCTTCTGTTTAAGAGTTTATAGAAAAGCTTTGTGGACTGTAGTCCAAACTATTTCTCATCATCATTACATTCCAGGGTAGCATTAAGCTGTCTTTGCATAGTGAAAAATTATAAAAGCAATATGTCATTAAGGAAAAATTTGGGAAAAACTTCACAATCCTACTACTACCTCCCGAGATAGCTAACACTGTAGTGTGTAATTATCTAGATAACTGTATGTTCTTGCATATGCGCTGTAACATCCTGAACATTTCTCAGTGTTACATGTTGTCATTTAAAAGTAATTTTTGCTATTAGTATACAATTGAATTAAAGTATTAAAATGAAATTAATTTAGCCAGTCCAATTGTCGTGCATGTTTTCTAATTTTTTACTGTTAATATGGCCACATCCTTGTTTCTTTCAGATGAGTTCTAAAAAGTGAGATTATTGAGTTAGAGAATATGCGGTCTTCAAGCTTTTGGTTAAAAAAAAGTTCAAGTGGCCTCTGAAAATATACCAGTCCATACTGTCAGAAATAATGTATGAAAAGGACCATTGTAATTTAAAATGGTTTTATTTGGTAGGTGAAAATGGTATTTGGTTTAATTTATATTTCATTTATAGCGATGTTGAATTTTTAAAAATCTCCGTAAACTTTTGGTAATATTTGTTAGTCACCTGTTTTTGTCCCTGGCCCAGTTTTTGTGGTATGTACCAATAATAGTAAATGATCTAGTAGGGGCAGCAGCTGCAGCAGCAACATTTGAAATGTGCCAGGCTCTATGTCCATGTTTTCTGTGCCTTCATTTACACCTCATACCTATCCTGTGAGGTGCTCATTTTACAGTTTGAATGCTCAGATTTTGGATGGGATTGGCTTGCCAAAGGGAAGTGCACACTGAAGTGGTTGAGTTTGGAATTGAAACAGGTCTGTTTGACTCCAAAGCCTCTGAACCCTTAACCGTAAGGATGTATTTGTTTAATTTTTTAAAAAGATTTTATTGATTTTTAGAGAGAGGGGAAGGGAGTGAGAAATATCAGTGTGTGGTTGCCTCTCAGATGCTCCCTGATGGGGACTTGGCCTTCAATCCAGGTGTGTGCCCTGACTGGGAATTGAACCAGCCACCTTTGTTTCGCAGGCCCATGCTCAATCCTCTGAGCTACACCAGCCAGATATTAGTTTAATTTTTATATACAGTATTAAGGGCTTGAATTGTTGTGGACATACATATTGCAGACATTCATCGATTCTTTTTTCAAAATTTGTGGTGTATTTTAGTGTGGGAATGTTTCAAGATCTTTTTAGGATCTTCTTAAGGTTTGTTACGTGTAAGTGAAGTTTGGTCAGGTAGACATGGGTTGAGTTTGTGGGGATAGGTAATTTTGTATCTACCTTTTCAGTTTAATTTTTTTTAATAAACTTTACCTAAACTTTTGCTTCATAACTTTTTACATGTTAACCCAGGTCCTGCTCAAAACTAAACCAGGGTAGACCTTTTCACGGTATGGAAAATGCAGAAGGGCTTCTCAGTCGATGTTGTCATTACTGTTATTGTTCCCAAACTAATATATAACATGAAAAAAATCTGCTATTGAGGGAAAATTGTGTTGATCAAATTTAATAAAAGTAACTTGGGTGAGACTCCAGGTTATGTTGACCAAATCAGTAAAGGATATATAATTGGGAGAGACTGTTAATATCACACACAATAAAATCAAAGTCTGAAATTTTCTTTAGGCTAGAACCAGGGAATAGGAACTAGATGTAAGATAATAAAATAGTATCAGAAATGTAAAATCCTTTCCTGTGCTTGATATAAAGAAACCCAACAGAATAGTTGTTCAAATGCAGGAAGTTAACATGTGTTAATAACTGAACAAGAATTAGAGGTTTTACTTTAACAGTGAATTCTGCATGTGTTGACAGTGCCAAAGTTGGCAGAAATAATAGCATCTTGATAGTATCCAGAGTGCGTTGCACTCCTGCAAGAGCAGCCACATTTGGACTACTGTGTTCAGAAAGGACATTAACAATAACAAATGAAGTAAGGCACAATACCTTATTTTCATAGAAAATGGTCAGTGCAATGAACAGTTTGAATGAGATGTTTTAAACAAAGGAAAAATAATTCAGGTGCTTATGAATGGTTAAAGAGAAGAGGTAAGGGAATAAATTAGTGAAGAAGAGCCAATTAAGTTTTAGGATTGAGTATTTTCAGGTTGTGAATTCCTTGACTTTTCCTGGCATTTGAAGAGGCTTGATCATTGGTGAGTAAGCTGTGATGATTTAAGGGAAATTTAACATTCTTTGAAGAAATTAGAAGGCACTGAGCAACATGATTTAGTTTTTGTATCATTGAAATTCTAGAAATATTTTTTGTAAACACCTTCATTTTAAAATTTTTTATGCATTATATTACCCATTTTTACTTTGAAAGGAAGAGTAGTTTTTTTTTTTTATTTTAAATTACAGAAATGCTCACTGAAGAAAAGTTAAACCTGCAGATAAAATATTTACTTAAAACCCCAGCACTAAGCCCTGGCTGGTGTGGCTTGGTGGATTGCGTGTCAGCTTGTGAACTGAAAGGTCACCGGTTTGATTCCTGGTCAGGGCCAGTGCCTGAGTTGAGGGCTAGGTCCCTAGTTGGGGGTGGGTGAGAGGCAATCATTTGATGTTTCTCTCCCTCTATTAAAAAAAAAAAAATGCAAAACAAACAGGAAAAACTTCAGCACTGAGAGGTAACCACTATTAATATTTTGAAGTTTTAGTCCTTTCTCATGGCTAAATGTTTACTTATAATATGTTTCATTAATATATTTTTACTAGTAGAGAATTATTACCATGTTTGTTTTAGAGTTTATATTGTAAACATTTTCTACTTAGGAAGTTTACAACATGTTTCTAAATGGCTTTCAAATACTTTTTTGTCACGGGATTTATGAAACTTAGAGTTAAAGTTTTTCTTTCTGTGCCTAACATAGAATCACCTGAAATTTACTTAACATCATCAATTGCTTAATTAATACAAGTAAGTAGACCTACCTATTGTTTGGCACTTATCCTCCAAGAATTTTCAAGTGAACCTACAGAAACGTGTACTGATTTACTTAGTTACAGCAGTGGAAGTAGCAGTTCCCTTCTGCACCCCATTCGATAGTCATTCTTTTGTTAGCAAATTTGACAAAAAAATGTAATTTTGCAGTTTTCTAGGAATAAGTTAAATTGTGTGACCTGACATACATCATTTTTCCATTTGCTATAATAGGATCTTTAAAAATTATTTGAACAGGTAATGTGTAATATGTACATATGTAAAATAACACCATCCCCATTTCACCCTCCCTGTTTTGGTAGCAACTGTCCAGATTGGCGTGTTTACTCTCTATGCCTTTTTTCCCCCTGAGTGGTTTTAAAGTTATAGGCTTAGTATATTACTTAGGTACTTGAACATGGCTGTCTCTCTTAAGGTAATACCAAAATTATTATCAAAACAATGAAAATTAACATTCAATATCTGGAATGCAGTACATGTTAAAGCTCTTTAGTTATCATCAACAAAAAAAAGTTTCTTTAGTCCAGTTTCCAGTCAGGTTTTACATACTGCTTTCTTAATCTAGCAAAAGCCCCCTACTGTTTTTCTTTGAGGAGTTGCAACTACTTGTGTTATATCCCCACAAACTTGAACTTGTCTGTTTTGGTTCCCTTTTTTTTTTTTAAGATTTTACTTCTTGTTAGAGGGAAAGGTAGGAAGAGCATCATATCACATGTGAGAGAGAAACATTGATCAGGGCATTGCTGCTTGTACATACTGTACCTGGGCACCAGATCCACAACTCAAGGCATGTGCCCTGAAAGGATGCAAACTGGCAGCCTTTTGCTTTTCGGGACAGTGCCCAACAAACTGAGCCGCACAGGTCAGGGCTGAAGTTGTCTGTGTTCCTGTATGTATATTCAAGTCAAATATTTTTCCAAATATTGCAGAGGTGGTAGATACTTGTTATTTTGTCACATAGGAGGAATGTAAGTGATGACCTCCATGTCACCATTCCTTTATAATCAGTCAGTAATTTGTTGGGTAATACTTTGAGATCATGTAATTTGTTTACCATGCCACAAACAGTCAGTGATTTTAGCATTGACATTGACATTTGCCTGAATGAATTGTTGATGTGATCTTTACCAAGCATTTTTTTAAAGTGGTATTTTTAAATCTTTTAATTTCAGTATTTTCTTAAAACAACTAACTATTTGTGCTTATGATTTTTTTTCCTGCTTTTTATCTGTTATTCTTATGTCTTTTGGGGGACTCCTGAGATTTTTCTGTATGTTTTAATGTGTAATTTTTTACATTTAAACTTTAATCCATCTATAAATGATTTTGGTGTAGAGTGAGATTTGAGATTGGTTTCCCACCCCCCTTATTTTTGGATGGCTACCTGGTACCATTTACTGAATTACTCATTTCCCCATTTATAATATTTTGAGTATTATCTTAGTTTTATTTAAACTTTTAAAAAGATTTTATTTACTACAAGAGAGGAGGGGAGTGAGGGAGAGAAACATCAATATGTGAGCAATTGTTTTTGCTTCTTGCATGCTCCCAGCTGGGGATCTGGCCTGCAACCCAGGCATGTGCCCTGACTGGGAATTGAACTGGTGACCTCTAGGTGCACAAGCAGGCACTCAGTCCACTGAGCCCACACCAGCCAGGGCTTAGTTTTAATTATTAAAATTAGTAGTTAGCATAATTTATCTAAAAATTGCCAACTTTGGCGGGGGGGGGGGGTTGTGGCCTGAAAATGTCCTAAAAATACAACTGTGTGTTGTTTTCTCATTCTATGGTCTTAGCATGATAGTCTACTTTGAGATCATGTCTGGGTTTTGTTTTTATTTTTTATTTTTATTTTTTGAGATATCTATGTTTTGATGAATAATAAGCTTTGAGGATGGAGCAAATGAATGTACCTTGTTCTTTTTGTAGAGATACAGGCAGATCATTGTTGGCCTCTGCGAAGAGGCCAGAAGGAAATAGTTGAGCTCAATAAGGATATACATAGAGCCCTAGCTGGTGTGGCTCAGTGGATTTAGTGCTGGTCTGTGAACTGAAAGGTCACTCACTGGTTCAATTCCTAGTCAGGGCACATACATGCCTTGGTTGCTGGCCAGGTGCCTGGTAGTGGGCGTGCAAGAGGCAACCACTCATTAATGTTTTTCTCTATCTCTCCTCCTCTTCCCCATCTCTAAAAATAAATAAAAGCTTGTCTTTTAAAAAATGATATACATAGAGAAAAATTGTGGGTTATATAAATATGAAAGTATTATGGGAAAGGTTAACAAAAAGAATTTAAAGGGGCAAAATAAGAACTCTTTAAGTGTCAGAGAAAAACAGCTGAGGTTAGATGATGATGTAGGTAGGCAGAGCAAATATAGTATCCAAAAGCTGAGAAACTTGACATGAAATTGTGAAAGACAGTATAAAATAGAAAGTCTTTGGACTCAAAGCTTCAGACATCTTTTTAAAAAATGGCCAACTCATTGCTGCCATCTAGTGACACTTTGTCTTTTAAATTCTTCAAAGATGGGAAATAGATTAGGCATGGCAGTTGCATCTAATTTGAATTAAATGTAGAGTCTAGTTTAGGTTTTAAGAGATAGTAATGAAATGATAAGGTAGGATTCTAAATTTCCTAGTCTGTGGCAAGTTATTACATTTTTTCCTTTCTAGTTAGTATGATTTGACATCTGATAAGCCATACTTGGTGCCATCTTCAGTTTCTTTTTTTTGAACCAATATATAATGTTATATGAGTAAGTACAATGTGATTAGTCTAGGAATAGGGTGAACAGGTAGAAAACTGGCTGATGTGTCCAGTAGAATCATCTTATGGCTTGTTTACTTATTTTCTGCTCCCCTCCCTTGCAGTAAATATTCCCAGATACGATATTGAACACAGTATAACTAAGTGGCACTGTTTTGTCAAGTATTTATCTTCCATCCCCTCAATCCCTTTCTACTAAAGATGGCATTCTAGTTAGTGGCCAGTGCATAAAGGCAAGGGAGCTGAAGGCTTGATTCCAATTATAAATTGACTTGGCCCAGCTCCGAGCAAATTGCAGGACCTTTATAACCTGTGCTTCTGGACAATTTGAACCATGTATTTCTCACAATTGTCAGCTCAGTCTGCCTTTCCTACCTTGCTTGGTACCTCTTCCTGGCAGAATTTTCTTGACATTTAATGTAAACTTAGAAATGGACTAGTTATAAATGTTTCCCAAATGTTTAGCTAGATTAACAGTCCAAAGATAGGGTTGCCTCTCTTAAGAAGGCAATCAGAATAACTCAAACTTTAGAATGAACAGCTGGAAATAAAATTCAGGGTTTGCTTGCATCCAAGTCAGATGTAAGTTTTATTTATTTATTTATTTATTTATTTATGTTTTTGTAGGATATGACTGGTATGGTAGAAGTGTAGCAATTAACACATTTCTGTATCCACTAATCTTGTCCTTTATACTGCCACTAAAATCGGTTTTTATTGCTTTGGCATAAAGTATATGACAGAACACATAGATCCTTTGGTGTAATAAGGCAGTAAAACTAACTGAATACTCTTGGGTTTTGACTTTTGGTCTCCTGGTAAGAAAAGCCTTAGTGATCCTTTGATGATAAAAATCATGGGAATAAGAACCTGGGATAAAAAAAATATAAATACATGCATGTGCACTCAAGTAGGAGAGACTAGTGCTGCCACTCAGTAACCTTTTGCCTCCCCGCCCCAGTTTATTATACCCTGGTGGAATTCTGCTTTTCCGGAAACCATATCCTCTTGATTGCCACAAGAGAATTAAACAGGATGTGGAGTAACCAAGGGACATTTTGCATATTGGTTTTTCTCAACTAATTTTAAGAAAGAAACATTCTGTTTTTTAATTCTATGCACTTTAATATTGAGTTTAAGAAATAATGAATTTTTCTTAAAATGAATTTTACATTAAAGTGACTGCTGAGAAAAAAAAAACTTAAAGGCTGTAACTAGACTACTTTCATCTTTGAGGAAATAGAGTATGTAGGACCTGCATGAAACTTCAAATAACTCAAAAAGTGGGAGAAGTTAGAATTTCTATACTAGATCTGTGAACTGTACATTGTTCTCCATCAAGATACTAGACTGTTGATCAAAGTTTGATTCTTTAAAATTTTTTTAATATATTATGTTATTACAGTTGTCACATTCCCCCCTTCATTCCCCTCCACCATGCACACCCCCTCCCACCCACATTCCCCCCCTTTAGTTCATGTCCATGTGTGATGAGTTCTTTAGCTTCTACATTTCCCACACTATTCTTGCCCTCCCCCGTCTACTTTCTACCTATCATCTATGCTACTTATTCTCTGTACCTTTTCCCCCTCTCTTCTCCTCCCACTCCCCTGTTGCTAACCCTCCATATGATCTTCATTTCTGTGGTTCTGTTCCTGTTCTAGCTGTTTGCTTAGTTTGCTTTTGTTTTAGGTGTGGTTGTTAATATCTGTGAGTTTGCTGTCTTTTTACTGTGCTATTTTTTATCTTTTTCTTAGATAAGTCCCTTTAATATTTCATATAATAAGGGCTTGGTGATGATGAACTCCTTTAACTTGACCTTATCTGAGAAGTGCTTTATCTGCCCTTCCATTCTAAATGACAGCTTTGGTGGATAGAGTAATCTTAGATGTAGGTCCTTGCCTTTTATGACTTGGAATACTTCTTTCCAGCCCCTTCTTGCTTGCAAGGTCCCTTTTGAGAAATCATCTGACAGTCTGATGGTATCTCCTTTGTAAGGGACTGTCCCTTTATCTCTTGCTGCTTTTATAAGTCTTCTTCATTTTAATCTTGTCTAAAGTAATTATGATGTGCCTTGGTGTGTTCCTCCTTGGGTCCACCTTTGGGACTCTGAGCTTCCTAGACTTCCTAGAAATCTATTTCCTTTGCTAGATTGGGGAAGTTCTCCTTTATTATTTGTTCAAATAAGTTTTCCACGGGTTGCTCTTCTTCTTCCCCTTCTGGTACCCCTATAATTTGGATGTTGGAACGTTTAAAGATGTCCTGGAGGTTCCTAAGTCTCTCCTCATATTTTTGAATTCTTGTTTCTTCCTTCTTTTCTCTTTGGTTGTTTCTTTTTTCCTTCTGTTCCACACTGTTGATGTGAATACCAGTTTTCTTCCCATCACTATTGGTTCCCTGGGTGTTTTCCTTCATTTCACTTATTGTAGCCTTCATTTGTTCATGTAATTGGTGAGCAAAATCAACCAATTATGTGAGCATCCTGATCACTAGGGCTTTGAACTGTGCATCTGATAGGTTGGCTATCTCTTGGTTGCATAAAAGTATTGGCTGTGGGGCTTTGATTTGTCCTTTTTGTTTGAGCCAGTTTTTTGTTTTGTTTTGTTTTGTTTTTTGGTCTGGTAGCACCTGTTGCTTATGAGGGGCGGAGCCTTAGGTGTTCACCAGGGCGGGGCAACCCAGTCACAGAGTTGTGAGGGTGTATGTGGGGGCAGGGTCTGAGAGGGAACAATGGTGCTTGCTCTGCGCTCTCTAGGATTTCAGTCACTTCTGTGAGGCTGGGAGTCTCTCCATGTGCTTCAACCCCCACAGGTGATTTCAATCTGTGCTTTTAGGCTTTATTTCCCAGTGTTCGGGCCCTGGGTTGTGAAGTTTGTCTCGCTGCCTGTTTTCTCCTGGTTTATCTGCGCATGAATGTGGGACCCCAGTTAGCCACCTTGTGCACCTTGCTGGGTCTGCTTGTTGCCTCCCTGCGCCCAGTATCCGCTGTCTGTGTGCTTGGGGTGTGCCAACCACCGCCTGTGCATCCGAGACCACTAGTCACTGCTTTTTTCTGCTGCAGTCCCTCTCTGCCAGTTGCCGACTCCGCCCTCTTAGTGATCTGGGTGAACTGTTGCCAGACTTCCATACAGTTCAGTTTTCTATCTGTTCTGTTTTTTTCTTGTTTCTAAGTTTTTTTTGTCCTTAATTTTGGTTGTGAGAGGAGGCACAGTGTGTCCACCTGCGCCTCCATCATGGCTGGAAGTTTTCTCATAATTGTTAATAATTAACCAGAAGCAGGGTACTTACAGAATGTTATAAAATATTTCTGCCATATGTTTCCTAAGCACATAATTTATATATACATCCTGTTATGTATTGTACAACTGTGAATACTGTTTTTTGACTTAAACATTTTATCATAATTTCCACATTTAAAATGATTTGTAAATTTTTTAAAGACTGCAGTTGCTGGTAATTAGACTACTGAATTATTAAATAATTATTTTTAAAATATGTGTGTAGAATATGACTATGTGCTACATAGCTATATAAGATAAAAAGCAAAAATTGACCCATTCCTTCTGCAGCTTGCTTTTACACTTGAAATCTGATATATTTAAGACTATGTATACCATTTGGTTGGATTTTATTAGCTGGTCAGAGCAGTCTTCCATATCTCCCTTTTCTAGTACTTCAAAAAGTTAGGAGAAATTGACCTTCTTTGTTAGGGTGATTATTCCAAAGTGTGTAAAAGTTTATGACCCATGAAGCAATCTCAAATATATTCATTTAGATCTGTACCATTTTTATCATTCTATTTAAAAAACACTATTGAGTTATATAAAACAAAAACCCTTATAACTACTACTAAAGTTGGGAAAGACGGAACTTTGCCAGCAAGGTTTATGCTTTAGAATGGTCCTGTGACAGTCCAGAAATAAATGGCATAACATTGAAAGAAAGACAATATGATCCAATGATTTTATACCCAGCAAAACTGACTTATAAATATAAGGAACAGAGGTAAACTGTAAGTACATGCAAGAACTGAGAAACTGTTCTTATGAATTCTAAGTAGTATGTTTGAGATAAACTTGGAACATCATGGTAACTATAAGGTAGGACTTAAAAATATCACAAAAAGATATATACAGAAGGATTACACATGAGTCTAAACAAGTCTTTTGTCCTAGATTCCTATGTCAGAATATACAGATGACAGAAAAATTTGTGGAATTGTAATAAATGAAATTTCTGAAAATGTAGACTGGGAACTGCAGGTCAAATGCTCTGGATTCTTTAACATGTAAATGTTACGTGAAAGGGATGGAAGGGGAATTTAAGAGTTTTTAAAAGACATCAAATGTTTTAATGTTTAGGCTGTACTGTCTAGGAATACACATTTAGATGATAGAATTACTTAAAAAGGAAGAAAGGGGTAAATACAGAGTAGTAGTTACTTTTGGGGGAGAAAAAAGATTGAGAATGAAATGATGGATATGGGGCTTCTGTGATAGGTTTGAAATTACAAATGCGGAGACTAAGCTACTCTAGTACCATTGGACCTTTTTACTACAGTACCTTGTACTCAGTGTTGGAACAGGCAAAACATTCCTTTTCTGAAAATTAGTTTTTTCCAGTAAATACTAGCAGGATATTTTGGGACTCCTCAATTTCCAGGTCTTTTAGACTCCTAGTTGCTTCTTCCTCAGTCAGTGATAAACCATGCATGCTGGCTTGCCCTTACCAGCTTGCATTTTGGGGGTTTTAATTGAGATAACCTTGACACCAAAGTTTGTTGTAAATACTGTCCATGGGTCTTTGGCTTTACTATGTGGTTGCTTTTATGTAAGGATTCAGAAAAATTCCAAAACTATGCCATGCTGCTGCTGCTTTCTTCCGGGAGTCCCAGTAGTTTATGTGCATTTAGGGTATATACCATTTTTTTCTCTGCTTAATAACCAGAGGTAGGGTGAAGTATGATCCGAAGTCATTTGGTTATCTCTAAGACGTTTGGAAATCTGTTCTTTCTCTTTAATAAAAATTTAAACGATAGTACCACCCTGACTGGTACAACTCAGTGGGTTGGGCATCCTCCTGCAATCCTAAAAGTTGCCAGTTCAATGCCTGGTTTGAAGGCCAGGTCCCCCATTTGGGGATGTATGTGCAAGAGGCAACCAGTTGGTGTTTCTCTCCTTTCTCCCTCCCTTCCCCTCTCTCTGTAAATGAATAAAATCTTTTAAAAGTAAATAAACAGCAGTAACACTGGAATCATCCGTTCCTGTTTGCCCCCTAAAGTGGCTCTGGAGCTTGGTCCTTAGCAGATTCTCAGGAAATGTTCAATGAATAAAGTAATTTGTAGTAACTCTTGTTTAATTCTTTAGAAAGTTGTGTCCCTAGGAGTGGGATTAATGGGTCTTTGGGTTCACTTGTCTTTTACTGTTGTTCATATCTTGATTAATCCTTATTGTAGCTATGGGCATGGAAAGCTAAACTGTTGACCTTAGCCCAGCTTTTGAAACTTGGATCATTGTATTTTTTCATTAACAACTCATGAATTTTGTATTGAATTTGGAAACCACATGTTATCAAAGAAAATGAGAAATAAAGTCCTGTCCTTAAATTCAGAAATGACAACCATTGTTAGCACCTTTTTATTTTATTTTGTTTATATGGGAGAGAGATTGATTTGTTCCACCCATTTATGCATTCACTGGTTGATTCTTATATGTGCCCTGACTGGGGATCAAACCCAGAACCTTGATGTATTGGAACAATCCTCTAACTAACTGAGCTACTGTGCCAGGTTTATTTTGTATACCTGGGTGTCTCTCTACCAGTCTTTTCAAATGGGATTCCTGGAGAGAATTGAGCCCTAATATCTTAAGGCAGCAATTTGCCAAAGCACGCTGGTGCGCCACAAGAATTTTTAAAACATGAAATACCTCACTATTTAGTTGGGGATACTGGCCTTGAATAACAGCAGCCAGCACAATAGCTGTCCAGTGTGAATTAAAATTATACCTTTTTTGTTCAAATTGACTAAACTATTTTTTGATGTGCCACAGAATTTTAGTAATTAGTTTTTATGTGCCATGAGATTGAAAAAGGTTGAAAATCACACCCTAAAGCATTTTTTTGTATGTGATGAATTTTGTTCTGTATAACTTGGTATTAGCTGTGTAGCATATTTGTGAAAATTGAGGAAATAGTCATTTAAAGCTATTTCTGATTTGTGGTTCAAAGAAGTATATGTGAAGGGGATGAGTATACATGAAAGGGATATAAATTTAATGTCTGTTCTTCGGTGTTTTCACTTTCGTTCAGTATGCTCATGGCAGGTAAAACTACCCTTTTTTATATTTTAATTCTCAGTGTTGTAAGGATTTGGGGCAGTCACACTTAGGTTGAAAGGCTGTGGCTGATTCTCAGTGTCTACTGTTGGGTAAATTTTTATTGTTTAGTCTAATAAAATGATTATGAACTACTCTTTATAAAGCTATAGTTTAGAAACAAAGTAGATTGTTTTGAATTTCAGAAAAGATAGGGAAAAGCAGTTCTTAAATGTTTCAAATTAGTACTGCTTATGAAATTACTAAATATTTTAAGGGTCAGAATGGGGAACATCATGTATAATTGATGTTAACTACTTATATATGTATATATGAGGCATTTTAACATAATCCGTGAGAACTAGTTTGTTGTGATTTCTCTTGAGGATTGGAAAACTAACACACTGGTATCTTTAATCTTAAAGACTGTTACTCTAAATCTAAGGTGGATCTATCATAACAACTTTGAGTTTGCTGGTTGAGTGGCAGGGGGCAGCAGACAGATACAAAAGCTAAAAAGAACGCCAAAACATTAAGATTGAATCTACCATACATAAAGATAATTTTTGTTTCAAAATAGCCTGCGGAAATTTGTACTAGTTGCCTTAGTTCCTGTGGTCTTCTGATTTCATGCAGTGTTTACTATCACCATCCAGTATTGAATGTCCCAGCTATATTTTGTAGGTTATTACATACAAAGGAAGTAAAGAGCCATCGCATTCTATGAAAAGATGATATTATACTTTAGGTGTCTGGCATATTGTAAATCAATTGAAGTACCTGGAAATAAGTATTTCCAGAGTGAATGGATTGGTCTGTTTATTGCCTTTTTCTAATAAGGTTAATACTTGAAGGGCATAGTGTCAGTTGTCCACATTAATCTAGCTAATGGTTTGTGGGCAGAATTTGGAGGGTTTTTTATATCTTTGGGAGAATGAGGGAGATGCATTTTAGTAAAGCAATGTGCAAGAAAATGGAATTATTGATAGATGGCAAGCAGTGGTTAGGTTAGCATGACTGGGAGGGTGAAAATGAGTGGAAATTGTTAGTAGAGAGCTTAGGGCGTTCTAATTTGCTTGAGGCCTTTAAAACAGAGGGGTCACTTGGAATTAATGTTCAAGAACATTGTGTTGCCAAGAGTCAATGAAGATTTTTTTGTCCCCTTAAAAGGATGTAATCTAGTACTGTTCAAATAGACTAGAGAAGGGAAAATTGAATTTCTGTAAGGGGATATATTGAGGGGATCTAAAATGTGAATAGTAATAGACTGAGGTTGGCTGCTATTGCACTCTAGTCACAGTGGTTCAAAATAAGAGTAGAAAAAATTTTATCTTGTTTTTAGCATCTTTTCACCTTTATGCATTTTTTCCTTCCAGTTTCAGCTTTGTGAGGAACCTTATCATCAAAGACAATGGCCAGCAATGTTACCAACAAGACAGATCCTCGCTCCATGAACTCCCGTGTATTCATTGGGAATCTCAACACTCTTGTGGTCAAGAAATCTGATGTGGAGGCTATCTTCTCGAAATATGGCAAAATTGTGGGTTGCTCCGTTCATAAGGGCTTTGCCTTTGTTCAGTATGTTAATGAGAGAAATGCCCGTGCTGCAGTAGCAGGAGAGGATGGCAGAATGATTGCTGGCCAGGTTTTAGGTAAGATCTGGGTTGATTTAATTTTTTCATTCATTATGTAATTCAGATATAAGAACTTTTCTGTTTGTGTTGTTTTCTCTCCCATGCCATCATTTTAATAGCCTGAAATATTCTGGGTGTTGTGGCTGACTTCAGTGTAATAAAAACGTTAGGTTTTTAGATAGAATGGGCTAAATATGGATTTTATTTGTTATGCCATGTTGAGTAGGTGAGACTAGATAACCTTCAGTTGGTAGTCTTGAGGAGGAAGAGGTAGGAATGCTAGTTCCTAAGGTACAGTTGCTGCCTTAATAAATGGCTGTGCCTGCTGCTCACAGTGGACTGGAGGAAGACTGTGTAGCCTCGTCACTCATGGGCTCCAGAGTCAGATTGCTTGGCTCTGTATTGGGGCTTCACATTGTATATTGGGAAGCTTATGTAGCTTGGCTGAGCCTTAAGTTTTGTTTTTTTACAAGATTTTACTTATTTATTTTTAGACAGAGGGAGAGAAACATCAGTGTGTGGTTGGCTCTTGCATGACCCCCACTGTGGAGCTGGCCTGCAACCCAAGCCTGTACCTGACTGGGAGTCGAACCAACGACCCTTTGGTTTGCAGACTGGCACTCAGTCCGTTGAACCACACACCAGCCAGTGCTTAAATTTTCTCTTTTGTTAAAATGGAGTTAGTAGTACCTGGGAGTTTATACTTGGGGTTGTCATGATAATTTAGATAAATTTAAAGAATTGAGACAATTTGTGAAAAGCTTCCTAGTAGAAGTGCAACATGTTTTAGCAGTGTAAACTCTGGTTGTGTAGTTTTAGATAGTAGTTTTCCCAGTAGGGGTCTTTTCTCTGATGTACCGTGTTCAAATGTTGAGAAATGAGGTCTGAGCTCTGCTCAGATAGATTATATTCTAAACTTCAGACCTTATTACCTATTAAGATTGTTAAAGATCCTAAGTATGTTTCTAATGATTATAGAATTTCATTTTCTTGATTTTTTTTTTTAATCCTCATGCAAGGATATATTTATTGATTTGAGAGAGAAAAGGGGTATCACTGCAAGGTAGAAACATCAATCAGTTGCCTCCCATACGTGTGCTCTGACCAGGAATTGAATCTGCAACCTTTTGGTGTATAGGAAGGTACTCCAACTAACTGAGCGACCTGGCCAGGGCTCTGGAATAATTTATTAATTGCTTATGAGTTTCTAGGATTTGTTGTCAGTCATATAATTTGATGTAGCTTATTATTTTCTGGGATGTGAATATTATGCAAGTTGAAGTGTTTGTGAGAGAAGTCCATTTCTAGTCTTTGGAATACTGTGGTGACTTAAATTTTGTTTGTATTCACCATTTTCCAGAAGTTTGTATTTAGTGGGTTGTTTTTAAGATTTTTTATTTATTTTATTTTTAGAGAGGAAGGGAGGAAGGAAGAAACATCAATGTGTGGCTGCCTTTTGTGCACCTTCTACTGGGAACCTGGCTTGCAATCCAGGCATGAGCCCTGACTGGGAATCCAACCAGTGACCTTGTGGTTTGCAGGTCACTGAGCCACACCAGCCTGGGCTGTATTTAGTGCTTTAAAAAATGCATAATGTACAACAAATTTGAAGTCTGACTTCAGATTTATCAACATTTACATAGCTTCTCTTCAGGTTGGAGTAAATTTTTTTCCCCTTAAGCATTCGCATGTTGATGTTTCCCTACAACAGATCTCAGAACCTCAGCATTTCATAATGATTGTAACATTTAATAAATGTTTACAACAAATGTAGAAAAGTCTTAACAGCTTTTGAGACCATTTTGGTTTGGATTTTTGGTTATAGATTGTCGGTGACTCATTATAGCTCTTTGATTCTAGAATAAATTTTTTGTGTAATTTGTATTTTATTTACAAATATTTCTCAAATGCTGTATTTTTAAAAACCCCAAAGGCAGTGGATTGCAACCCAGGCATGTGCCCAGACAGGGTATCAAACTGATGACCTTTTAATTCTCAGTCCGGCACTCACTCAGTCCACTAACCTACACCGGTCAGGGCCAGAACCTTACTGTAATTGAGAATAAACAAGAAATTTTCATTATTATTTGTCCTTCACTCAAAGTACAGGAAAACTCAGTATATAAAACTTTGACATTTGTAAAATTGTTGTGGTAGAAATGAACTAAGACAAGTTTTGTGAGATGTCTGAAAATAAAGCCACATTTTAAAAAATTAATTTCTAACTGTCATAGAAATTTTCTAACTCCAAAGCAAAAGAAAAATGAGCCTGTATGTTTTGTACCTCTCACTTAGATTAACAGATATCAACATGTGGCTGATCTTTTTCTCAGTCTTTTCTGTTTTTACAAAATTTTTTGTTGAGTGTTTTTAAGACTTCAGTATATATCTAACAAATTGAAGACTTACAAAATGCAAACCCTACTTCCTTACACATGTTAAAATATTTGTAGTAATTCCTTAATAACATCTAATATTCCATCCATATTCAGAATTCTTCCATTTTTCAAACTTTTTATAATTTGGCATTATTCAAATCAGAATCCAGTCCATGTCTACATATGCTTGTGATTAGTAGCCTCTTTAGATGTCTGTATCTGTGAATTTCTCCCTCTCTTCCTTTCCCATTTAAAACATTTATGACATTTAATCCGTTGGAGAAGTCTCTGGTATTTTCCCACAACCTGAACTAATTGCTTCCTTGTGACATTTTTTTTCTGCCCCTATTCTATGTAATGATCTGGAGTGGTGCTGTCCAATAGAAACAATGTGAGCCATGTATATGATTTTTAAATTTGTGAACAGCCATATTAAGAGAAGTGAAATAACAAGTGATAATTATTTTAGTAATATACTTCAACCCAGTAAACCCAAAATATTGTCATTCTGTTATGTAATCATTGAAAAATATGGTTGAGGCATTTTATATTCTCTTTTCATACAAAGTCTCTGAAGTCCAGGATGTATACTTCAGACGTACTTGGATTCAGACATAATATATTTCAAATGTTCAATAGCCACTTGTGGCTAGCAGCTTATTGTCTTGGAGTCTGCAAATTTAGAGGCTTGATTTAATTCAGATTCTATTTCATTTTGCTGAAAATATTTAATGGGTAATGTTACGTACTTCAATGGCCTAACATGGTTTATCCATTTTTGGTGATATTAAGAAAAATTTATCACCAATCTGTGATGAAGTTCCCCATGCTTAGGTAATTTCATTGGAGGTTTCAAATAGTAGGTTTTCTAATCCCTTGTGCACCTATTAATTGTAATTTTTGTACACTGAACAACTTCTTGTTAATACTTGATTTTTCAGAAATACTCTTTAGCCCTGACTGGTGTGGCTCAGTGGATTGAGCATCAATCAGCCTGCGAACCAAAAGGTCTCTGGTTTGATGCATAGTCAGGGCACATGCCTGGGTTGTGGGCCAGATTCCCAGTTGGGGGTGTGTGGGAGGCAGCCAGTTGATGTTTCTCTCCCTCACTTTGTCTCTTCTTCCCATCAAAAATAAAGAAAGAAATAAAATCTAAAAACAAAAAAGAAATACTCCTCAACCTGGAAAGGAAGGATAAAACTTTTCAAATTTTGGTGTAATTAGTTGATGCTGTAGCATCCTTTAAATACAGTCATTACATTTGTTTAGTGTCATTATGAATTCATATATTTTAAACAGGTGTGCTTTTAGTCTGTTGCAAATCATTCTTAGGAGCTCAGAATATTTTGGCCAGTGGATCATCTTTAACTTAGTCCCTGTATCCTTGAGACTTTCCTAATGGAATAATATATTATTTCCTTGTTTTCTGGCACTACAAGATATTCCAGGTCAGGTGGTATGTATCTTGACCTAAACTTGGAATTTACCACTTTTGCCCAAGAGTCTTGGCTCCTTTTAATGGGAAATATTTAGAAACCACTATCTGTATATAAGGAGTGCTTATTATTACTGCATTTGAATTGCCACTGGCTAGATTCAGTGAGCAGACTAGGGGTACTCTTAACACTTTTTAAGAAAACATAATGTTATGTTTACTTTGTGCCACAGTTTTAAAATGACCATACTTGTATTTTTACTAAAATTAAAATTACTAAATACAATTTATATGTGACTCAGTACTATGGTTTGAAATCACGTGAAATAATTTCTCTTTATTAGATTGCATAATCAACCTTGTTACAGTTTAGTTTTCATTTTTTTACATCTTAAAATTGTTTTTCAAAAATTTTAATTCTATTTTTATTTAATGTGATAAAGTTTTTATGATTCCAAAGTTAGAACTGTAAAAGCACAGTTGTTATAAACTTTAGATGTTAAAACTTAGATATGAGTTTAGTGAACCAAGAAATGAAGACTATTAATAAATTGTTTAGTAAGCAAATAGACAATGTACTAAACGTCTTTTTTTAACTTGTCATTTGATGAACTGAGTTTTGGAGAGCTAGTCTTTGGCTAATTGATTTTTGACAAATCGGCATCCTTTGTTAAAGAAGGGAATCCATTGAAGTCTTGTTTGGTAGGCAGTGGGTGGTAGGGTAGGTAGTTGGCCACTGGCGTGGATATTTTAAAAATTAATGTTGTATATGGAAATTAGGGTTTTTCCTTCTGCTTTTTTATTTCCCTTTTCTCTGTGTGTGGTTTTGTACATGCATATATAAAGGGTTTTTGTCTTTCAGTCGTCACCAGAGAATATGTTTGTGATTTTGAGAGAGAGAGAAAGAGAAACATCAGTTGGTTGCTTGCCATATGTGCCCCAACTGGGAATCAGTCCCACAACCTTTTGGTATACAGGACAATGCTCCAACCCACGGAGCCACCTGGGCAAGGCTCCATAATCTTAACAAGCATTTTTTGTGCCAGTTTACAGCTGATTCTACTTGTAAGAAGAATAAAAATTTGCTTTCAGGGAAATTTAAGGGTATCATACATGAACCATATTAATTCATGAGCTGCCATATAAAATCTCTGTAACTCATTCATTTCTAATATATTTGTGCTAATTTAAAATTCACAGAATCATTTCTACAAAGTCAACCATTAGTTATTGATACTTTTCTCCTGCGATAATAACTGAGTGAACAGAATGATGTACTCTGAATGGTGATAGTTTCATTGAAGTAGCTGAGGGGGGCAGGTACCAAAGACAATGTGTTACATATAATGAACACTTTTTTTGCTAGAGAACAGAGGGCAAAGGAATGGAAGATTAATATGTCTTTTAGCTTTATAATAATTCTTGCTTTTTTTTTTTAATATGATAAGGAAAGATGAGAGACAGTGTTAGACTTACGTACACTTTAAAGGCTGTATTATGGGAACTCCCCTACCCCTGATTTACATGAGTTGTCACTAAAATTTTTTGTTCTTGTTTTTTGTTTTTTTCAGATATTAATCTGGCCGCAGAGCCAAAAGTGAACCGAGGAAAAGCAGGTGTGAAACGATCTGCAGCGGAGATGTACGGGTCAGTACCAGAACACCCTTCTCCGTCCCCTCTACTCAGGTCCGGAACTTTATTGTTTATAACTGCATTGTGTCCATCAGTGGGCATCTTCTCTATCTGTTTTTCTGGGTGTGGGGAGGGTTAACTGTCATATATTTGTCTGAGTAAAGTAATGCTTAATTAACTTCTTGTTAATACACCTTTTTACCCATTTCCCAGAGAATTAGTAGAATTCTCTGGTATTTTTTATTATTAAAGAGTAGTTTGGTATTTATAGCACAAATTAAACTCTTTAAGAGGAGTTTAGCTTCTAAGAAGCTGGGGAGTAAGAAAGGGAAGAAGGTGGCCTAAGAATGTTTAATTTACTATTGTAATTTTCAGTGTTCTTATTTTAGCAATTATGCTGTGTGTTGAAATTTTAGCTAACTTTTGCCTATATTTGCTATTTGGCCACTGCATGTTCAGTGGTGTAAGGTATTTGAAATTAAATGATGTTATTTGAATGATTGTGGGTTATTCATGCTAATCTGTTGATCTATTTGTTGTGGTTGGTTTGGCATGGGTTTTTTTTTTTCCCATCTGCTGTTGTGAGTTGACATTAACAGCCCCAAATTAATACTTTTTGTTATTCATTTTTCAGCTCCTCTTTTGATTTGGACTATGACTTTCAGCGGGATTATTATGACAGGTATGTTCAAAGTGTTTTGTTTTGTCTATCTTGGTAAAAAGCCACTTAGTGAGAACTATTTTATTTTCTGCCAAAACAAAATGAAAATACTTCCCCTGCAAATTGTCAGAGGTAGACTAGGTAAAGTGACATTTCTATTGATTTCAAAGAATCAGTATATCTTTCAGTCCTATTGGGACATGTCCAATATTTTCTGGACTACTGTTTTTCTTGACACAGCAGATTTTGTTTTGTTTTGTTTTAATTTGTATGCCAAATAAAAGGACTGACTTGCCCTATGATGAAATGGGACTTAAATAGTAATAGTAGTTCCATTTTTCTCTTCATGAATTCCCTATTGCATACTTGCCACTTAACTTTGCAGTGTATGGTATTACAGCAAAACTAAACAATTATTCCTACCCTTAAATATTTTATAGTGACCTTCAAGCAAACCAACTAATACAAAACAGGATAGAGTCAGCATGTATAGTAAATTAACAGTACAAATTTCTTTAGGAGTTAAAAAGTGTTAAGATTTGTATGATAGATTGGAGAATGTGCTAATATAGTTTTAAAAGGTAAGGGGTTTGGAATAATGATTATGATTTCTTCTTGTGCCTTCAGAACAGTGTTAATATATGTTGGAGAGTCCTGAGAAATAAAGTTAGGAGATGCATGAGTAGGGATAGGTTATGGGTGGCTTTTGAATGATGGATTTAGATCTCGTGTAGGAATTAATTATTGAGGAATGGCATGATATGCAAAAAGGATTGGTGTGACATTGGTATTTTGATGTTAATCTTCATGGCATGTTAAGGAAACATTAGGTATATTTGGTTTCGTACTTTTGAAACTGCATTATATGGAAGTATTTGAGCATATTCATACAATGGACTTGATAAATGAGCATGCTTTTCCTTTCTGAGAAATATCATGTAGACTGGTAGTTATTAAAAGGACAGAAGAATTAAGACTGGTAAAATTGTTTGGGTCTACATTGTATAATTTGGATCTCTTTCATACATCATATTATATCATTTGTCCTTAGAGATTTCAGATTTTTTGTGTTTGAACACATTTTGAAAAATAATTGGATTTGTACTTTGAAAATAATAAAATATAAAAATGGCAGATCTTACAGTTGAGAGAACAGATGCGGGAAATATTGGTCACTGGTGGAGAGACTTGAAGGCCCTGAAACCTAGTGAGTGTGTCTGAAGCAGCTATTCTTTACCCAACTCCATTCTTGCACATAGATCTATCTCCATGAGAGTGGTCTTCTGGAATTTTTCTTTTAGTTGTCTTAGGAAGGCAGGAAAACTTTGTCCCTATCATCTCACTGTAAATATGTTTGGGGAAAAACCGTTTTCAGTGAGGAATTTCACAAAACTTAATAAAAAGATACAGCAAGGAATCGTGAAAAAATTTAGATGTTTGCAGAACAAAATCTTCACATCTCTTACCACTGCCTTTTGATTCTAAAAATTGGTGGCAACATACTGTTGGCCTCACTCTTCAGTTTTTAAAGAAATGAGAAAAAAACATTTTGAAGGCTAAATGGAGCAAGCAGGTAGTAGCTGGTAAAGAGCTGATTCAAGTACTGTTATCTGTGGTGGGAAAATGAACAGGTTTAGTGACGAATGGAAAAGCTACTCACGAGGATGGTGTTTGTTTCTTTTCAGAAGTCGTTTTGAAGATACTTTATTCATAAGTTAAGGTTAAGATTTTTGTTATTCTCCTAGTGATCCTAAATCAACTATCTAGGAGTCTTTATTAAAAAAAAGATGGGAAATTTACTCTGAGATAATGCTAAAACCTCTTGACTCTGGCTATGTTAATGGGGATTAAATCATTGTCTACTTAGTCACTTTGGTTCTAAAGTCATGTCCTTAAGAATATGAAATTCACATACTAAATATTTTAAAATAGATTTGGCTTTACTTTAGATGATTTCTGTATTCAGCTTTCTGGAGTCTTGAGGTCTAATACCTATTGTTATGCTTGGGAAGGCAACTAATATGGAGCAGAGAAAAGAACACCTGAGAAATCTAGGGACTTCTCATTTAGCAAAAAAGATCGTGACCAAAGTCATATGTACCATATTTTTCAGACTATAAGATGCACTTTTCTTTCTTTTTTTTTCCTTCCCCAAATTTGGGAGGACTAATGGTTGGTAATGCTGCTGTTAAGTTCTGTTTACATTTACATTGGTGAAATATTGTGTTATTTATGTTATTAAATATTTTACCACAGTCTTTGCTTCAAAATTTTCTTTCCTGTTTTCCTCTAAAACCTAGGTGCATGTTACTGTCCGAAAAATACAGTAATCAGATTTTTTTATCCCTAAAATGGAAATAATAGTGCCTACTAATACAGCTGCTATGGAGATTGAAGAAAACATAAAAGATGAGAAAATTGCATTATAATGACCCCAAAATACTATTTACAATTAGGAATTCCCAGTCATTTTAGAGCATAAGGATGTCTGTTTATCAAACGCTCCACAGATTCTTACATGCTAATGTTACTGCAGATTACACTTCTGAGTTAGTATTTTATTAACCCTATTAATACATTGTTATTACTACTAAATATTTTGTTGACACTAATTACATATCAAAATGAAGGGAATCATGGACACCCCACCACTCCTCCCCCCAGAACTAACATCTTTAGCATAATTAGGTTTCTTTATGTGTGATAAGTTTTTTAAATTAATGCATGAAGAATGGTTGGCATTTGTTTTCTAAACATCCTTTCTAATAATTATTTCATTATTTTTTTTCTATTATGGAACATTTTCAATTCAAATATATAAAAGAATAGTATAGCAGTAAAAGATAGACTACTTTTATAAACAAGCACTATCATTTACACTTAAATAATAAAGTCCCTTAATCTGACCAGTTTTGCAGACTTGGTTCTGCAGGTTATATTTTGTGTTGTTCAGCATGTTCCTCTACCAGTTGTATTTCCTATGAATTAGTACATAAATTTGGAGGTTTGATCAGATTTGTGTTCTATTATCATTATCATTATCATTATTATTATTTTCTCTTTTTTGGCATAGTGGGGTTGGGGGGAGTAGACCAGCATGCTTCATAAAGGTATTATGCCCTGTAAATATTATTAGCCTTAGTTTTTCTTTTTTTTAAATTTCTTAATATACTTTATTGATTATGCTATTACAGTTGTCCCATTTCTCCCCCATCATTCCCCTCTGCCCTGCACACCCCCTCCCACCCATATTCCCCCCTTTTAGTTTATGTACATGTGTTATAAGTTCTTTAGCTTCTACGTTTCCCACACTACTCTTTCCCTCCCCCTGTCTATTTTCTACCTCCCATCCATGCTATTTATTCTCTGTACGTTTTCCCCCCCTCCTCCTCCCACTCTCCTGTTGCTAACCCTCCATGTGATCTCCATTTCTGTGTTTCTGTTCCTGTTCTAGTGGTTTCCTTAGTTTGCTTTTGTTTTAGGTGTGGTTGTTAATATCTGTGAGTTTGCTGTCTGTTCACTGTCCTATTTTTGATCTTCTTTTTCTTAGATAAGTCCTTTTAACATTTCATATAATAACAGCTTGGTGATGATGAACTCCTTTAACTTGATCTTATCTGAGAAGCACTTTATCTGCCCTTCCATTCTAAATGAAAGCTGTGCTGAATAGAGCAATCTTGGATGTAGGTCCTTGACTTTCATGACTTGGAATACTTCTTTCCAGTCCCTTCTTGCCTGTAAGGTCTCTTTTGAGAAATCAGCTGACAGTCTGATGGGAACTCCTTTGTAGGTGACTGTCCCCTTATCCCTTGCTGCTTCTAGAATTCTCTCCTTCATTTTAATCTTGGCTAAAGTAATTATGATGTGCCTTGGTGTATTCCTCCTTGGGTCCACCTTCTTTGGTACTCTCTGAGCTTCCTGGACTTCCTGGAAGTCTATTTCCTTTGCCAGATTTGGGAAGTTCCCCTTTGTAATTTGTTGAAATAAGTTTTCCACTTGTTGCTCTTCCTCTTCCCCTTCTGGTACCCCTATAATTCAATTTGGATGTTGGGATGTTTAAAGATGTCCTGGAGGTTCCTAAGCCTCTCCTCATTTTTTTGAATTCTTGTTTCTTCTTTTCTGTTTGGTGGTTTCTTCTTTCTGGTCCACTCCATTGATTTCAGTTCATGTTTTCCTCCCATCTCTATTGGTTCCCTGTGCGTTTTTCTTCATTTCCCATATTGTAGCCTTCATTTGTTATCTACTTTGAGCAAAATCAACCAATTCTGTGAGCATCCTGATCACCAGGGCTTTGAATTGTGCATCTGATAGGTTGGCTATCTTAGATGAATTGGCTCTGGGGCTTTGATTTGTTCTCCTGTTTGAGCCATTTTGTGGTGGTTTTGTTGTTGTTGTTGTTGTTGTTGTTGTTGGCTTTTTTGTTTGTTTTCTTGGTTTTTGGTCTGGTCCCGCCTGTTACATAGTAAGGGGCGGAGCCTTAGGTGTTTCCCAGGGTGAGTCAGCCCAGTTGCTGGGTTGTGAAGCTCTATGTGGGGGTGGGGTCTGAGAGGGAACAGTGGCATTTGCTCTCTCGGATTCTAGTCCCTTCCACCACTTCCCTTCATCTGGATTATCTGTGCATGAATGTGGGACCACCTGGTCAGCCAGCTGCTTTGCATGGCTTCATTGGGTCTGCACTGTTGCCACCCTGTGCCTGGGGTGTGCTTGCTGCTGTCTGCAGTCTTGGGATCTGCCAGCCTCCACTTTTTCCTGCCACAACTCCGCCCCTCTTACCGGTCTGGATGAATGGTTTTTGGACTTCAGTACAGTTCAGTTTTTCTCAGTTCTGGTTGTTTTCTTGTTTCTGAATCTTTGTTGTCCTTAATTTTGGTTGTGCGAGGAGGCACGGTATGTCCACCTTTGCCTCCATCTTGTATTATTAGCCTGAGTTTTGACAGAAACTTTAAGAATGTAGGCATTGTTTTGTAAGGGAAAATGTTTTAAATGTAAAGGAAAGAAGTTGTTAATGATCTTTTGTTAGAATTGCAGTGATTTGTATTTTTGCTTGGATGTTAATGGATGTTAGTGATCAATTCCCAAAGATTGCAAATACCTGTAATACTGGAGGATAATCAAATGATAAAACTTAGATCTGAGTTGCTTGTATTTTAATATGCTGTCTTGGGTGAGGAGGAGACAACAGAGGATTCGATTCTGCTGGTGCTCTCACCTGCAGTGAGGTGATTGATTTTCAGTGGAGATGGGGAGCTAAGAACTATTAACCTGTAATTATTAAAGATTACCTTAGTTTGAGCTCTGGCTGGTGCAGCTCAGTGGATTGAGTGTCGGCCTGCAAACTAGGAGTCACTGGTTAGATTCCCAGTCTAGGGCACATACCTGGGTTGCAGGCCAGGTCTGCAGTGGGGGGTGTGGTGCATGAGAGGCAACCAAACATTGATGTTTCACTCCCCCTCTCTAAAAATAAATAAATATATATATATTTTTTTAAAGATTACCTTAGTTGGGAAGAATTTTTAATGAAAGTTTTTGTTAACTACCATCTTCTTGTGGAATTTTGAATTCTAGTTGTTAAAGCCATTCCTCATGTTACAGGTATGGAAGTTGTTACGAATTTTAACAGAAATTGTCAATGAATGTGAAACTACCACTTTAAGTAGATTTATTAATATCTGACATTCAGATGTACTGTCAGCTGTTTCACATATTCTATAAACTCTTAAGATACATAGTCTATGATTACCCAAAGATTAATTAACATTTTTTTGTGTGGTAGGAATATAAGCCCAAAGTAGCCTTTGCTTTTAGGATGAATATTCATGGGGGATTACATATTAAACTGGGAGAGTTACATAAGTCACCCTTCTGTTCAAAACATTATTTATTGAAGTTAAAAGTTGGATAAATCTAGAAGCTCCTGACAAAGATCCAGTTCAATATGTCTTAGTTGAGAGTTGTTGCTTCTAGAAAAATTGTTGCTGGAGCAGCTCTTACAGGAGAACTTCTCTGAGCAGTTCCTTTGAAATACTTTGCAGTCGTTTATTTTTCTCATTTTTAAGTTTCTGAAGTTAAAATCTTTTCACATTAATTTTCATTCATTCACTTACTGATCGTTGGAAGGCAGTAGAAGTATTATAGGTGGTATAGTATATGCCAGTGTACCATGATTAGAAAGAGGAATAAACTATATCTGCTCACAGATCAAATATAACATGTAAATAAATGACCAGCAATATAATATACAGTGAGGGAAGTACTGTGAAATTAACAGGGGCTGTTGTGTGTCATGCATTGTACAGGATTGTCTCATAGAAAGGTAAATTGTGTTACCCTTTGGGTAGCAGTAAGCTTCCCTGTTGAGATTCAAAGCGCCCCGTTTAGTTTCACTACGGGCTATATTTGAACTAGCCTTTGGTGTAGTAAGTAGGAGACTTTTAAGCAGAAAGGGTGAGGGTACAGCTTTAATTAAAGATGCAAAGCTGTGAATATCTCTGGTGTAGTTGGAGAGGCAGCCAGCTATAGTTGGAAAGAATGAGGGTTGTAAAGGGCTTACGTATGGCATATTTAAGGAGTTGTGTGCTCAGAAACAGCCTGGTGGATAGCAAAGAGAAACTGGAGGACGGGGAGGTGTAAGTATTGCAGTTATCATTGTGATTGTTGGAACGGAGAGGTTGACTGGTCTTAGTGTGATTTATTGGGTTAAAGTTTTGCAAGTGGGTGCTTTGGGGAGAGGAGTCAAATACAGCTGAGGTTTTCTTTTATGACTAGGATTATGCCATTAAAGGTTACATCAAGGAAGGTTGGGGGACTTGAGTTGTTAAGAGGTGTGGGAAACCAGCAAGTTCTTGTTGATTATTACCCTACAGGTCTTTTCCAGGAAGGTATACTGATGAAAAATAGAGAAAAATGGTTTGTACAGTGGTGGAAGAGTTTCCATTGAAAGGGCAGGATGGGTGAAAGAAGCTAGCCAATCATATTCCTTAAACTAATGCTTGAGGCTTTTTGTTGTTGTTCTAGGCACACAAAGTTTGTTTATTTTTCCATTTTTTTATATTTTAAAGATTTTATTTATTTGCTTTTAGAGGGGAAGGGAGAGGGAGAAAGGAGAGAAATAGTAATGTGCAGGAGATACATCTATTGGTTGCCTCTGCACACCTCCAGCCCGTGACCTGGCCTGCAGCCCAGGCACGTGCCCTGACTGGGAATTGATCTGGCTACCTTTTGGTTCGCAGGCTGGCGCTCAGTCCTCTGAGCCACACCAGCCAGGTCACAAAGTTTTAGGTTTTAGATTAAACCAATTTTATTGGGGTTAGAGGAGTCGTTATCTTCACCCATCCTGGCCCCTTTACATTTTTCTGATATTCCTGAGCAGCATTGGACTTAATTGGAAGGCCATGTGATTGAGAGAACAAGAGGGTTTTTGCCTACTTGGAAAGGCTAAGAGATGCCTCTTTATGTGTCACTTAAAGTGACAGTTTAAATGTCATTTAGGCATGAGGTAAAATTTTACATTTGCTCAGAGCCCCTTTGTTGGCTGTATCTTGTGGGAACCTGACCATGTTACAGTTAACAGGAGGATTTTAGATGAGGGCATAGATTAATTCTTTCAATATAAGCTTGATTATATATGGACTTAAATTTTTGACAGTGATAGATACTAAGTTCTTTATTTCACTTAGCAGAGCTATTTTCTTATTTCTGTTGTTTCCTGGGTTCTTGTAGTTAGGAGACATTTTTTGAGGAGTACAGTTTTGAACTTCAACCGGAAAATCTGCTGTATGGCCCTGGTGTTCTGGTTATATCACTAATTCAAAGGTAGCCTTTGCTGTTTCAGGAATCTATTGTATTTTAGGACATTCTTTCATCCAGATAGACTTTGTCAAGATCCGTGATGTTATAGCCACCCCTCCCCACTTTTTAAGATTTTATTTATTTTTAGAGATGGGGAGGAGAGGTGGGGAACATCCATTGATTGCTTCTCCTACCACCGGGACCAGGACCGAAACCCTCACCCCAGGCATGTGCCCTGATTCCCACCAACTCCTCCCATACTTGGCTTTCTTGGGATATAATTCACACACTATAAAAGTCATTTTAAAGTATACAATTCAATTTAGAATATTCAGAGTTGTACAGTCATGACCATGATGTAATTTTAAAACCATTCAGTATGTCTTTTGTGACTGATTTCTTCCACTTAGAATAATATTTCATGGTTCGGCCATATTGTACCATGTATTTGTACTTGATTCTTTCCAATTACTGGGTTGCATTCTATGATATAGATGGTACCACCTTTTGTTTTATTTACTCAGTAATTCATGGACACTTGAAATGTTTCCACATTTTGAATAATAGTGCTATGAATGTTTATATATACATTTTTGTGCGGGCATATGTTTTCATTTCTTTTGAATATATACCTAGGAGTAGAATTGCTGGGTCTTAAGATAATTCTGTGTTTAACCCAAGAAACTGCTATACTGTCTTCCAATACATCTGTAACATTTTATGATCCCATCAGCCATGTCTGAGAGTTCCAATTTCTTCACATCATTGCTGACCCTTGTTTCATTGTCTTTGTTACTTAAGCCATTCCAGTTCAAGGGTTAGTATGCCATTGTGGTTTGATTTGTGTTTTCTTAAAAACTTGATGCTGAGCATACATGTGCTCACTATTTGTTTATTTTTGAAGAAATGTATTCAGATCCTTTGCCTGTGTTTGTATTGGGTTTTTGTGTTGTCATTCAGTTGTAAGGCTTCTTTACTTCTTCAGGATATAACTTAAATTTTTTAAAATTAATCTTTATTGTATATTTCCATTACCATTTAATCCCCTTATACTCCCCTTCCCCCAGGAATCACCTGACTGTTTATGTCCATGTGCATGAGTCATTTTCCTTTTTTGCTCAATCCCTCCACCCCACCTCACCCATATAACTTTTTGGATACGGTATCTGACACACACAGTTTTGAAGTTTATTATTATTATTATTATTATTTTTTAGTTTTTTATAATTTCGCCATTCTGCCTTGTGATCCTAGGAGATGTGTGATTATCCATTTATACTAAAGACATTAATTTGGTTTTTGTAAGGATTATAGGTTATAGATTAAAAAAAAAACAGTCTTCTAGGTGTTCTTTGGAAATTATGTTGAGGCAGTAGATAGATGTCTTTGGAAGCAACAAACTCTGGAGTAACGCTGTTTAGCAGAACTTTCTGGTGATGTAAATACTGTATCTGCACTGTCAGTCTGGTAGGCATTACCCACATCTGGCTGTTTGGCACTTGAAATGTGGCTAGTGTGACTGAAGAACTGAATTTTCTGTTTAATTTACCCACATTAGTGACTACTCAGGTCTAGAATGCCGCAGTGTTACTCTTACTGGGTTGAGTGAATTGTCAGTAGTGTTCAGTATGAGAATTGTAATGACTAAAGACTGCCCTCCCAGCAAGAAGTTGGAGAACCCATACTGCCTTTTTGGAACAAAGCTGACAAGGACGTTTGAAATGGTATCCAGGCAACTACTGGGTTTTTTTCTGGGAACTGGAAATGGAGAAGGTATACAATTCAGATAAATAGGATAAGATTGCCCTTTTAATGAAGTGTGCATGTGTCAAAAGAGTAGAGGAATGAATTGACAAATGTGGTTGATTGTTTCTTGTTCCTTGGATGATTAAACTATCTACTGAAGAGAACTTGACTTACTCTTACAGTGATCTGTGTATTACTGAGGCTAATGGAGTTTAACAAGGAGAACAGATTATTATGGCACGAACATAAAATAGCAAGATAAATACATCTGTGGAAATTTGTGTTTGTGATTTTCTTCACAAGAAGATGAACATTATAATAGTCTCAGATCACATCCATTATAGACACAAGGCCTGATTTTTAGTTTGCAGTAAATAGCTTGAAAACTGATACAGTTCTGTGGAAGATTATTTATTTGGCTTATATTTTCTGAGTTTTCTTAGGGTAAAACTCTCAATAGTCTTTATACTAGAAAACAGGCAGACTAGTCCTTTCAGCAAACCAGCTGTAAGGATAGGTTGGGCTTGTTACCTGTTATTGATGATGTAATTTGTGGTTAATTATTTTCTAGAAGTCAGTTTAGGAAATCGCTTATTTTTTCAAATATTTGTTAAGACCTGGCTTTGAGTCTCAGTGGTTTGAGCACCAGCCTGCAAATGATCAAAGTCACCAATTTGATTCCTGGTGGGGCATATAGCCTGGATTGCAGGTCAAGCCCTGGTTGGTTGGGGACTTTTGAGAGGCAGCTGATCTATGTTTCTCTCACACATCACTGTTTCTCTCCCTCTCTTTTTCCCTTCTTTCCCCCCCTCTCTAAAAATAAATAAAATCTTCCCACTGCCCAAAAACCCCCACCAAATGTTTGTTAAGAACTTACTATGCGGCATTATTGCGTGCACTAGGGGTACTATAGTGGAAAATAGATGGCCTGTGAGAAAATGAATGGGTGGAACACAGCATGTAGGGTATGTTAAGCTATTGAATATCTTCAGGTTTTCATCTGAATAAGATGAGAAGCCATTGGTGACTTTTGAGCATAGGATTGAGGATCATTTTTGTGTTTTAACAAAATTATTCCAAGAATGAGTGGCTGATGAAATTATCTAGGCAAACATTTGAGGGAGGACCAGGGAGTGACAGGAGTGGTGAGAAGTGGTTGGATTTTGTCGTTAAGGTAGATAGATTTGCTTACAGATTATTATGAGGGCTAAGGAAAGATTAAAGATGTCATCAAAGTTTTGGCCTGGCAAACTAGAGACTTGGGATGTACTGACACTGATGAGGGAAGAACTAGACTGAGATTTTATCAGTTGTGGATGTGTTAATTTAGGCTCCTTATTAAACATTTTTAAGAGATGTTAAGCAAGCAGTTGTTTTTGCCTGTATAGGTCATGCAATGATAAAGATGAATACAGATGGAAAAGAGATTGTGGTAACTTTACAGACCAGGGAGATGAGGAATAAGCAAAGATGGCTAAGCATCCCGCAAAAAAAAAGGTTGGAGAAAAACCAGAAGCATGAGTGTCCTGGAAGCTATGTGCATGTGTGTCTAAATAGTAGAGAGTTAATCGTTTAATATGAATATTTAAAAATGTCTGTTTTAGCAGTTTGGAAAACATTGGTGACTTTGACAGGAGTAGGTTTTAATAATGGTGGGGGCATACACTTTACAAGAAGATTCAAGAGAAGAGAATGGAAATACAGAAAATGGAGGCAACACAAAACTTATGTACAATAAGATACATGCTTTCGGTGTGCAGTTTCGACATGGCGTAGCCATGTAGCTGCTGGTGAAGTTAAGTTACAGATAGTTCCATATCTCCCCAAAATTTACCACAAAGCTTATTTGTTGTAGTCAACTTCTCCCTCTGTTCCATTCCTTGGCAACCACAAACCTGTTTTCTCGGGTCTTCAGAAGAAATTTTATTATAAATGAAATGAAAGAAGGACGTGTCTTGATAAAAGGAGAATGTAGGAATGAATGGGCTTATATGTTCTTAATATGATCTGTAAACAATATTCTTCATAAATACTTGTATAATTGCAGCTCTTTAAAAAAATCAGACCACTCTGTTGAAGACATTATCTTTGTACAAGATCCAAAGTGTGACATTGGGAGAGTGTGTTGAGAACATCATGACACATGAGTGATGTTATAAATCACTGGAAATTTGAGGAGTCAAGAAGAGATTATTACCTGGATGGGAGGTTTTGTAAACAGAAGCAAAGCCAGGAATTTTTAAAAATTATGTTTCTTAACATAGTCTTGGGTCCAGTCTTGTTTCTTTTTCTTTTTAAGATTTTATTTATTTTTAGAGAGAGGAAGGGAGGGAGAAAGACAAGAGGAATATCAATGTGTGGTGGCCTCTTGAGCGTTCCTCTGCTGGGCACCTGGCCCTCAACTTTGGCATGTGCCCTGATGGGGAATAGAACCAGCAACCCTTTGGTTCACAGGCCGGAGCTCAATCCACTGAGCCTCACCAGCCAGGGCCAGTCTTGTTTCTGAAAGGGTTGGTCCTAGGACTTAAAGCAACCTGCATATTATCACCCAGATTATTTTTAGTTTAGAAAGTGTTTGGCTGAATTTTCAAATTGTTTTCTCATGAAACATGTAGTTTCATGTTAACATAGCTTCCCAATGAATCCATCAGGACAAATGATTGTATTTTTTTAAAGATGCAGCTTGTCATTTTTTTAAATTTGTAAAATTGCATGCATCTTCAAATGAGTACACACTTAACATTTCTTTTCACTTTTGTGGACAGCTGTTGTAAATAAATCAGTGGGACAGTTTTTAATCAAATGTGTCTTTGAATTAACAAAAATACCTCTCAATACTAATATGAACAATTATGAAAGAATTGTTGATTGACACCATTGGTTCTACATCTTTTGGGGCTATTGATTCCTGCTCTTCAAGGAGTGCATGTTCCTAAACCTTGATCATTGTTCTTTGGGTAAGGTTCTTAAACCTACTGAGGCAATAGTAACCTCTGTTTCCATATTTGTTCCTCAGTTACAGTTTTTTAAAATAGTTTGGGTGCTGCTGTACATGGAATTATGATCCTCTACTTTACATTGTACTGATTATTATTTAGTCCCTTTGTTGTTTAATTAAGCAGTACTTGTTTTTAATTTAGCTATCATGAAGATAGATAATCTATATCCTTAGTGCATTATTGGATAAAGGCAACATAAAGTTGAGGACGTAGCTCTGGCGGGTGTTACTCAGTGTGTTCAGCGCCAGCCTGGGAACCAGGGGGTCCCTGGTTCGATTCTAAGTAAGGGCATATGCCTGGGTTGCGTGCCAGGTCCCCACTGAGGGGGCATGTGGGAGGCAACCACACATTGATGTTTCTCTTCCTCTGTTTCTCCCTCCCTTCCCCTCTGTCATAAATAAATAAATAAGATCTTTGTTGAAAGAAAAAAGTTAAGGAACATAAAGTGCAACTGCAGATTTACCTTGGCAATTGGCACTCCATCCATGGGTTACATTAGCAAAACGTGTAACTTAATCATTGTTTTCAGTTTGCCTTCTGTAGGGCTCAGCAAGACAGCGTGTTTGTGAAGGCGTGCCTCAAAATAACTTTAGACATTGTCTCTTAATTTAGGGGGAGAAAACCACAAATTATAAAAATTTTGACAATTCATTTATTTTTATTTTTCTTAAATTTCTCTCCTTTTTAAAAAATTTTTATTTAAAAGAAAAAATAACAAAAACAAAAAATAAAAAATTTTTATTTATTCATTTTTAGAGAGAGGAAAAGAGAAGGAGAAAGGGAGGGAGACACCTCAGTGTGTGGTTGCTTTTTGACTACGTCTCAGGCATGTACCCTGACTGGGAATCAAACTGGTGACCCTTTGGTTCCCAGGCCTGCGCTCAATCCGCTGAGCTACACAAGCCAGGGCAAAAGAAACTGATAGTTCATTTATTTTTTAGACACAAAAGAAGAATTTGAACTACATCATGAAAATGGGGAGCATTGGGTCCTTTTTTGACATGTAATTTTACATTTGCATTTTAATATAAACAAACGTTGTGCAGACATTTTTAGCACATTTTTCCTTATATAATTAAGGCAAAGTCAGTCTATTCACTTGCAAGATAAACCTTTGAGATTTAATGAAATAAATACTATTGAAATTCTATCAGGGGGAACTTCAAAGTTTTTGGTATTTATTATTTTGTATGTTAAAAAGACTTTTATTAATTTCAAAAATAGCAGTTATTGAAGGTGTTGATACTTGAACAGTTTGTTTTATCCTCACCTAAGGCCATGGTTATTGATTAGAGAGAAGGGGAGGCAAAGAGGGAAACATCGATGTGAGGGAGAAGCATTGATAGGAGATGGGTTGCCTCTTGTATGTGCCAAGACTGGGGACCAAACCCCGCAACCCAGGCATGTGCCCTGACCAGGGATCGTGTTTGCTACCTTTTGGTCTGTGGGACAACGCTCCAACCAGCTGAGACACACCAACCAGGGTGACACTTGAACAATTTTAGAAACTCTGGTATTCACGAGTATCATAATTTGATATTTTACTCATGCAATATAACTACTTAGATTTAGTCCATACAGGGCCAGATATAAATAAAAGTTGAAAGTCCTTTTCTACAAAATTACATAATGTTATATAAAGGTTGTGTTCTGGAGGTTTACTCTGAATGACATTTTGGGAAATCTGTCATTGTTGTAGATTGTCACAGGTTGTAGCACATCGGCAGGAACCAAACGCACAGAACTTTTACAGCAAGAGGTCTTTACTTGGTGCTTTAGTTTAATTTCAAACTTTTAAAAAATATATTTTATTGATTGTGCTATTACAGTTGTCCCATTTTCCCCCTTCACTCCCCTCCACCCTGCACACCCCCTCCCATCCACATTCCCCCTCTTTAGTTCATGCCCATGTGTCATACATATAGGTTCTTTGGCTTCTACATTTCCCACAGTATTCTTGCCCTCCCCCTGTCTATTTTCTACCCACCGTCTATGCTACTTATTCCCTGTACCTTTTCCCCCTCTCTCCCCCATCCCACTCCCCTGCTGATAACCCTCCATGTGATCTCCATTTGTGTGATTCTGTTCCTGTTCTATTGCTTAGTTTGTTTGTTTTTTGTTTTGTTTTAGGTGTGGTTGTTAAATGTGAGTTTGCTGTCATTTTACTATTCATATTTTTTGTCTTCTTTTTCTTAGATAAGTCTCTCTAACATTACGTATAATAAGAGCTTGGTGATGATGAACTCCTTTAACTTGACCTTATCTGAGAAGCACGTTATATTCCCTTCCATTCTGAATGATAGCTTTGCTGGATAGAGTGATCTTGGATGTAGGTCCTTGACTTTCATGACTTGGAATACTTCTTTTCAGCCCCTTCTTGCCTGCAAGGTCTCTTTTGAGAAATCAGCTGATAGTCTGACTCCTTTGTAGGTGACTGTGCCCTTATCTCTTGCTGCTTGTAGAATTCTCTCCTTCATTTTAATCTTGGGTAACGTAATTATGTTGTGCCTTGGTGTGTTCCTCCTTGGGTCCAACTTCTTTGAGACTCTGAGCTTCCTGGACTTCCTGGAAGTCTATTTCCTTTGCCAGAATGGGGAAGTTCTCCTTCATTATTTAAGTTTTCAATTTTTTGTTCTTCCTCTTCTTTTGGTACCCCTATGATTCGGATGTTGGAATGTTTAAAGATGTCCTGGAGGTTCCTAAACCTCTCCTTAATTTTCTTGAATTCTTGTTTCTTCATTCTGTTCTGGTTGAATGCTTATTTCTTCCTTCTGCTCCAAATCATTGATATGAATCCTGGTTTCCTTCCTATCACTATTGGTTCCCTGTACATTTTCCTTTATTTCACTTTTCATAGCCTTCACTTTTTCCTCTATTTTACTACCATACTCAGCCATTTCTGTGAGCATCCTGATTACCAGTGTTTAGAACTGTGCATCTGATAGGTTGGCTATCTCTTCAATGCTTAGTTGTATTTTTTCTGGAGCTTTTCTCTCTTTCATTTGAGCCATTTTTTTGGTCTCTGCATGCCCCTTACTATGTAAGGGGTGGAGCCTTAGGTGTTCACTAGGGTGGGGCACCCCGTGTTGCTGCCTTACGGTGCTGTATGTGGGGGAGGGGTCCAAGAGGGAACAGTGGCACTTGCTCCACTCTCTGACGGTTTTCAGTCACTTCCTCCGCTACCCACCAGCAAATTGGGCCCTTCTGGTGCTGATTCCTGAATGGGTGGGTTTTGTGTACATTCTAGGACTCTGTGGGTGTCTCCAGTGAACTCTCCTGTGAGGCTGGGAGTTTCTCCCACTGCAGCGTCAACCCCCACAGGTGTTTTCAATCAGATGTTTGAGGCTTTATTTCTCTGGGCTGGAAGCCTGGGTTGTGTGGTCTGTCTTGCTCCCCAGTAACTCCTCCCGGTTTATCAGCATGGAAATGTGGGATTGCCCACTCCACCAGCCACTGCCTCGCTGGGTCCTCTAGCCGCTGCGCTGCCTGGCTGTGAGTCTTCTCCGCCTGGTTGCCTGTCTCTGCCCATCCTACCGGTCTGGGTGAATGTTTCTTCTTTAACTAACTCCTTGGTTGTTGGACTTCCATGCAGTTTGATTTTCTGGCAGTTCTGGTTGCTTTTTGTTTTTAAATTGTTGCCCTTGTTTTGATTGTGCAAGGAGGTACAGTGTATCTACCTATGCCTCCATCTTGGCCGGAAGTCTCATTTCAAACTTTTAAGTGAACTTCTAGTGTGCTGGTTTCTATCTATACTTGATAGTCATCTTTTGAGTCTTACTATGGATTTGTACACATTTTTCTCTGTACCTCTCTAAATATAAAGCGTGTTTCTCAGAAGTAAGCACATTATGTTCTATCTAGATTTGGTCCTGATTAACTCAGATAGAATGAAATATTCCTTTTGTTTCTGTATTAGTGGTTTTTGTTTCATTTTTCGTTTTTTATCTTTTTTATGAGTGAATACATTTGTATAATTTTAGCATATGGTTTCAGGGATTCTCAGACATTCTAAAATCCAAATAAAGTAGCCTATAACAACAATCCCTTTTCTAGGATCATCAGAGGCAAGCAGTTATAAAATCAAATGCATTTTAAAACTGAACTTGATAAATTAGTACTGTACTGGGAAGAAAGTAATCTTACTAGATTGCTCTCACCTATAAATTATTTCATGTGTGTTTTTTTGTGGGCAATAATATCTGACAACTAGTTTCTTGAATTGCCTACTTGATAATTAATATACCTAAAGTAACTTTTAATGTATCCAGAATTTTAAGACAGGAACCATCTATGATATGTTAAATGAATGTCCCCAGGAGAATATAGGTTTTTACTAATATATTGATTATAGTTGTTCTTGGTAGTGATTGAAATGTATTATTATTAGAGTTTTTGAGATCCAAAGATCATTGTTGCATCTAACTATTTAAGAAACTTGCCTTTGAAAACGTGGGGTTCCCCCCCCCCCCTTCATTTAGTTAGTTATTTATTTTTTATTCCAGAGAGAGGGAGGGCAGTGGAGGGGGGAAAGAGGGAGAGAAACAGCAATGTGATAGAGAAACATCAGTTGGCTGCTTGTTGCATGCAACCTAACCAGGGACCAAACCTGCAATCTTTCCTTTTGTAGGAGGATGCTCAAACTAACTGAGCCACACTGGCCAGGGCGAAAACCTGGGTTTTTAATAAATGCCTTGTAATATTTGTTTTAGCTTGGAGAATAACATAGAGGTTCTCTGACTTATCTGTTCAGATAATAAGTAGCTAATATGTGTCCGGAAATGTTTTAATTTCTTTAAAATGGTATTTTAATAACCTTCATTCCGACTAGATTTTATACCAATACTTAGTGTCCAGATTTCTCATTTAGGATGCAGTCATAGTGTTCTTCTCTTGGACATTGTGTTTGTTCTGGTAATATAAAATTTTTATGAATATTTTTTAATGTCTTGAGGTCTGTCAATAAGGGATCGGCAGCTGCTGCCTTACGTGGCTGGTTTACTACATGGCTTTCTCGTGGGGAAAATGGTTGTTCACCTAATTTGTAGCTGGTTTTGAAGCTGTCATACTGAGCGTGCTATTACGTATCCCTAAAGGCTTATCACAGTGGGTATGGTTTTTCTCTTTGCGTTTTCTCAGCCTTATGTTTTCAGAACCATGCAATTCAGCATTTTTCGAGACAAGGTCAACTTAAAGTTCTGTGAAGCAGTAGCTCGGTTCTGTGGCACTAAAAGTCCTTCAGCATTACTGGTTGATCTTTTTAAATATATTTTTCTTCTAAAACTAGAGTGACTCCTGTTTGTGTTCATGGAGTCTTGCACAGACTCAGAACTACACTTTGTGCCTCATGTTGTTTTAATTATATTTTATTGATTATGCTGTTACAGTTGTCCTGATTTTCCCCCTTCCCCCTCCTTCACCTTGCACACCCAATTCCCTCAGGCAATTAACCCCACCATTACTGTGCGTGTAAGTTCTTCAGCTGCTCTATTTCCTATACTGTACTGTACATCCCCGCGGCTATTCGGTACCTACCTATTTGTACTTCTTAGTCCCCTCCCTTCTTTACCCAGTCCCCTATACTCCCATCTGGCAACCATGAAAATGCTCTCCGTATCCATGATTCTGTCTGTTCTTCTTGTTTGCTTAGTTTGTTTTTTTAGATTTCAATTGTTGAAAGATACGTATTTTTTGCCTTTTTTTTTTTTTTTTTTTTTTTTTTTTTTTTTTTTTTTTTTTTTTTTTTTTTTTTTTTTTTTTTTTTTTTTTTTTTTTTTTTTTTTTTTTTTTTTTTTTTTTTTTTTTTTTTTTTTTTTTTTTTTTTTTTTTTTTTTTTTTTTTTTTTTTTTTTTTTTTTTTTTTTTTTTTTTTTTTTTTTTTTTTTTTT